>JAPTYO010000021.1:0-375664 GCA_036873135.1 Clarkia xantiana subsp. parviflora | reverse complement strand
TCAATTTTGACTGATCTCGTGAGTGTCGCCGACTGCATGAAGTCGAAGAGTCAGTTACGCTGATCTCCTTTGTAGAGGAGGACTTTTGGAAGTCGAGGGAATCAGTTATGACTGATCTCCTGAAAGTTGCCGACTAATATGAGTCGAGGAGTCAGTTACGACTATCTCCTTGTAGAGGCGACTTTTGGAAGTGGAGGGAGTCATTTTTGATTGATCTCCTGAGCTTCGCAAAATGTATGAAGTCGATGAGTCAGTTACGACTGATCTCCTTTTTAAGGCGACTTTTGGAAGTCGAGGGAGTCAGTTATGATGATCTCAAGAGCGTCGCCGACTATATGAATTCGAGGAGTCAGTTACGACTGATCTCCTTTCTAGAGGCGAGTTTTGGAAGTAGAGGGAGTCAATTATGACTGATCTCGCGCGCCGACTATATGAAGTCGAAGAGTCAGTTTGCGGTGATCTCCTTTGTAGAGGCGACTTTTGGAAGTCGAGGGAATCAGTTATGACTGATCTCCTGAGCGTCGCCGAATATAGAAGTCGAGGAGTCAGTTACGACTATCTTTTTGTAGAGGTGATGAATTTTGGAAGTAGAGGGAGTCATTTTTTGATTGATATCCTGAGCGTCGCCGAATGTATGAAGTCGAGGAGTCAGTTACGAGTGATCTCCTTTGTTGAGGCTACTTTTGGAAGTCGAGGGAGTCAGTTATGACTGATCTCCTAAGCGTCGCCGACTATATGAAGTCGAGGAATCAGTTACGACTGATCTCCTTTGTAGAGGCAACTTTTGGAAGGGAGTCAGTTATGACTGATCTCTTAGCGTCACGACTGTATGAAGTCGAGGAGTCAGTTACGACTGATCTCCTTTGTTGAGGCGACTTTTGGAGGGAGTCAGTTGTGACTGATCTCCTAAGCGTCGCCAATATATGAAGTCGAGGATTCATTTACGATGATTCTCCTTTGTAGTGGCGACTTTTGGAAGTCGGGGAGTCAGTTATGACTGATCTCGTGAGTGTCGCCGACTGCATGAAGTCGAAGAGTCAGTTACGGCTGATCTACTTTGTAGAGGAGACTTTTGGAAGTCGAGGGAATCAGTTATGACTGATCTTCTGAAAGTTGCCGACTAATTGGAGTCGAGGAGTCAGTTACGATTGATCTCCTATGTAGAGGCGACTTTGGAAGTAGAGGGAGTCTTTTCGATTGATCTCCTGAGCGTCGCCAAATGTATGAAGTCGATGAGTCAGTTACGACTGATCTCCTTTGTAAGGCGACTTTTGGAAATCGAGGGAGTCAGTTATGACTGATCTCAAGAGCGTCGTTGACTATATGAAGTCGAGGAGTCAGTTACGACTGATCTCTTTTTAGAGGCGAGTTTTGGAAGTAGAGGGAGTCAATTATGACTGAACTCGCGCCGACTATATGAAGTCGAGGATTCAGTTGCGGCTGGTCTCCTTTGTAGAGGCGACTTTTGGAAGTCGAGGGAATCAGTTATGACTGATCTCCTGAGCGTCGCCGACTATATGAAGTCGAGGAGTCAGTTACGACTGATCTCCTTTGTAGAGGCGACTTTTGGAAGTCGAGGGAGTCAGTTATGACTGATCTCCTAAGCGTCGCCGACTATATGAAGTCGAGGATCAGTTACGACTGATCTCCTTTGTAGACGCAACTTTTGGAAGGGAGTCAGTTATGACTGATCTCCTTAGCGTCACCGACTGTATGAAGTCGAGGAGTCAGTTACGACTGATCTCCTTTTTTGAGGCGAGTTTTGGAGGGAGTCAGTTGTGACTGATCTCCTAAGCGTCGCCAACTATATGAAGTCGAGGATTCATTTACGACTATTCTCCTTCGTAGTGGCGACTTTGAAGTCGAGGGAGTCACTTATGACTGATCTCCTGAGCGTCACCGACTGTATGAAGGCGAGGAGTCAGTTATGATTGATCTCCGTTGTAGAGGCGACTTTTGGAAGTGGAGGGTGTGATTTATGAATAGTTTCTTGAGCGTCGCCGACTATAGAAGTCAATGAGTCAATTACGACTGATCTCCTTTGTAGAGGCGACTTTTGGAAGTCAAGGGAGTTAGTTATGACTTATCTCCTAACCGTCGCCGACTGTATAAAGTCGAGGAGTCAGTTACGACAGATCTCCTTTGTAGAGGTGACTTTTAGTTATGACTGATCTCCTGAGCGTTGTTGACTATATGAAGTCGAGGAGTCAGTTACGACTGATCTCCTTTGTAGAGGCGACTTTTGGAAGTAGAGGGAGTCAATTATAACAGATCTCGTGAGTGTCGCCGACTGCATGAAGTCGAAGAGTCAGTTACGGCTGATCTCCTTTGTAGAGGAGACTTTTGGAAGTCAATGGAATCAGTTATGACTGATCTTCTGAAAGTTGCCGACTAATTGGAGTCGAGGAGTCAGTTACGACTGATCTCCTATGTAGAGGCGACTTTTGGAAGTAGAAGGAGTCATTTCGATTGATCTCCTGAGCGTCGCCGAATGTGTGAAGTCGAGGAGTCAGTTACGACTGATCTCCTTTTTGAGGCAACTTTTGGAGGGAGTCAGTTATGACTGATCTCTTAAGCGTCGCCAACTGTATGAAGTCGAGGAGTCATTTACGACTATTCTCCTTCGTAGTGGCTACTTTTGGAAGTCGAGGGAGTCACTTATGACTGATCTCCTGAGCGTCACCGACTGTATGAAGTCGAGGAGTCAGTTATGGTGATCTCTGTTGTAGATGCGACTTTTGGAAGTGGAGGGTGTCATTTATGAATGTTTCTTGAACGTCGCCGACTATATGCAGTCAAGGAGTCAATTGCGACTGATCTCCTTTGTAGAGGCGACTTTTGGAAGTCAAGGGAGTCAGTTATGACTGATCTCCTGACCGTCGCCGACTGTATAAAGTCTAGGAGTCAGTTACGACAGATCTCCTTTGTAGAGGTGACTTTTGGAAGTCGAGGGAGTTAGTTATGACTGATCTCCTGAGCGCTGTTGACTATAAGATGTCGAGGAGTCAGTTACGACTAATCTTTTTGTAGAGGCGACTTTTGAAGTAGAGGGAATCAATTTTGACTGATCTCGTGAGTGTCGCCGACTGATGAAGTCAAAGAGTCAGTTACGGCTGATCTCCTTTGTAGAGGAGACTTTTGGAAGTCGAGGGAATCAGTTATGACTGATCTCCTGAAAGTTGCCGACTAATTAGAGTCGAGGAGTCAGTTACGACTGATCTCCTATGTAGAGGCGACTTTTGGAAGTGGAGGGAGTCATTTTTGATTGATCTCCTGAGCTTCGCAAAATGTATGAAGTCGATGAGTCAGTTACGACAGATCTCCTTTCTAAAGGCGACTTTTGGAAATCGAGGGAGTCAGTTATGACTGATCTCAAGAGCGTCGTTGACTATATGAATTCGAGGAGTCAGTTACGACTGATCTCCTTTCTAGAGGCGAGTTTTGGAAGTAGAGGGAGTCAATTATGACTGATCTCGCGCCGACTATATGAAGTCGAAGAGTCAGTTGCGGCTGATCTCCTTTGTAGAGGCGACTTTTGGAAGTCGAGGGAATCAGTTATGACTGATCTCCTGAGCGTCGCCGACTATATGAAGTCGAGGAGTCAGTTACGACTATCTTTTTTGTAGAGGTGAATTTTGGAAGTAGAGGGAGTCATTTTTGATTGATATCCTGAGCGTCGCCGAATGTATGAAGTCGAGGAGTCAGTTACGACTGATCTCCTTTGTTGAGGCTACTTTTGGAAGTCGAGGGAGTCAGTTATGACTGATCTCCTAAGCGTCGCCGACTATATGAAGTCAAGGAATCAGTTACGACTGATCTCCTTTGTAGACGCAACTTTTGGAAGGGAGTCAGTTATGACTGATCTCCTTAGCGTCACTGACTGTATGAAGTCGAGGAGTCAGTTACGACTGATCTCCTTTGTTGAGGCGACTTTTGGAGGGAGTCAGTTGTGACTGATCTCCTAAGCGTCGCCAATTATATGAAGTCGAGGATTCATTTACGATTATTCTCCTTTGTAGTGGCGACTTTTGGAAGTCGAGGGAGTCATTATGACTGATCTCGTGAGTGTTGCCGACTGCATGAAGTCGAAGAGTCAGTTACGGTTGATCTACTTTGTAGAGGAGACTTTTGGAAGTCGAGGGAATCAGTTATGACTGATCTTCTGAAAGTTGCCGACTAATTGGAGTCGAGGAGTCAGTTACGATTGATCTCCTATGTAGAGGCGACTTTGGAAGTAGAGGGAGTCATTTTCGATTGATCTTCTGAGCGTCGCCAAATGTATGAAGTCGATGAGTCAGTTACGACAGATCTCCTTTGTAAAGGCGACTTTTGGAAATCGAGGGAGTCAGTTATGACTGATCTCAGAGCGTCGTTGACTATATGAAGTCGAGGAGTCAGTTACGACTGATCTCCTTTCTAGAGGCGAGTTTTGGAAGTAGAGGGAGTCAATTATGACTGATCTCGCGCCGACTATACGAAGTCGAAGAGTCAGTTGCGGCTGGTCTCCTTTGTAGAGGCGACTTTTGGAAGTCGAGGGAATCAGTTATGGCTGATCTCCTGAGCGTCGCCGACTATATGAAGTCGAGGAGTCAGTTACGACTGATCTCCTTTGTAGAGGCTACTTTGGAAGTCGAGGGAGTCAGTTATGACTGATCTCCTAAGCGTCGCCGACTATATGAAGTCGAGGAATCAGTTACGACTGATCTCCTTTGTAGACGCAACTTTTGGAAGGGAGTCAGTTATGACTGATCTCCTTAGCGTCACTGACTGTATGAAGTCGAGGAGTCAGTTACGACTGATCTCCTTTGTTGAGGCGACTTTTGGAGGGAGTCAGTTGTGACTGATCTCCTAAGCGTCGCCAACTATATGAAGTCGAGGATTCATTTACGACTATTCTCCTTCGTAGTGGCGACTTTTGGAAGTCGAGGGAGTCACTTATGACTGATCTCCTGAGCGTCACCGACTGTATGAAGTCGAGGAGTCAGTTATGATTGATCTCCGTTGTAGAGGCGACTTTTGGAAGTGGAGCGTGTCATTTATGAATAGTTTCTTGAGCGTCGCCGACTATATGAAAGTCAATTACGACTGATCTCCTTTGTAGAGGCGACTTTTGGAAGTCAAGGGAGTTAGTTATGACTTATCTCCTAACCGTCGCCGACTGTATAAAGTCGAGGAGTCAGTTACGACAGATCTCCTTTGTAGAGGTGACTTTTAGTTATGACTGATCTCCTGAGCGTTGTTGACTATATGAAGTCGAGGAGTCAGTTACGACTGATCTCTTTTGTAGAGGCGACTTTTGGAAGTAGAGGGAGTCAATTATAACAGATCTCGTGAGTGTCGCCGACTGCATGAAGTCGAAGAGTCAGTTACGGCTGATCTCCTTTGTAGAGGAGACTTTTGGAAGTCAAGGGAATCAGTTATGACTGATCTTCTGAAAGTTGCCGACTAATTGGAATCGAGGAGTCAGTTACGACTGATCTCCTATGTAGAGGCGACTTTTGGAAGTAGAGGGAGTCATTTCGATTGATCTCCTGAGCGTCGCCAAATGTATGAAGTCGATGAGTCAGTTACGACAGATCTCCTTTGTAAAGGCAACTTTTGGAAATCGAGGGAGTCAGTTATGACTGATCTCAAGAGCGTCGTTGACTATATGAAGTCGAAGAGTCAGTTACGACTGATCTCCTTTGTAGAGGCGAGTTTTGGAAGTAGAGGGAGTCAATTATGACTGATCTCGCGCCGACTATATGAAGTCGAAGAGTCAGCTACGGCTGATCTCCTTTGTAGAGGCGACTTTTGGAAGTCGAGAGGGAATCAGTTATGACTGATCTCCAGAGCGTCGCCGACTATATGAAGTCGAGGAGTCAGTTACGACTATCTTCTTTGTAGAGGCGAATTTTGGAAGTAGAGGGAGTAATTTGATTGATTTCCTAAGTCGCCGAATGTATGAAGTCGAGGAGTCAGTTACGACTGATCTCCTTTGTTGAGGATACTTTTGGAAGTCGAGGGAGTCAGTTATGACTGATCTCCTGAGCGTCGCCGACTATATGAAGTCGAGGAATCAGTTACGACTGATCTCCTTTGTAGAAGCAACTTTTGGAAGTCGAGGGAGTCAGTTATGACTGATCTCCTTAGGGTCGCCGACTGTATGAAGTCGAGGAGTCAGTTACGACTGATCTCCTTTGTAGAGGCGACTTTGGAAGGAGATGTAGTCATTTTTGATTGATCTCCTGAGCGTCGCCGAATGTGTGAAGTCGAGGAGTCAGTTACGACTGATCTCCTTTTTTGAGGTAACTTTTGGAGGGAGTCAGTTATGACTGATCTCTTAAGCGTCGCCAACTGTATGAAGTCGAGGAGTCATTTACGACTATTCTCCTTCGTAGTGGCTACTTTTGGAAGTCGAGGGAGTCACTTATGACTGATCTCCTGAGCGTCACCGACTGTATGAAGTCTAGGAGTCAGTTATGATTGATCTCTGTTGTAGATGCGACTTTTGGAAGTGGAGGGTGTCATTTATGAATAGTTTCTTGAACGTCGCCGACTATATGCAGTCAAGGAGTCAATTGCGACTGATCTCCTTTGTAGAGGCGACTTTTGGAAGTCAAGGGAGTCAGTTATGACTGATCTCCTGACCGTCGCCGACTGTATAAAGTCTAGGAGTCAGTTACGACAGATCTCCTTTGTAGAGGTGACTTTTGGAAGTCGAGGGAGTTAGTTATGACTGATCTCCTGAGCGCTGTTGACTATAAGATGTCGAGGAGTCAGTTACGACTAATCTCTTTGTAGAGGCGACTTTTTGAAGTAGAGGGAATCAATTTTGACTGATCTCGTGAGTGTCGCCGACTGCATGAAGTCAAAGAGTCAGTTACGGCTGATCTCCTTTGTAGAGGAGACTTTTGGAAGTCGAGAGAATCAGTTATGACTGATCTCCTGAAAGTTGCCGACTAATTGGAGTCGAGGAGTCAGTTACGACTGATCTCCTATGTAGAGGCGACTTTTGGAAGTGGAGGGAGTCATTTTTGATTGATCTCCTGAGCTTCGCAAAATGTATGAAGTCGATGAGTCAGTTACGACAGATCTCCTTTCTAAAGGCGACTTTTGGAAATCGAGGGAGTCAGTTATGACTGATCTCAAGAGCGTCGTTGACTATATGAATTCGAGGAGTCAGTTACGACTGATCTCCTTTCTAGAGGCGAGTTTTGGAAGTAGAGGGAGTCAATTATGACTGATCTCGCGCCGACTATATGAAGTCGAAGAGTCAGTTGCGGCTGATCTCCTTTGTAGAGGCGACTTTTGGAAGTCGAGGGAATCAGTTATGACTGATCTCCTGAGCGTCGCCGAATATATGAAGTCGAGGAGTCAGTTACGACTATCTTTTTTGTAGAGGTGAATTTTGGAAGTAGAGGGAGTCATTTTTGATTGATATCCTGAGCGTCGCCGAATGTATGAAGTCGAGGAGTCAGTTACGACTGATCTCCTTTGTTGAGGCTAGTTTTGGAAGTCGAGGGAGTCAGTTATGACTGATCTCCTAAGCGTCGCCGACTATATGAAGTCAAGGAATCAGTTACGACTGATCTCCTTTGTAGACGCAACTTTTGGAAGGGAGTCAGTTATGACTGATCTCCTTAGCGTCACTGACTGTATGAAGTCGAGGAGTCAGTTACGACTGATCTCCTTTGTTGAGGCGACTTTTGGAGGGAGTCAGTTGTGACTGATCTCCTAAGCGTCGCCAACTATATGAAGTCGAGGATTCATTTACGATTATTCTCCTTTGTAGTGGCGACTTTTGGAAGTCGAGGGAGTCACTTATGACTGATCTCCTGAGCGTCACCGACTGTATGAAGGCGAGGAGTCAGTTATGATTGATCTCCTTTGTAGAGGCGACTTTTGGAAGTCGAGGGTGTCATTTATGAATAGTTTCTTGAGCGTCGCCGACTATATGAAGTCGAGGAGTCAATTACGACTGATCTCCTTTGTAGAGGCGACTTTTGGAAGTCAAGGGAGTCAGTTATGACTTATCTCCTGACCGTCGCCGACTGTATAAAGTCGAGGAGTCAGTTACGACAGATCTCCTTTGTAGAGGGGACTTTTAGTTATGACTTATCTCCTGAGCGTTGTTGACTATATGAAGTCGAGGAGTCAGTTACGACTGATCTCTTTTGTAGAGGCGACTTTTGGAAGTAGAGGGAGTCAATTATAACAGATCTCGTGAGTGTCGCCGACTGCATGAAGTCGAAGAGTCAGTTACGGCTGATCTCCTTTGTAGAGGAGACTTTTGGAAGTCGAGGGAATCAGTTATGACTGATCTTCTGAAAGTTGCCGACTAATTGGAGTCGAGGAGTCAGTTACGACTGATCTCCTATGTAGAGGCGACTTTTGGAAGTAGAGGGAGTCATTTCGATGATCTCCTGAGCGTCGCCAAATGTATGAAGTCGATGAGTCAGTTACGACAGATCTCCTTTGTAAAGGCAACTTTTGGAGATCGAGGGAGTCAGTTATGACTGATCTCAAGAGCGTCGTTGACTATATGAAGTCGAAGAGTCAGTTACGACTGATCTCCTTTGTAGAGGCGAGTTTTGAAGTAGAGGGAGTCAATTATGACTGATCTCGCGCCGACTATATGAAGTCGAAGAGTCAGTTACGGCTGATCTCCTTTGTAGAGGCAACTTTTGGAAGTCGAGGGAATCAATTATGACTGATCTCCAGAGCGTCGCCGACTATATGAAGTCGAGGAGTCAGTTACGACTATCTTCTTTGTAGAGGCAAATTTTGGAAGTAGAGGGAGTAATTTTTGATTGATTTCCTGAGCGTCGCCGAATGTATGAAGTCGAGGAGTCAGTTACGACTGATCTCCTTTGTTGAGGATACTTTTGGAAGTCGAGGGAGTCAGTTATGACTGATCTTCTAAGCGTCGCCGACTATATGAAGTCGAGGAATCAGTTACGACTGATCTCCTTTGTAGAAGCAACTTTTGGAAGTCGAGGGAGTCAGTTATGACTGATCTCCTTAGCGTCGCCGACTGTATGAAGTCGAGGAGTCAGTTACGACTGATCTCCTTTGTAGAGGCGACTTTGGAAGGAGATGTAGTCATTTTTGATTGATCTCCTGAGCGTCGCCGAATGTGTGAAGTCGAGGAGTCAGTTACGACTGATCTCCTTTTTTGAGGCGACTTTTGGAGGGAGTCAATTATGACTGATCTCTTAAGCGTCGCCAACTGTATGAAGTCGAGGAGTCATTTACGACTATTCTCTTTCGTAGTGGCGACTTTTGGAAGTCGAGGGAGTCACTTATGACTGATCTCCTGAGCGTCACCGACTGTATGAAGTCAAGGAGTCATTTATGATTGATCTCTGTTGTAGAGGCGACTTTTGGAAGTGGAGGGTGTCATTTATGAATGGTTTCTTGAACGTCACCGACTATATGCAGTCAAGGAGTCAATTGCGACTGATCTCCTTTGTAGAGGCGACTTTTGGAAGTCAAGGGAGTCAGTTATGACTGATCTCCTGACCGGCGCCGACTGTATAAAGTCTAGGAGTCAGTTACGACAGATCTCCTTTGTAGAGGTGACTTTTGGAAGTCGAGGGAGTTAGTTATGACTGATCTCCTGAGCGCTGTTGACTATACGATGTCGATGAGTCAGTTACGACTGATCTCTTTTGTAGAGGCGACTTTTGGAAGTATAGGGAATCAATTTTGACTGATCTCGTGAGTGTCGCCGACTGCATGAAGTCGAAGAGTCAGTTACGGCTGATCTCCTTTGTAGAGGAGACTTTTGGAAGTCGAGGGAATCAGTTATGACTGATCTCTTGAAAGTTGCCGACTAATTGGAGTCGAGGAGTCAGTTACGACTGATCTCCTATGTAGAGGCGACTTTTGGAAGTAGAGGGAGTCATTTTGATTGATCTCCTGAGCTACGCAAAATGTATGAAGTCGATGAGTCAGTTACGACAGATCTCCTTTCTAAAGGCTTTTGGAAATCGAGGGAGTAAGTTATGACTGATCTCAAGAGCGTCGTTGACTATATGAAGTCGAGGAGTCAGTTACGACTGATCTCCTTTGTAGAGGCGAGTTTTGGAAGTAGAGGGAGTCAATTATGACTGATCTCGCGCCGACTATATGAAGTCGAGGAGTCAGTTACGACTGATCTCCTTTGTAGAGGCGACTTTTGGAAGTCAAGGGAGTCAGTTATGACTAATCTCCTGAGCGTCGCCGACTATATGAAGTCGAGGAGTCATTTACGACTGATCTCCTTCGTAGAGGCAACTTTTGGAAGTCGATGGAGTCAGTTATGACTGATCTCTTGAGCGTCGCCGACTGTAGGAAGTCGAGGAGTCAGTTACGACTGATCTCCTTTGTAGAGGTGACTTTTAGAAGTCAAGGGAGTCAGTTATGACTGATCCCCTGAGCGTCGCCGACTATATGAAGTCGATAAGTCAGTTACGACTGATCTCCTTTGTAGAGGCGACTTTTGGAAGTCGAGGGAGTCAGTTATGACTGATCTCGTGAGCGTCGCCGATTGTAAGAAGTCGATGAGTCAGTTACGACTGATCTCCTTTGTAGAGGTGACTTTTGGAAGTAGAGGGAGTCAGTTATGACTGATCTCGTGAGCGTCGCCGACTGCATGAAGTCGAGGAGTCAGTTTGGACTTATCTCCTTTGTAGAGGCGACTTTTGGAAGTCGAGGGAGTTAGTTATGATTGATCTCCTGAACGTCGCCGACTATATGAAGTCTAGGAATCAGTTACGACTGATCTCCTTTGTAGAGGCGACTTTTGGAAGTATAGGTAGTTATTTTAGATTGATCTCCTGAGTGTCGCCGACTATATGAAGTCGAGGAGTCAGTTACGACTGATCTCCTTTGTTGAGGCGACTTTTGGAAGTCGAGAGAGTCAGTTATGACTGATCTCCTGAGCGTCGCCGACTATATGAAGTCGAGGAATCAGTTATGACTTATCTCCTTTGTAGAGGCGCTTTTGGAAGTCGGGGGAGTCAGTTATGACTGATCTCCTTAGCGTCGCCGACTGTATGAATTCGAGAAGTCAGTTATGACTGATCTCCTTTGTAAATGTGAATTTTGGAAGTATAGGGAGTCAATTATGACTGATCTCGTGAGCGTCGCCGACTATATGAAGTCGAAGAATCAGTTACGGATGATCTCCTTTGTAGAGGCACTCGAGGGATTCAGTTATGACTGATCTCCTGAGCGTCGCCGACTATATGAAGTCGAGGATTCCGTTACGACTATCTTCTTTGTAGAGGCGACTTTTGGAAGTAGAGGGAGTCATTTTTGATTGATTTCCTGAGCGTCGCCGTATGTATGAAGTCGAGGAGTCAGTTACGACTGATCTCCTTTGTTGAGGCTACTTTTGGAAGTCGAGGGAGTCAGTTATGACTGATCTCCTAAGCGTCGCCGACTATATGAAGTCGAGGAACAGTTACGACTGATCTCCTTTGTAGACGCAACTTTTGGAAGGGAGTCAGTTATGACTGATCTCCTTAGCGTCATTGACTGTATGAAGTCGAGGAGTCTATTACGACTGATCTCCTTTGTTGAGGCAACTTTTGGAGGGAGTCAGTTGTGACTGATCTCCTAAGCGTCGCCAACTATATGAAGTCGAGGATTCATTTACGACTATTCTCCTTCGTAGTGGCGACTTTTGGAAGTCGAGGGAGTCACTTATGACTGATCTCCTGAGCGTCACCGACTGTATGAAGGCGAGGAGTCAGTTATGATTGATCTCCGTTGTAGAGGCGACTTTTGGAAGTCGAGGGTGTCATTTATGAATAGTTTCTTGAGCGTCGCCGACTATATGAAGTCAATGAGTCAATTACGACTGATCTCCTTTGTAGAGGCGACTTTTGGAAGTCAAGGGAGTTAGTTATGACTTATCTCCTGACCGTCGCCGACCGTATAAAGTCGAGGAGTCAGTTACGACATATCTCCTTTGTAGAGGTGACTTTTAGTTATGACTGATCTCCTGAGCGTTGTTGACTATATGAAGTCGAGGAGTCAGTTACGACTGATCTCTTTTGTAGAGGCGAAATTTGGAAGTAGAGGGAGTCAATTATAACAGATCTCGTGAGTGTCGCCGACTGGATGAAGTCGAAGAGTCAGTTACGGTTGATCTCCTTTGTAGAGGAGACTTTTGGAAGTCGAGGGAATCAGTTATGACTGATCTTCTGAAAGTTGCCGACTAATTGGAGTCGAGGAGTCAGTTACGACTGATCTCCTATGTAGAGGCGACTTTTGGAAGTAGAGGGAGTCATTTTCGATTGATCTACTGAGCGTTGCCAAATGTATGAAATCGATGAGTCAGTTACGACAGATCTCCTTTGTAAAGGCAACTTTTGGAAATCGAGGGAGTCAGTTATGACTGATCTCAAGAGCGTCGTTGACTATATGAAGTCGAAGAGTCAGTTACGACTGATCTCCTTTGTAGAGGCGAGTTTTGAAGTAGAGGGAGTCAATTATGACTGATCTCGCGCCGACTATATGAAGTCGAAGAGTCAGCTACGGCTGATCTCCTTTGTAGAGGCAACTTTTGGAAGTCGAGGGAATCAATTATGACTGATCTCCAGAGCGTCGCCGACTATATGAAGTCGAGGAGTCAGTTACGACTATCTTCTTTGTAGAGGCAAATTTTGGAAGTAGAGGGAGTAATTTTTGATTGATTTCCTGAGCGTCGCCGAATGTATGAAGTCGAGGAGTCAGCTACGACTGATCTCCTTTGTTGAGGATACTTTTGGAAGTCGAGGGAGTCAGTTATGACTGATCTTCTAAGCGTCGCCGACTATATGAAGTCGAGGAATCAGTTACGACTGATCTCCTTTGTAGAAGCAACTTTTGGAAGTCGAGGGAGTCAGTTATGACTGATCTCCTTAGCGTCGCCGACTGTATGAAGTCGAGGAGTCAGTTACGACTGATCTCCTTTGTAGAGGCGACTTTGGAAGGAGATGTAGTCATTTTTGATTGATCTCCTGAGCGTCGCCGAATGTGTGAAGTCGAGGAGTCAGTTACGACTGATCTCCTTTTTTGAGGCGACTTTTGGAGGGAGTCAATTACGACTGATCTCTTAAGCGTCGCCAACTGTATGAAGTCGAGGAGTCATTTACGACTATTCTCCTTCGTAGTGGCGACTTTTGGAAGTCGAGGGAGTCACTTATGACTGATCTCCTGAGCGTCACCGACTGTATGAAGTCAAGGAGTCATTTATGATTGATCTCTGTTGTAGAGGCGACTTTTGGAAGTGGAGGGTGTCATTTATGAATGGTTTCTTGAACGTCACCGACTATATGCAGTCAAGGAGTCAATTGCGACTGATCTCCTTTGTAGAGGCGACTTTTGGAAGTCAAGGGAGTCAGTTATGACTGATCTCCTGACCGTCGCCGACTGTATAAAGTCTAGGAGTCAGTTACGACAGATCTCCTTTGTAGAGGTGACTTTTGGAAGTCGAGGGAGTTAGTTATGACTGATCTCCTGAGCGCTGTTGACTATACGATGTCGATGAGTCAGTTACGACTGATCTCTTTTGTAGAGGCGACTTTTGGAAGTATAGGGAATCAATTTTGACTGATCTCGTGAGTGTCGCCGACTGCATGAAGTCGAAGAGTCAGTTACGGCTGATCTCCTTTGTAGAGGAGACTTTTGGAAGTCGAGGGAATCAGTTATGACTGATCTCCTGAAAGTTGCCGACTAATTGGAGTCGAGGAGTCAGTTACGACTGATCTCCTATGTAGAGGCGACTTTTGGAAGTAGAGGGAGTCATTTTCGATTGATCTCCTGAGCTACGCAAAATGTATGAAGTCGATGAGTCAGTTACGACAGATCTCCTTTCTAAAGGCGACTTTTGGAAATCGAGGGAGTAAGTTATGACTGATCTCAAGAGCGTCGTTGACTATATGAAGTCGAGGAGTCAGTTACGACTGATCTCCTTTGTAGAGGCGAGTTTTGGAAGTAGAGGGAATCAATTATGACTGATCTCGCGCCGACTATATGAAGTCGAGGAGTCAGTTACGACTGATCTCCTTTGTAGAGGCGACTTTTGGAAGTCAAGGGAGTCAGTTATGACTAATCACCTGAGCGTCGCCGACTATATGAAGTCGAGGAATCATTTACGACTGATCTCCTTCGTAGAGGCAACTTTTGGAAGTCGATGGAGTCAGTTATGACTGATCTCTTGAGCGTCGCCGACTGTAGGAAGTCGAGGAGTCAGTTACGACTGATATCCTTTGTAGAGGTGACTTTTAGAAGTCAAGGGAGTCAGTTATGACTGATCCCCTGAGCGTCGCCGACTATATGAAGTCGATAAGTCAGTTACGACTGATATCCTTTGTAGAGGCGACTTTTGGAAGTCGAGGGAGTCAGTTATGACTGATCTCGTGAGCGTCGCCGATTGTAAGAAGTCGATGATTCAGTTACGATTGATCTCCTTTGTAGAGGTGACTTTTGGAAGTAGAGGGAGTCAGTTATGACTGATCTCGTGAGCGTCGCCGACTGCATGAAGTCGAGGAGTCAGTTTGGACTTATCTCCTTTGTAGAGGCGACTTTTGGAAGTCGAGGGAGTTAGTTATGATTGATCTCCTGAACGTCGCCGACTATATGAAGTCTAGGAATCAGTTACGACTGATCTCCTTTGTAGAGGCGACTTTTGGAAGTATAGGTAGTTATTTTAGATTGATCTCCTGAGTGTCGCCGACTATATGAAGTCGAGGAGTCAGTTACGACTGATCTCCTTTGTTGAGGCGACTTTTGGAAGTCGAGAGAGTCAGTTATGACTGATCTCCTGAGCGTCTCCGACTATATGAAGTCGAGGAATCAGTTATGACTTATCTCCTTTGTAGAGGCGCATTTTGGAAGTCGGGGGAGTCAGTTATGACTGATCTCCTTAGCGTCGCCGACTGTATGAATTCGAGAAGTCAGTTATGACTGATCTCCTTTGTAAATGTGAATTTTGGAAGTATAGGGAGTCAATTATGACTGATCTCGTGAGCGTCGCCGACTATATGAAGTCGAAGAATCAGTTACGGATGATCTCCTTTGTAGAGGCACTCGAGGGATTCAGTTATGACTGATCTCCTGAGCGTCGCCGACTATATGAAGTCGAGGATTCCGTTACGACTATCTTCTTTGTAGAGGCGACTTTTGGAAGTAGAGGGAGTCATTTTTTATTGATTTCCTGAGCGTCGCCGTATGTATGAAGTCGAGGAGTCAGTTACGACTGATCTCCTTTGTTGAGGCTACTTTTGGAAGTCGAGGGAGTCAGTTATGACTGATCTCCTAAGCGTCGCCGACTATATGAAGTCGAGGAACCAGTTACGACTGATCTCCTTTGTAGACGCAACTTTTGGAAGGGAGTCAGTTATGACTGATCTCCTTAGCGTCATTGACTGTATGAAGTCGAGGAGTCTATTACGACTGATCTCCTTTGTTGAGGCAACTTTTGGAGGGAGTCAGTTGTGACTGATCTCCTAAGCGTCGCCAACTATATGAAGTCGAGGATTCATTTACGACTATTCTCCTTCGTAGTGGCGACTTTTGGAAGTCGAGGGAGTCACTTATGACTGATCTCCTGAGCGTCACCGACTGTATGAAGGCGAGGAGTCAGTTATGATTGATCTCCGTTGTAGAGGCGACTTTTGGAAGTCGAGGGTGTCATTTATGAATAGTTTCTTGAGCGTCGCCGACTATATGAAGTCAATGAGTCAATTACGACTGATCTCCTTTGTAGAGGCGACTTTTGGAAGTCAAGGGAGTTAGTTATGACTTATCTCCTGACCGTCGCCGACCGTATAAAGTCGAGGAGTCAGTTACGACATATCTCCTTTGTAGAGGTGACTTTTAGTTATGACTGATCTCCTGAGCGTTGTTGACTATATGAAGTCGAGGAGTCAGTTACGACTGATCTCTTTGTAGAGGCGAAATTTGGAAGTAGAGGGAGTCAATTATAACAGATCTCGTGAGTGTCGCCGACTGGATGAAGTCGAAGAGTCAGTTACGGTTGATCTACTTTGTAGAGGAGACTTTTGGAAGTCGAGGGAATCAGTTATGACTGATCTTCTGAAAGTTGCCGACTAATTGGAGTCGAGGAGTCAGTTACGACTGATCTCCTATGTAGAGGCGACTTTTGGAAGTAGAGGGAGTCATTTTCGATTGATCTACTGAGCGTTGCCAAATGTATGAAATCGATGAGTCAGTTACGACAGATCTCCTTTGTAAAGGCAACTTTTGGAAATCGAGGGAGTCAGTTATGACTGATCTCAAGAGCGTCGTTGACTATATGAAGTCGAAGAGTCAGTTACGACTGATCTCCTTTGTAGAGGCGAGTTTTGGAAGTAGAGGGAGTCAATTATGACTGATCTCGCGCCGACTATATGAAGTCGAAGAGTCAGTTGCGGCAGATCTCCTTTGTAGAGGCGACTTTTGGAAGTCGAGGGAATCAGTTATGACTGATCTCCAGAGCGTCGCCGACTATATGAAGTCGAGGAGTCAGTTACGACTATCTTCTTTGTAGAGGCGAATTTTGGAAGTAGAGGGAGTAATTTTTGATTGATTTCCTGAGCGTCGCCGAATGTATGAAGTCGAGGAATCTTACGACTGATCTCCTTTGTTGAGGATACTTTTGGAAGTCGAGGGAGTCAGTTATGACTGATCTCCTGAGCGTCGCCGACTATATGAAGTCGAGGAATCAGTTACGACTGATCTCCTTTGTAGAAGCAACTTTTGGAAGTCGAGGGAGTCAGTTATGACTGATCTCCTTAGCGTCGCCGACTGTATGAAGTCGAGGAGTCAGTTACGACTGATCTCCTTTGTAGAGGCGACTTTGGAAGGAGATGTAGTCATTTTTGATTGATCTCCTGAGCGTCGCCGAATGTGTGAAGTCGAGGAGTCAGTTACGACTGATCTCCTTTTTTGAGGCGACTTTTGGAGGGAGTCAGTTATGACTGATCTCTTAAGCGTCGCCAACTGTATGAAGTCGAGGAGTCATTTACGACTATTCTCCTTCGTAGTGGCGACTTTTGGAAGTCGAGGGAGTCACTTATGACTGATCTCCTGAGCGTCACCGACTTATGAAGTCAAGGAGTCAGTTATGATTGATCTCTGTTGTAGAGGCGACATTTGGAAGTGGAGGGTGTCATTTATGAATAGTTTCTTGAACGTCGCCGACTATATGCAGTCAAGGAGTCAATTACGACTGATCTCCTTTGTAGAGGCGACTTTTGGATGTCAAGGGAGTCAGTTATGACTGATCTCCTGACCGTCGCCGACTGTATAAAGTCTAGGAGTCAGTTATGACAGATCTCCTTTGTAGAGGTGACTTTTGGAAGTCGAGGGAGTTAGTTATGACTGATCTCCTGAGCGTTGTTGACTATACGATGTCGAGGAGTCAGTTACGACTGATCTCTTTTGTAGAGGCGACTTTTGGAAGTAGAGGGAATCAATTATGATTGATCTCCTGAGCGTCGCCGACTATATGAAGTCGAGGATTCAGTTACGACTATCTTCTTTATAGAGGCGACATTTAGAAGTAGAGGGAGTCATTTTTGATTGATTTCCTGAGCGTCGCCGAATGTATGAAGTCGAGGAGTCAGTTACGACTGATCTCCTTTGTTCAGGCGACTTTTCGAAGTCAAGGGAGTCAGTTATGATAGATCTCCTAAGCATCGCCGACTATATGAAGTCGATGAGTCATTTACGACTGATCTCCTTTGTAGAGGCGACTTTTGGAAGTCGAGGGAGTCACTTATGATTGATCTCCTGGGCGTCACCGATTGTATGAAGTCGAGGAGTCAGTTACAATTGATCTCCTTTTTAGAGGCGACTTTTAGAAGTCGAAGGTGTCATTTATGAATAATCTCTAGAGTGTCGCCGACTGCATGAAGTCGAAGAGTCAGTTACGGCTGATCTCCTTCATAGAGGCGACTTTTATAAGTCGAGGGAATTAGTTATGACTAATCTCCTGAGCGTCGTCGAATATATGAAGTCGATGAGTCAGTTACGACTATCTCCTTTGTAGAGGAGACATTTGGAAGTAGAGGGAGTCATTTTTGATTGATTTCCTGAGTGTCGCCGAATGTATGAAGTCGAGGAGTCAGTTACGACTGGTCTCCTTTGTTGAGGCTACTTTTGGAAGTCAAGGGAGTCAGATTTGACTGATCTCCTGAAAGTTGCCGACTAATTGGAGTCGAGGAGTCAGTTACGACTGATCTCCTATGTAGAGGCGACTTTTGGAAGTAGAAGGAGTCATTTTGGATTGATCTACTGAGCGTCGCCGAATGTATGAAGTCGATGAGTCAGTTACGACTGATCTCCTTTGTAGAGGTGACTTTTGGAAGTAGAGGGAGTCAGTTATGACTGATCTCGTGAGCGTCGCCGACTGCATGAAGTCGAGGAGTCAGTTTCGACGGATCACATTTGTAGAAGCGACTTTTGGAAGTCGAGGGAGTCAGTTATGATTGAGCTCCTGAGCGTCGCCTTCTGAAGTCGAGGAATCAGTTACGACTGATCTCCTTTTAGAGGCGACTTTTGGAAGTATAGGTAGTTATTTTTTATTGATCTCCTGAGCGTCGCCGACTATATGAAGTCGAGGAGTCAGTTACGACTGATCTCCTTTGTTGAGGCGAATTTTGGAAGTCGAGAGAGTCAGTTATGACTGATCTCCTGAGCTTCGCCGACTATATGAAGTCGAGGAACCAGTTTCGACTGATCTCCTTTATGGAGGTGACTTTTGGAAGTCGAGGGAATCAGTTATGACTGATCTCCTTAGCGTTGCTGACTGTATGAAGTCGAGGAGTCAGTTACGACTGATCTCCTTTGTAGAGGTGACTTTTGGAAGTAGAGGGAGTCAGTTATGACTGATCTCTTGAGCATCGCCGACTGCATTAAGTCGAGGGAGTCAGTTATGACTGATCTTCTGAGCGTCGCCGACTATATGAAGTCGAGGAGTTAGTTACGACTGATCTCGACTTTGGAAGTAGAGGGAGTCATTTTTTATTGATCTCTTGAGCGTCGCCGAATGTATGAAGTCGAGGAGTCAGTTACGACAGATCTCCTTTGTAGAGGCGACTTTTGGAAATCGAGGGAGTCAGTTATGACTGATCTCCTGAGCGTCGTTGACTATATGAAGTCGAGGAGTCAGTTACAACTGATCCGTATGTAGAGGCGAGTTTTGGAAGTATAGGGAGTTAATTATGACTGATCTCGTGAGCGTCGCCGACTATATGAAGTCGAAGAGTCAGTTACGGCTGATCCCCTTTGTAGAGGCACTCGAGGGAATCAGTTATGACTGATCTCCTGAGCGTCGCCGACTATATGAAGTCGAGGATTCCGTTACGACTATCTTCTTTGTAAAGGCTACTTTTGGAAGTAGAGGGAGTCACTTTTGATTGATTTCCTGAGCGTCGCCGAATGTATGAAGTCGAGGAGTCAGTTACGACTGATCTCCTTTGTTCAGGCTACTTTTTGAAGTCGAGGGAGTCAGTTATGACTGATCTCCTGAGCGTCGCCGACTATATGAAGTCGAGGAATTAGTAACGACTGATCTCCTTTGTGGAGGCAACTTTTGGAAGTCAAGGGAGTCAGTTATGACTGATCTCCTTAGCGTCGCCGAATATGTGAAGTCGAGGAGTCAGTTACGACTGATCTCCTTTGTTGAGGCGAGTTTTGGAAGTAGAGGGAGTCATTTATGACTGATCTCGTGAGTGTCGCCGACTGCATGAAGTCGAAGAGTCAGTTACGGCTGATCTCCTTTGTAGAGGAGACTTTTGGAAGTCGAGGGAATCAGTTATGACTGATCTTCTGAAAGTTGCCGACTAATTGGATTCGAGGAGTCAGTTACGACTGAACTCCTATGTAGAGGCGACTTTTGGAAGTAGAGGGAGTCATTTTCGATTGATCTCCTGAGCGTCGCCAAATGTATGAAGTCGATGAGTCAGTTACGACAGATCTCCTTTGTAAAGGCGACTTTTGGAAATCGAGGGAGTCAGTTATGACTGATCTTAAGAGCGTCGTTGACTATATGAAGTCGAGGAGTCAGTTACGACTGATCTCCTTTCTAGAGGCGAGTTTTGGAAGTAGAGGGAGTCAATTATGACTGATCTCGCGCCGACTATATGAAGTCGAAGAGTCAGTTGCGGCAGATCTCCTTTGTAGAGGCGACTTTTGGAAGTCGAGGGAATCAGTTATGACTGATCTCCTGAGCGTCGCCGACTATATGAAGTCGAGGAGTTAGTTACGACTATCTTCTTTGTAGAGGCGAATTTTGGAAGTGAGTAATTTTTGATTGATTCCCTGAGCGTCGCCGAATGTATGAAGTCGAGGAATCAGTTACGACTGATCTCCTTTGTTGAGGATACTTTTGGAAGTCGAGGGAGTCAGTTATGACTGATCTCCTAAGCGTCGCCGACTATATGAAGTCGAGGAATCAGTTAGGACTGATCTCCTTTGTAGAAGAAACTTTTGGAAGTCGAAGGAGTCAGTTATGACTGATCTCCTTAGCGTCGCCGACTGTATGAAGTCGAGGAGTCAGTTACGACTGATCTCCTTTGTAGAGGCGACTTTGGAAGGAGATGTAGTCATTTTTGATTGATCTCATGAGCGTCGCCGAATGTGTGAAGTCGAGGAGTCAGTTAAGACTGGTCTCCTTTTTTGAGGCGACTTTTGGAGGGAGTCAGTTATGACTGATCTCTTAAGCGTCGCCAACTGTATGAAGTCGAGGAGTCATTTACGACTATTCTCCTTCGTAGTGGCGACTTTTGGAAGTCGAGGGAGTCACTTATGACTGATCTCCTGAGCGTCACCGACTGTATGAAGTCAAGGAGTCAGTTATGATTGATCTCTGTTGTAGAGGCGACTTTTGGAAGTGGAGGGTGTCATTTATGAATAGTTTCTTGAACGTCGCCGACTATATGCAGTCAAGGAGTCAATTACGACTGATCTCCTTTGTAGAGGCGACTTTTGGATGTCAAGGGAGTCAGTTATGACTGATCTCCTGACCGTCGCCGACTGTATAAAGTCTAGGAGTCAGTTATGACAGATCTCCTTTGTAGAGGTGACTTTTGGAAGTCGAGGGAGTTAGTTATGACTGATCTCCTGAGCGTTGTTGACTATACGATGTCGAGGAGTCAGTTACGACTGATCTCTTTTGTAGAGGCGACTTTTGGAAGTAGAGGGAATCAATTATGACTGATCTCCTGAGCGTCGCCGACTATATGAAGTCGAGGATTCAGTTACGACTATCTTCTTTATAGAGGCGACATTTAGAAGTAGAGGGAGTCATTTTTGATTGATTTCCTGAGCGTCGCCGAATGTATGAAGTCGAGGAGTCAGTTACGACTGATCTCCTTTGTTCAGGCGACTTTTCGAAGGCGAGGGAGTCAGTTATGATAGATCTCCTAAGCATCGCCGACTATATGAAGTCGATGAGTCATTTACGACTGATCTCCTTTGTAGAGGCGACTTTTGGAAGTCGAGGGAGTCACTTATGATTGATCTCCTGGGCGTCACCGATTGTATGAAGTCGAGGAGTCAGTTACAATTGATCTCCTTTTTAGAGGCGACTTTTAGAAGTCGAAGGTGTCATTTATGAATAATCTCTAGAGTGTCGCCGACTGCATGAAGTCGAAGAGTCAGTTACGGCTGATCTCCTTCATAGAGGCGACTTTTATAAGTCGAGGGAATTAGTTATGACTAATCTCCTGAGCGTCGTCGAATATATGAAGTCGATGAGTCAGTTACGACTATCTCCTTTGTAGAGGAGACATTTGGAAGTAGAGGGAGTCATTTTTGATTGATTTCCTGAGTGTCGCCGAATGTATGAAGTCGAGGAGTCAGTTACGACTGGTCTCCTTTGTTGAGGCTACTTTTGGAAGTCAAGGGAGTCAGATTTGACTGATCTCCTGAAAGTTGCCGACTAATTGGAGTCGAGGAGTCAGTTACGACTGATCTCCTATGTAGAGGCGACTTTTGGAAGTAGAAGGAGTCATTTTGGATTGATCTACTGAGCGTCGCCGAATGTATGAAGTCGATGAGTCAGTTACGACTGATCTCCTTTGTAGAGGTGACTTTTGGAAGTAGAGGGAGTCAGTTATGACTGATCTCGTGAGCGTCGCCGACTGCATGAAGTCGAGGAGTCAGTTTCGACGGATCACATTTGTAGAAGCGACTTTTGGAAGTCGAGGGAGTCAGTTATGATTGAGCTCCTGAGCGTCGCCTTCTGAAGTCGAGGAATCAGTTACGACTGATCTCCTTTTAGAGGCGACTTTTGGAAGTATAGGTAGTTATTTTTTATTGATCTCCTGAGCGTCGCCGACTATATGAAGTCGAGGAGTCAGTTACGACTGATCTCCTTTGTTGAGGCGAATTTTGGAAGTCGAGAGAGTCAGTTATGACTGATCTCCTGAGCTTCGCCGACTATATGAAGTCGAGGAACCAGTTTCGACTGATCTCCTTTATGAAGGTGACTTTTGGAAGTCGAGGGAATCAGTTATGACTGATCTCCTTAGCGTTGCTGACTGTATGAAGTCGAGGAGTCAGTTACGACTGATCTCCTTTGTAGAGGTGACTTTTGGAAGTAGAGGGAGTCAGTTATGACTGATCTCTTGAGCATCGCCGACTGCATTAAGTCGAGGGAGTCAGTTATGACTGATCTTCTGAGCGTCGCCGACTATATGAAGTCGAGGAGTTAGTTACGACTGATCTCGACTTTGGAAGTAGAGGGAGTCATTTTTTATTGATCTCTTGAGCGTCGCCGAATGTATGAAGTCGAGGAGTCAGTTACGACAGATCTCCTTTGTAGAGGCGACTTTTGGAAATCGAGGGAGTCAGTTATGACTGATCTCCTGAGCGTCGTTGACTATATGAAGTCGAGGAGTCAGTTACAACTGATCCCGTATGTAGAGGCGAGTTTTGGAAGTATAGGGAGTTAATTATGACTGATCTCGTGAGCGTCGCCGACTATATGAAGTCGAAGAGTCAGTTACGGCTGATCCCCTTTGTAGAGGCACTCGAGGGAATCAGTTATGACTGATCTCCTGAGCGTCGCCGACTATATGAAGTCGAGGATTCCGTTACGACTATCTTCTTTGTAAAGGCTACTTTTGGAAGTAGAGGGAGTCACTTTTGATGATTTCCTGAGCGTCGCCGAATGTATGAAGTCGAGGAGTCAGTTACGACTGATCTCCTTTGTTCAGGCTACTTTTTGAAGTCGAGGGAGTCAGTTATGACTGATCTCCTGAGCGTCGCCGACTATATGAAGTCGAGGAATTAGTAACGACTGATCTCCTTTGTGGAGGCAACTTTTGGAAGTCAAGGGAGTCAGTTATGACTGATCTCCTTAGCGTCGCCGAATATGTGAAGTCGAGGAGTCAGTTACGACTGATCTCCTTTGTTGAGGCGAGTTTTGGAAGTAGAGGGAGTCATTTATGACTGATCTCGTGAGTGTCGCCGACTGCATGAAGTCGAAGAGTCAGTTACGGCTGATCTCCTTTGTAGAGGAGACTTTTGGAAGTCGAGGGAATCAGTTATGACTGATCTTCTGAAAGTTGCCGACTAATTGGATTCGAGGAGTCAGTTACGACTGAACTCCTATGTAGAGGCGACTTTTGGAAGTAGAGGGAGTCATTTTCGATTGATCTCCTGAGCGTCGCCAAATGTATGAAGTCGATGAGTCAGTTACGACAGATCTCCTTTGTAAAGGCGACTTTTGGAAATCGAGGGAGTCAGTTATGACTGATCTTAAGAGCGTCGTTGACTATATGAAGTCGAGGAGTCAGTTACGACTGATCTCCTTTCTAGAGGCGAGTTTTGGAAGTAGAGGGAGTCAATTATGACTGATCTCGCGCCGACTATATGAAGTCGAAGAGTCAGTTGCGGCAGATCTCCTTTGTAGAGGCGACTTTTGGAAGTCGAGGGAATCAGTTATGACTGATCTCCTGAGCGTCGCCGACTATATGAAGTCGAGGAGTTAGTTACGACTATCTTCTTTGTAGAGGCGAATTTTGGAAGTGAGTAATTTTTGATTGATTCCCTGAGCGTCGCCGAATGTATGAAGTCGAGGAATCAGTTACGACTGATCTCCTTTGTTGAGGATACTTTTGGAAGTCGAGGGAGTCAGTTATGACTGATCTCCTAAGCGTCGCCGACTATATGAAGTCGAGGAATCAGTTACGACTGATCTCCTTTGTAGAAGCAACTTTTGGAAGTCGAAGGAGTCAGTTATGACTGATCTCCTTAGCGTCGCCGACTGTATGAAGTCGAGGAGTCAGTTACGACTGATCTCCTTTGTAGAGGCGACTTTGGAAGGAGATGTAGTCATTTTTGATTGATCTCATGAGCGTCGCCGAATGTGTGAAGTCGAGGAGTCAGTTAAGACTGGTCTCCTTTTTTGAGGCGACTTTTGGAGGGAGTCAGTTATGACTGATCTCTTAAGCGTCGCCAACTGTATGAAGTCGAGGAGTCATTTACGACTATTCTCCTTCGTAGTGGCGACTTTTGGAAGTCGAGGGAGTCACTTATGACTGATCTCCTGAGCGTCACCGACTGTATGAAGTCAAGGAGTCAGTTATGATTGATCTCTGTTGTAGAGGCGACTTTTGGAAGTGGAGGGTGTCATTTATGAATAGTTTCTTGAACGTCGCCGACTATATGCAGTCAAGGAGTCAATTGCGACTGATCTCCTTTGTAGAGGCGACTTTTGGAAGTCAAGGGAGTCAGTTATGACTGATCTTCTGACCGTCGCCGACTGTATAAAGTCTAGGAGTCAGTTACGACAGATCTCCTTTGTAGAGGTGACTTTTGGAAGTCGAGGGAGTTAGTTATGACTGATCTCCTGAGCGCTGTTGACTATACGATGTCGAGGAGTCAGTTACGACTGATCTCTTTTGTAGAGGCGACTTTTGGAAGTAGAGGGAATCAATTATGACTGATCTCGTGAGTGTCGCCGACTGCATGAAGTCGAAGAGTCAGTTACGGCTGATCTCCTTTGTAGAGGAGACTTTTGGAAGTCGAGGGAATCAGTTATGACTGATCTCCAGAAAGTTGCCGACTAATTGGAGTCGAGGAGTCACTTACGACTGATCTCCTATGTAGAGGCGACTTTTGGAAGTAGAGGGAGTCATTTTCGATTGATCTCCTGAGCTTCGCAAAATGTATGAAGTCGATGAGTCAGTTACGACAGATCTCCTTTCTAAAGGCGACTTTTGGAAATCGAGGGAGTCAATTATGACTGATCTCAAGAGCGTCGTTGACTATATGAAGTCGAGGAGTCAGTTACGACCGATCTCCTTTGTAGAGGCGAGTTTTGGAAGTAGAGGGAATCAATTATGACTGATCTCGCGCCGACTATATGAAGTTGAAGAGTCAGTTACGGCTGATCTCCTTTGTAGAGGCGACTTTTGGAAGTCGAGGGTGTCATTTAAGAATAGTTTCTTGAGCGTCGCCGAATATATGAAGTCGAGGAGTCAGTTACGACTGATCTCCTTTGTAGAGGCGACTTTTGGAAGTCAAGGGAGTCAGTTATGACTAATCACCTGAGCGTCGCCGACTATATGAAGTCGAGGAGTCATTTAGGACTGATCTCCTTTGTAGAGGCAACTTTTGGAAGTCGATGGAGACAGTTATGACTGATCTCTTGAGCGTCGCCGACTGTAGGAAGTCGAGGAGTCAGTTACAACTGATATCCTTTGTAGAGGCGACTTTTAGAAGTCAAGGGAGTCAGTTATGACTGATCCCCTGAGCGTCGTCGACTATATGAAGTCGATAAGTCAGTTACGACTGATCTCCTTTGTAGAGGCGACTTTTGGAAGTCGAGGGAGTCAGTTATGACTGATCTCGTGAGCGTCACCGAATGTATGAAGTCGATGATTCAGTTACGATTGATCTCCTTTGTAGAGGTGACTTTTGGAAGTAGAGGGAGTCAGTTATGACTGATCTCGTGAGCGTCGCCGACTGCATGAAGTCGAGGAGTCAGTTTCGACTTATCTCCTTTGTAGAGGCGAATTTTGGAAGTCGAGGGAGTTAGTTATGATTGATCTCCTGAACGTCGCCGACTATATGAAGTCTAGGAATCAGTTACGACTGATCTCCTTTGTAGAGGCGACTTTTGGAAGTATAGGTAGTTATTTTTGATTGATCTCCTGAGTGTCACCGACTATATGAAGTCGAGGAGTCAGTTACGACTGATCTCCTTTGTTGAGGCGACTTTTGGAAGTCGAGAGAGTCAGTTATGACTGATCTCCTGAGCGTCGCCGACTATATGAAGTCGAGGAATCAGTTATGACTTATCTCCTTTGTAGAGGCGCATTTTGGAAGTCGGGGGAGTCAGTTATGACTGATCTCCTTAGCGTCGCCGACTGTATGAATTCGAGAAGTCAGTTATGACTAATCTCGTGAGCGTCGCCGACTATATGAAGTCGAAGAGTCAGTTACGGCTGATCTCCTTTGTAGAGGCACTCGAGGGAATCAGTTATGACTGATCTCCTGAGCGTCGCCGACTATATGAAGTCGAGGATTCCGTTACGACTATCTTCTTTGTAGAGGCGACTTTTGGAAGTAGAGGGAGTCATTTTTGATTGATTTCCTGAGCGTCGCCGAATGTATGAAGTCGAGGAGTGAGTTACGACTGATCTCCTTTGTTGAGGCTACTTTTGGAAGTCGAGGGAGTCAGTTATGACTGATCTCCTAAGCGTCGCCGACTATATGAAGTCGAGGAATCAGTTACGACTAATCTCCTTTGTAGACGCAACTTTTGGAAGGGAGTCAGTTATGACTGATCTCCTTAGCGTCACTGACTGTATGAAGTCGAGGAGTCAGTTACGACTGATCTCCTTTGTTGAGGCGACTTTTGGAGGGAGTCAGTTGTGACTGATCTCCTAAGCGTCGCCAACTATATGAAGTCGAGGAGTCATTTACGACTATTCTCCTTCGTAGTGGCGACTTTTGGAAGTCGAGCGAGTCACTTATGACTGATCTCCTGAGCGACACCGACTGTATGAAGGCGAGGAGTCAGTTATGATTGATCTCCGTTGTAGAGGCGACTTTTGGAAGTCGAGGGTGTCATTTATGAATAGTTTCTTGAGCGTCGCCGACTATATGAAGTCAATGAGTCAATTACGACTGATCTTCTTTGTAGAGGCGACTTTTGGAAGTCAAGGGAGTTAGTTATGACTTATCTCCTGACCGTCGCCGACCGTATAAAGTCGAGGAGTCAGTTACGACAGATCTCCTTTGTAGAGGTGACTTTTAGTTACGACTGATCTCCTGAGCGTTGTTGACTATATGAAGTCGAGGAGTCAGTTACGACTGATCTCTTTTGTAGAGGCGACTTTTGGAAGTAGAGGGAGTCAATTATAACAGATCTCGTGAGTGTCGCCGACTGCATGAAGTCGAAGAGTCAGTTACGGCTGATCTCCTTTGTATAGGAGACTTTTGGAAGTCGAGGGAATCAGTTATGACTGATCTTCTGAAAGTTGCCGACTAATTGGAGTCGAGGAGTCAGTTACGACTGATCTCCTATGTAGAGGCGACTTTTGGAAGTAGAGGGAGTCATTTTCGATTGATCTCCTGAGCGTCGCAAAATGTATGAAGTCGATGAGTCAGTTACGACAAATCTCCTTTGTAAAGGCAACTTTTGGAAATCGAGGGAGTCAGTTATGACTGATCTCAAGAGCGTCGTTGACTATATGAAGTCGAAGAGTCAGTTACGACTGATCTCCTTTGTAGAGGCGAGTTTTGGAAGTAGAGGGAGTCAACTATGACTGATCTCGCGCCGACTATATGAAGTTGAAGAGTCAGCTACGGCTGATCTCCTTTGTTGAGGCGACTTTTGGAAGTCGAGGGAATCAGTTATGACTGATCTCCAGAGCGTCGCCGACTATATGAAGTCGAGGAGTCAGTTACGACTATCTTCTTTGTAGAGGCGAATTTTGGAAGTAGAGGGAGTAATTTTTGATTGATTTCCTGAGCGTCGCCGAATGTATGAAGTCGAGGAGTTAGTTACGACAAATCTCCTTTGTTGAGGATACTTTTGGAAGTCGAGGGAGTCAGTTATGACTGATCTCCTGAGCGTCGCCGACTATATGAAGTCGAGGAATCAGTTACGACTGATCTCCTTTGTAGAAGCAACTTTTGGGAGTCGAGGGAGTCAGTTATGACTGATCTCCTTAGCGTCGCCGACTGTATGAAGTCGAGGAGTCATTTACGACTGATCTCCTTTGTAGAGGCGACTTTGGAAGGAGATGTAGTCATTTTTGATTGATCTCCTGAGCGTCGCCGAATGTGTGAAGTCGAGGAGTCAGTTACGACTGATCTCCTTTTTTGAGGCGACTTTTGGAGGGAGTCAGTTATGACTGATCTCTTAAGCGTCGCCAACTGTATGAAGTCGAGGAGTCATTTAAGACTATTCTCCTTCGTAGTGGCGACTTTTGGAAGTCGAGGGAGTCACTTATGACTGATCTCCTGAGCGTCACCGACTGTATGAAGTCAAGGAGTCAGTTATGATTGATCTCTGTTGTAGAGGCGACTTTTGGAAGTGGAGGGTGTCATTTATGAATAGTTTCTTGAACGTCGCCGACTATATGCAGTCAAGGAGTCAATTACGACTGATCTCCTTTGTAGAGGCGACTTTTGGAAGTCAAGGGAGTCAGTTATGACTGATCTCCTGACCGTCGCCGACTGTATAAAATCTAGGAGTCAGTTACGACAGATCTCCTTTGTAGAGGTGACTTTTGGAAGTCGAGGAAGTTAGTTATGACTGATCTCCTGAGCGCTGTTGACTATACGATGTCGAGGAGTCAGTTAAGACTGATCTCTTTTGTAGAGGTGACTTTTGGAAGTAGAGGGAATCAATTATGACTGATCTCGTGAGTGTCGCCGACTGCATGAAGTCGAAGAGTCAGTTACGGCTGATCTCCTTTGTAGAGGAGACTTTTGGAAGTCGAGGGAATCAGTTATGACTGATCTCCTGAAAGTTGCCGACTAATTGGAGTCGAGGAGTCAGTTACGACTGATCTCCTATGTAGAGGCGACTTTTGGAAGTAGAGGGAGTCATTTTCGATTGATCTCCTGAGCTTCGCAAAATGTATGAAGTCGATGAGTCAGTTACGACAGATCTCCTTTCTAAAGGCGACTTTTGGAAATCGAGGGAGTCAGTTATGACTGATCTCAAGAGCGTCGTTGACTATTTGAAGTCGAGGAGTCAGTTACAACTGATCTCCTTTGTAGAGGCGAGTTTTGGAAGTAGAGGGAATCAATTATGACAGATCTCGCGCCGACTATATGAAGTCGAAGAGTCAGTTTCGGCTGATCTCCTTTGTAGAGGCGACTTTTGGAAGTCGAGGGTGTCATTTAAGAATAGTTTCTTGAGCGTCGCCGAATATATGAAGTCGAGGAGTCAGTTACGACTGATCTCCTTTGTAGAGGCGACTTTTGGAAGTCAAGGGAGTCAGTTATGACTAATCACCTGATCGTCGCCGACTATATGAAGTCGAGGAGTCATTTACGACTGATCTCCTTTGTAGAGGTAACTTTTGGAAGTCGATGGAGACAGTTATGACTGATCTCTTGAGCGTCGCTTACTGTAGGAAGTCGAGGAGTCAGTTACGACTAATATCCTTTATAGAGGCGACTTTTAGAAGTCAAGGGAGTCAGTTATGACTGATCCCCTGAGCGTCGCCGACTATATAAAGTCGATAAGTCAGTTACAACTGATCTCCTTTGTAGAGGCGACTTTTGGAAGTCGAGGGAGTCAGTTATGACTGATCTCGTGAGCGTCGTCGAATGTATGAAGTCGATGAGTCAGTTACGATTGATCTCATTTGTAGAGGTGACTTTTGGAAGTAGAGGGAGTCAGTTATGACTGTTCTCGTGAGCGTCGCCGACTGCATGAAGTCGAGGAGTCAGTTTCGACTTATCTCCTTTGTAGAGGCGACTTTTGGAAGTCGAGGGAGTCAGTTATGATTGATCTCCTGAACGTCGCCGACTATATGAAGTCTAGGAATCAGTTACGACTGATCTCCTTTGTAGAGGCGACTTTTGGAAGTATAGGTAGTTATTTTTGATTGATCTCCTGAGTGTCGCCGACTATATGAAGTCGAGGAGTCAGTTACGACTGATCTCCTTTATTGAGGCGACTTTTGGAAGTCGAGAGAGTCAGTTATGACTGATCTCCTGAGAGTCGCCGACTATATGAAGTCGATGAATCAGTTATGACTGATCTCCTTTGTAGAGGCGAATTTTGGAAGTCGGGGGAGTCAGTTATGACTGATCTCCTTAGCATCGCCGATTGTATGAAGTCGAGGAGTCAGTTACGACTGATCTCCATTGTAGAGGCGACTTTGGAAGTAGAGGGAGTCATTTTTGATTGATCTCCTGAGCGTCGCCGACTATATGAAGAGGCAACTTTTGGAAGTCGATTGATTCAGTTATGACTGATCTCTTGAGCGTCGCCGACTGTAGGAAGTCGAGAAGTCAGTTACGACTGATATTCTTTGTAGAGGCGACTTTTAGAAGTCGATGGAGTCAGTTATGACTGATCTCCTGAGCGTTGTTGACTATATGAAGTCGAGGAGTCAGTTACGACTGATCTCCTTTGTAGAGGCGACTTTTGGAAGTAGAGGGAGTCAGTTATGACTGATCTCGGGAGCGTCGCCGACTGCATGAAGTCGAGGAGTCAGTTTCGACTTATCTCCTTTGTAGAGGCGACTTTTGGAAGTCGAGGGAGTCAGTTATGATTGATCTCCTGAACGTCGCCGGCTATATGAAGTCTAGGAATCAGTTACGACTGATCTCCTTTGTAGAGGCGACTTTTGGAAGTATAGGTAGTTATTTTTTATTGATCTCCTGAGTGTCGCCGACTATATGAAGTCGAGGAGTCAGTTACGACTGATCTCCTTTGTTGAGGCGACTTTTGGAAGTCGAGAGAGTCAGTTATGACTGATCTCCTAAGCGTCGCCGACTATATGAAGTCGAGGAATCAGTTATGACTGATCTCCTTTGTAGAGGCGAATTTTGGAAGTCGAGGGAGTCAGTTATGACTGATCTCCTTAGCGTCGCCGACTTATTGATTTCGAGAAGTCAGTTATGACTGATCTCCTTAGTAAATGTGAATTTTGGAAGTAGAGGAGTCAGTTACGATTGATCTCCGTTCTAGAGGCGACTTTTGGAAGTCGAGGGTGTCATTTATGAATAGTTTCTTGAGCGTCGCTGACTATATGAAGTCGAGGAGTCAGTTACGATCAATCTCCTTTGTAGAGGCGACTTTTGGAAGTCAAGGGAGTCAGTTATGACTGATCTCCTGATCGTCGCCGACTGTATGAAGTCGAGGAGTCAGTTACGAAAAATCTCCTCTGTAGAGGTGACTTTTGGAAATCGAGGGAGTTAGTTATGACTGATCTCCTGAGCGCCGTTGACTATATGAAGTCGAGGAGTCAGTTACGACTGATCTCTTTGTAGAGGCGACTTTTGGAAGTAGAGGGAGTCAATTATGACTGATCTCGTGAGTGTCGCCGACTGCATGAAGTTGAAGAGTCAGTTACGGCTGATCTTCTTTGTAGAGGAGACTTTTGGAAGTCGAGGGAATCAGTTATGACTGATCTTCTGAAAGTTGCCGACTAATTGGAGTCGAGGAGTCAGTTACGACTGATCTCCTATGTAGAGGCGGCTTTTGGAAGTAGAGGGAGTCATTTTTTATTGATCTCCTGAGCGTCGCCAAATGTATGAAGTCGATGAGTCAGTTACGACTGATCTCCTTTGTTGAGGCGAATTTTCGAAGTCGAGGGAATCAGTTATGACTAATCACCTGAGCGTCTCCGACTATATGAAGTCGAGGAGTCATTTACGACTGATCTCCTTTTTAGAGGCAACTTTTGGAAGTCGATGGAGTCAGTTATGACTGATCTCTTGAGCGTCGCCGACTGTAGGAAGTCGAGGAGTCAGTTACGACTGATATCCTTTGTAGAGGCGACTTTTAGAAGTCGAGGGAGTCAGTTGTGACTGATCCCTTGAGCGTCGCCGACTATATGAAGTCGATAAGTCAGTTATGACTGATCTACTTTGTAGAGGCGACTTTTGGAAGTCGAGGGAGTCAGTTATGACTGATCTCGTGAGCGTCGCTGAATGTATGAAGTCGATGAGTCAGTTACGACTGATCTCCTTTGTAGAGGTGACTTTTGGAAGTAGAGGGAGTCAGTTATGACTGATCTCGTGAGCGTCGCCGACTGCATGAAGTCGAGGAGTCAGTTTCGACTTATCTCCTTTGTAGAGGCGACTTTTGGAAGTCGAGGGAGTCAGTTATGATTGATCTCCTGAACGTCGCCGACTATATGAAGCCTAGGAATCAGTTACGACTGATCTCCTTTGTAGAGGCGACTTTTGGAAGTATAGGTAGTTATTTTTGATTGATCTTCTGAGTGTCGCCGATTATATGAAGTCGAGGAGTCAGTTACGACTGATCTCCTTTGTTGAGGCGACTTTTGGAAGTCGAGAGAGTCAGTTATGACTGATCTCCTGAGCGTCGCCGACTATATGAAGTCGAAGAATCAGTTATGACTTATCTCCTTTGTAGAGGCAAATTTTGGAAGTCGGGGGAGTCAGTTATGACTGATCTCCTTAGCGTCGCCGACGGCATGAATTCGAGAAGTCAGTTATGACTGATCTCCTTTGTAAATGTGAATTTTGGAAGTAGAGGGAGTCAGTTATGACTGATCTCTTGAGCATCGCCGACTGCATGAAGTCGAGGAGTCAGTTACGACTGATCTCCGCGACTTTTGGAAGTCGAGGGAATCAGTTATGACTAATCTCCTGAGCGTCGCCGACTATATGAAGTCGAGGAGTCAGTTACGACTGATCTCCTTTGTAGAGGTGACTTTTGAAGTAGAGGGAGTCATATTTGATTGATCTCCTAAGCGTCTCCGACTATATGAAGTCGAGGAATCAATTAAGACTGATCTCCTTTGTAGAGGCAACTTTTGGAAGTCGAGGGAGTCAGCTATGACTGATCTCCTTAGCGTCGCCGACTGTATGAAGTCGAGGAGTCAGTTACGACTGATCTCCTTTGTAGAGGCGACTTTGGAAGGAGAGGTAGTCATATTTTATCTATCTCCTGACCGTCGCCGAATGTGTGAAGTCGAGGATTCAGTTACGACTGATCTCCTTTGTTGAGGCGACTTTTGGAGGGAGTCAGTTATGAATGATCTCCTAAGCGTCGCCAACTATATGAAGTCGAGGACTCATTTACGACTATTCTCCTTTGTAGTGGCGACTTTTGGAAGTCGATGGAGTCACTTATGACTGATCTCCTGAGGAGTCAGTTACGATTGATCTCCGTTGTAGAGGCGACTTTTGGAAGTTGAGGGTGTCATTTATGAATAGTTTCTTGAGCGTCGCCGACTATATGAAGTCGAGGAGTCAGTTACGACCAATCTCCTTTGTAGAGGCGACTTTTGGAAGTCAAGGGAGTCAGTTATCACTGATCTCCTGATCGTCGCCGACTGTATGAAGTCGAGGAGTCAGTTACGAAAGATCTCCTTTGTAGAGGTGACTTTTGGAAGTCGAGGGAGTTAGTTATGACTGATCTCCTGAGCGCCATTGACTATATGAAGTCGAGGAGTCAATTACGACTGATCTCTTTTGTAGAGGCGACTTTTGGAAGTAGAGGGAGTCAATTATGACTGATCTCGTGAGTGTCGCCGACTGCATGAAGTCGAAGAGTCAGTTACGGCTGATCTCCTTTGAAGAGGAGACTTTTGGAAGTCGAGGGAATCAGTGATGACTGATCTTCTGAAAGTTGCCGACTAATTGGAGTCGAGGAGTCAGTTACGACTGATCTCCTATGTAGAGGCGGCTTTTGGAAGTAGAGGGAGTTATTTTTTATTGATCTCCTGAGCGTCGCCAAATGTATGAAGTCGATGAGTCAGTTACGACTGATCTCCGTTGTTGAGGCGACTTTTCGAAGTCGAGGGAGTCAGTTATGACTAATCACCTGAGCGTCTCCGACTATATGAAGTCGAGGAGTCATTTACGACTGATCTCCTTTGTAGAGGCAACTTTTGGAAGTCGATGGAGTCAGTTATGACTGATCTCTTGAGCGTCGCCGACTGTAGGAAGTCGAGGAGTCAGTTACGACTGATATCTTTTGTAGAGGCGACTTTTAGAAGTCGAGGAAGTCAGTTGTGACTGATCCCTTGAGCATCGCCGACTATATGAAGTCGATAAGTCAGTTACGACTGATCTCCATTGTAGAGGCGACCTTTGGAAGTCGAGGGTGTCAGTTATGACTGATCTCGTGAGCGTCGCCGAATGTATGAAGTCGATGAGTCAGTTACGACTGATCTCCTTTGTAGAGGTGACTTTTGGAAGTAGAGGGAGTCAGTTATGACTGATCTCGTGAGCGTCGCCGACTGCATGAAGTCGAGGAGTCAGTTTCGACTTATCTCCTTTGTAGAGGCGACTTTTGGAAGTCGAGGGAGTCAGTTATGATTGATCTCCTGAACGTCGCCGACTATATGAAGTCTAGGAATCAGTTACGACTGATCTCCTTTGTAGAGGCAACTTTTGGAAGTATAGGTAGTTATTTTTTATTGATCTCCTGAGTGTCGCCGACTATATGAAGTCGAGGAGTCAGTTACGACTGATCTCCTTTGTTGAGGCGACTTTTAGAAGTCGAGAGAGTCAGTTATGACTGATCTCCTGAGCGTCGCCGACTATATGAAGTCGAGGAATCAGTTATGACTGATCTCCTTTGTAGAGGCGAATTTTGGAAGTCGGGGGAGTCAATTATGACTGATCTCATTAGCGTCGCCGACTGTATGAATTCGAGAAGTCAGTTATGACTGATCTGCTTTGTAAATGTGAATTTTGGAAGTAGAGGGAGTCAGTTATGACTGATCTCTTGAGCATCGCCGACTGCATGAAGTCGAGGAGTCAGTTACGACTGATCTCCGCGACTTTTGGAAGTCGAGGGAATCAGTTATGACTAATCTCCTGAGCATCGCTGACTATATGAAGTCGCGGAGTCAGTTACGACTGATCTCCTTTGTAGAGACGACTTTTGAAGTAGAGGGAGTCATTTTTGATTGATCTCCTAAGCGTCGCCGAATGTGTGAAGTCGAGGAGTCAGTTACGACTGATCTCCTTTGTTGAGGTGACTTTTGGAAGTCGAGGGAGTCAGTTATCACTGATCTCCTAAGCGTCGCCGACTATATGAAGTCGATGAGTCATTTACGACTGATCTCCTTTGTAGAGGCGAGTTTTGGAAGTCGAGGGAGTCACTTATGATTGATCTCCTAGGCGTCACCGACTGTATGAAGTCGAGGAGTCAGTTACGATTGATCTCCTTTGTAGAGGCGACTTTTTTATATATATTGTTATAGTAAATATGTTCGAATCTATTTTAGGTAATATATATATATATATATATATATATATATATATATATATATATGTATTCTTGAGATAATATTTATATCTATATCTTTGGAATTAAACATATATTGTTGCCAATATTTACCTATCTATATCTAGGAAATAAATCACATATTCCTGATGGGCTCCGATGTAATCTTTAGCCCCGTTAACAGCCAGTGGACGGCGAATAGGTCCAGTGGGCCTCGTGAAAGGCCTGGAGGGCCCAAAGGCCCAATATGAAGGGTCCCGATGATAGCGGCCCCGACACATGAGCTAGATGCTCCCGACAAGAAGCCTCTGAGCAGGCCCCGATATGCCTTAGTAAAGGCCCCGATAATAAAGCCCCGCAGAGGCTGGACCTGTCCCGTAGAGACTGAAGGTCCTGGGTGGTGACCTAGAATGAGACAACTCTGGAGTCCCTGACAGGAGTCGTGACTTGTGATCAGAGGACAAAGACCGAGAAACCCGCCTACTAGATAGAGTAGTGGGAGACGGTTAAAGATATAGATAAGCCCCCCCGAGATACGCAGGGCGTGCCCGAGATACGCGGAGTATGGGTAAGATACGCGGAGCGTGGGGCGAAATCTACGGAATCCCTAACGAGATATACGGAATCGTGGCGAGATACACGGAATCATGGGCAAAACGGCCAATCATGGCCACAGGTAACTGAGTAACTTCCCCTCCTATATAAAGGAGGAAGTTACCTCAGAAAACCCCAATCATCTAATACGAACTTATACTATTGCTTACCACCCCATTGATCACATACTCATTTAAGCATCGGAGAGGGATTCTGGGTCACCACCCAGGTCATCCCCTTTTGCTGGATTACGCGGAGCCCAGGAGTCCAAGCTTTCCGTCAAGGACGTAACGGAGCTTCGCCCGTGATCCAACATTGGCGCCGTCTGTGGGAAGCGTACAAAAAGTCAAGATAGTTTCTACCAGATCAATGGCCGGTGGTGGCAAGAAGAAGCAGGTTCAGGTTGGCAGTTCTCGTCCCGCAGGAACTGTGAATTCCCCGTTGCCAGAACGTGTTGCTGAACAAGGTGAGAACCTTTCCCAGACAGGGGGGCAGGGTGACGGTTATGAGGTCTCAGTCCGAGACACGGAGATGAACAGGCAGGATATCCCGCGTAGGGAGGAAGATGAGGCTCCCCCGAACCCGGTGGGCCATGGAGGAGGAAGAGTCCCGCGAAGGGAAGAAGGGTCGTCTTCGAACTCGGAGTTGGCCAAGGCAGTAGTAGATGCTATGCCCATGTTCTTGGCTGCCATGGAGGCCTTGTTGGACAAGAGAGAAGCTGCCAGGAGGACAGAGGAGTTGCCTCCGCGAGAAGAGCTGCCTCCACCCCCTCCAAGGGTGGTTCCAGAAGAACAAGAGGTTCAGGAGATTCCGCCCAGGAGCAAGGGCAAAGAACCAGCGCACCTGGAGAAGTTCGTGGTTGACGGCCCAGGACCAGTGCAAAATAGGACCATTCCCCTGAATGGCCCCATCACCCCCGATCAGGTGGTGAAAATCGTCAGTATCTGCATGGGCGATCAGAAGCAGATGACATCGGAGCTAAGGGATCGGTCCAGTCATCCTTTCGTTCCGCGGCTGATAGATACCGTTGCCCCGCCCGGGCTAGGTATTCCGACCATCAAGGAGTACGATGGTGAAGGGGACCCAGTTCGCCATGTTCAGAGGCATGTCCAGGCCTGCATGGGTAGGACTTCAAACGACGATCTTATATGCTCGCTGTTCCCGATCACCCTAGGAGAAAGGGCCATGACCTGGTTTTTCAGCCTCCCGCCAGGATGCATTACGTGCTGGGCGGACATGCACGATCGATTTATCAAGCAATATCATGGCTGTAGGCGCCTCCTGAAGAGTGTAAGGTCCCTGACCCAGGTGGTGCAGAGACCCGACGAATCGTTGGCCTACTACTACCAACGGTTCACTGCGACTGCCGCGGAGATTGATGAAGAAATCTCGGAGGGAGAAACCATCCGCACTTTCCTTCGAAACTTGAGCGCTCCGTACGGTTCCGACCTGATGCACAGTGTAGCCGCGAAGGCTGTGTGAAGTATGGAGGCCCTACAAGCGAGGGTGAAACAGCAAATCGACGTCCAGGATTCGAAGATTGCTGCCGGAGAGCTTGATCCTCCGAAGTCGGGAAGAGGAAAGCCATCGTCTAAGTTGTCAGATGATCGCAAGAGGAGCGACAAATCGGAGGGAAGTAGAAATCGTGGTCGCCCCGAGAAAAGAGAGGACAAGCGTCCCCGAGGAAGGACAATCGAGAAGGTCGGGCTGTTCCCATCAATAGCTCGATGACTTCTGTGTTAGCTGTGATGGACCGACAGGGTCTCGCCCGATACCCTCCGAGAAAAGAAGGCGAATTCCTAGGAGGCCGTCCTGTCCGTTACTGTCGCTACCATCGAGCCAATGGTCACGACACTGAAAACTGTCGGGAGCTAAAGAAGGAAATTGAGAAGCTGATCCAGAAGGGGAAGCCAAAAGAGTTTGTCGGAAGGGGACGGTGCCGATCTCGTTCCAGAAGTCGGTCACGATCCCGTTCCAAGTCCCGCGACCGATCCCCGAAGAAGAAGAAGGTTGAGCGAGAAGTCTCAGGCTCAGGTGCCCGTAAGGAGAGGCGGGGAACTATCAACGTCATCCATGGAGGAATGGCGGCGGGAGGCGATACCTCTGCTTCTCGGGAGAACTACGCTTCCCGCATATCTGCCGCGGTGGTCCTAGGCAAAAGGTCCCGGTCGTGGACCCTGAAGGAGGAAATGGTGATTTCCTTCTCGGCGGAAGATCTAGTAGGCGTGGAGAGCCCTCACGACGACGCCTTGGTCGTAACCCTGGACGTGGACGGATTCGAGATGAAGCGGATCCTGATAGACGGAGGGAGCTCCTCCGACATCCTTTTCATGGACGCTCTGGAAGCCATGGGAAAGACGAAAAAGGACCTGACACAGGTGGACTTCCCGATGGTGGGACTCTCTGGTTCCACTTCTTACCCGTTGGGAATGATTACCTTACCAGTGGAGTTTGGTAGTGGCTGGAAGATGGAGAAGCGAAACGTAGATTTCGTCGTAGTGGAGTCTGCGGGGGCATACAATGCCATTATCGGGAGGACCACTATCAACCCTCTCATGGCAGTCGCCTCGACGGTCCACCAGAAGATGAAGTTCCCGACTGACAACGGAGTTGGAGAGGTCAAGGGTGATCAAGTGGCGTCGCGAAAATGCTATGTTAATGCTACCCGAAGGAGAAGGAGGGAAGCCATGACTGTCCTTCAGACTGATGCCGATCCTCGAGAGGAGTATGGGCGTCCCGCCCCCATGGAGGACCTGAAGGAGGTTGAGATTGATGGACCTCAGAGGAAGGTAAAAATCGGGTCTGCTTTGTCGGAGGAAAGAGCCCGAGAACTGATCGAGCTTCTGAAGGAGTTTAAGGAGCTGTTTGCCTGGTCCCCGAGTGATATGCCAGGAATCAGCCCCGACGTGATTGTGCACGAGCTGAAGATAGATCCCGCGATCAAGCCTATCGCGCAGAGAAGGCGTCCAATGGGTGCAGACAAGAGGATCGCGATCCAGCAAGAGGTGGGCAGACTGCTCGACGCTGGATTCATCAAGGAGCTCCGATTCCAGACTTGGCTTGCTAATCCAGTCCTGGTGCGAAAGAGTAACGGGAAGTGGCGGATGTGTGTCGATTTCCGCGACTTGAACAAGGCCTGCCCGAAGGATTGCTACCCGCTTCCGAGGATTGACCAGCTGGTGGATGCCACATCGGGACATGAACTTCTGAGCTTCATGGATGCCTATTCCGGATACAACCAGATCAAGATGGCGAAGGAGGATGCCCCCCATACGGCTTTCTATGCCGACAGTGACGTCTACCACTACGACGTGATGCCCTTCGGATTGATCAATGCCGGAGCAACTTACCAACGGATGGTGAACAAGCTGTTTGGAGACATGCTGGGGAAAACCATGGAGGCGTATGTGGATGACATGCTGGTGAAGTCCCGACAGGCAGGAGACCATGTCCAGAACTTGGCGGCGGCGTTTGAGCGGATGAAGTTCCATCAGGTTCGGCTGAACCCCGACAAATGTGCTTTCGGGGTGAACTCGGGGAAGTTCCTAGGGTTCATGGTGAGCCAGAGAGGAATCGAGGTAAACCCTGAGAAGCTGCGAGCAATCGAGGAGATGCAGTCCCCGAAGACTCATCGGGAGGTTCAGGTGCTGAATGGCCGGTTGGCCGCGATGAATCGCTTCCTATCCAAGGCGAGTGACCGAGCCATGCCATTTTTTGATGTGCTGAGGGCCCACAAGAAGTTCGAATGGACCGACAAGTGCGAGGAGGCGTTCCAGACACTCAAGCAGCACCTCCGAACCCTTCCGCCGTTGGCGAAACCAGTCCCAGGCGAGCCGCTTTATCTCTATTTGGCTGTTTCTGATGTGGCTGTTAGTTCTGTTTTGATCAAAATTGTCAAGGGCAACCAAGTGCCTATCTATTATGTAAGCAAGGCGTTTGCCAAGTCTGAAATAAATTATCCCGCTATTGAGAAGTATCTCTCTGCGTTGGTTATTGCCGCTCGAAAACTACGACCTTACTTCCATGCCCATGAAGTCACGGTATTGACTAATCAGCCCCTGAAGCACTTTTTGAACCGACCGGAGGCGTCGGGGAGACTGGTGAAATGGGCCATCGAGCTGACGGAGTTCCGTATTCATTTTGCTCCGAGAGCTGCTATTAAGGGCCAGACATTGGCAGATTTTATAGCTGAGTCTACGGCACCCGATCTGGAAGTAACGGGTCCCGCAGAGGGGGCAACCATGGAAGAGGCCCAGATAGCAGAACAAGCCCCGATAACAGAACAGCCAAATGAGGAGAACACCTGGGAGATGTACACTAATGGTTCATCGAGTGTAGAAGGCTCGGGGGCAGGATTCGTATTGATACCGCCCGGTGGAGGCGAGCCCCTACGATATGCCTTGGCGTTGACGTTCAAAGCCACCAACAATGAAGCAGAATACGAGGCTCTCATCACGGGCCTCAAGATTGCCAAGGGTACGGGGGTCGACCATCTAAAGGTGAAGTGTGATGCCAGCTTGGTTGTAAATCAAGTCCAGGGGAACTATGAAGCCAGGAGCCCGACAATGAAGAAGTATTTGCACGAGGTGCAGACTTTGAAGGGAAGCTTCAAAAGCTTCGATATCGAGGCGATCCCGAGGGAAGAAAACGAGGAAGCAGATGCCTTAAGCAAGTTTGCTCTGGGAGTGGCCCCCGAGGAGAATCGAAAGGTACATTTCCTAGAGAAGGTGATTATCTCAAACATTGATCCAGCGGAGATCTGCGCTATTGAGACGGGATCGGAAGAAGAAGAGAAGCCCACTTGGATGACCCCGATGGTCACATACCTGACTACGGGGGCACTTCCCGATGACAAGGTGGCAGCTGTCAGGTTGCGTCGGATTGCGGACAACTACGCGATAGTGGACAACCAGTTATACAAAAAAGGGTATGTAAAGCCTTTCTTAAAATGCGTGGCGGAACCCGACACGAATCAGATCCTGAGGGAACTACATGAGGGAGTCGCAGCCTGTCATGAAGGGGCCCGATCTCTTGTAAGGAAGGCGCTGAACTTGGGCTACTATTGGCCTTCGATGAACAAGGAGGCGACAGCAATGGTCCGATCCTGTGATGCATGCCAGAAGTACGCTCCAAATATCGTGGCTCCCGCCGCGGACTTAATGCCCATCAGGAGTGCATGGCCCTTCGCGCAATGGGGGATTGACTTGGTGGGACCTCTTCCCCAAGCGAAAGGTCAGTGCAAGTATTTGCTCGTGGCTATCGATTACTTCTCAAAGTGGATAGAGGCTAAGGCATTGGCCAAGACGACGGGGCAGCAGATCCTCAAATTCCTCCAAACTCAAATCATATCCCGGTATGGGATTCCTCGAGTGTTGATCAGCGACAATGGCCCTCCGTTTAATGGGGCTCAGTTGAAGGAGTACCTGGAGGAGTTGAATATCGAACATCGGACCGCTTCAGTCCACCACGCTCAAACCAATGGTCAGGTAGAGTCAGCCAACAAGATCGTGATGGATGGCTTGAAGAAGAGACCCTAATGGGTCCGCGTAAGTCGTCTATATGATGCGGCCAAAATCCTTAACGGGCATGAAAAAGCCTTAACAGGTCCGCGTAAGTCGTCAATATGATGCGGCCAAAAGCCTTAACAGGTACGAAAAAAGCCCTTAAAGGGTACGATTAAAGTCGTCTGATTTGGCGCGGTAAAAGCCCTAGGGGGTGTTGAAAATGGCCTTGAAAGGCAGGGACGAGAAGCCTTAAGTGGTGAAGTCTCGATTGGACGAGAAGCCTTAAGTGGTGAAGTCCCGATTGGACGAGAAGCCTTAAGTGGTGAAGTCCCGATTGGACGAGAAGCCTTAAGTGGTGAAGTCCTGATTGGACGAGAAGCCTTAAGTGGTGAAGTCCCGATGGGACGAGAAGCCTTAAGTGGTGAAGTCCCGATTGGACGAGAAGCCTCAAGTGGTGAAGTCCCGATTGGACGAGAAACCTTAAGTGGTGAAGTCCCTATTGGACGAGAAATAAATGGTGAAGTCCCGAGTAAAGCGTCGGAAGGACGTATGGAGTCATCTCAAATGGTGCATCGAAACGTTCTGAGTAACGAATTTAAAGCCGCTTTAGATAAGCGCAAACGATTATCGAGACCAAAACAGATGAAAGAAATTCCTTATATAAAGGCTCGAAGGCCTAGGAGTTCGGATACAAAAAACGAAGGAGAAAGACTACAAGAACTAAAAGATGTAACATTAGACTTGGTCCTTGTTGGAAGATGGATCCTCAGCAGCATCGGAGGGAGCAAGGTTCGGAGGGGCCTGGGCAGAAGGCTCCGCAGCTGGCGGAGTCGGGTCCACGGTAGCGGCCTCTTCACTCTCCGCGGGGAGGTTGAAGTACTTCTCCGCGACGGGGGCGAGAGTCTCGGACTTCGTGAAGTCGATGGAATCCGGGTAGGCTGTATAGAGCTCTTCGACGGCGTTGTATAAAACATCCTCCATCTCGGACTTGCAGAACTCTACAGCAGCCACCTTGAATTCTTCAGAATTCCGATACTCCGCGCGGCCCTGCAGGCGGCCCTCCTCGATAGGCGGCCTTGACTCGGCCCAATGTGGAATTTAACATGGTATCAGAGCCCGGTTCCGATAGGCGGTGTTGGGTTTGTCCCCTTTGTTGGCTCCACGTACAAGGTTACCGGGTCGGGCCTGGCGTGAGAGTGGGGTTTGTTGAAATTAAGTCCCAACCCGTCCGGATTTGAAAAAGCCGGTGCCTTAGTTAAAGAGTCCTCACAGTGCGGGGGAGTGTTGAAGTATCTCTCCACTGTGAGAATACCACACCGGTGGTGTGTTTGAATTTGAGCACCATATAAGCAAGTGGGCTACCTCCTCCTATCACCAATTGGTTTTAGGATGGAACCCCCACTTGTAAAAATGGTTGCTCTATGTTGGCCCGTTGGGTTTGACTCGGCCCAATGTGGAATTTAACATTTTCCCAAATATACCAGTCATCACATTTTAAACCCTTTCAACGTCGTTGCGCTAGATTTTATACAATTCAACATCACATTTTTCCTTCATTGGCACAATGACGTCCCGAATATGCTCGACGCCACACTATTCGAAATAAGCATAGGACCCGCCTCACAAACTTAAAGACTCGGAAGAATACATGCTTCTTAACTAAAATCGGTATGTCCTTATCTTTGGGCAAACTCATCGAAAATGTTTAACGGGAGTACGTCTAAAATGGGGCAAACGGTTAACACCTGATTTTGTAGCACGTGCAACACGCTCATAGCGCATTCATAATGATGACATGTGGCGTGTTAAAAGTGGAAATTGTCAAATATAACAAGTTACGAAGTATCCAAGAAGGCTCTGACGTATTTTAGGATAACAAATAATCAAATATTTTGAAATATATTTATAATATTTAGAATGTATTTGATGCATATTTAGATTATATTTTATGAATATATGTCGTAATATTTTGGGTCTTTCTACTATGCTCCACAAGCACCATGCCTGTGACACTATCTTTTAATATTTTTATATTGCCCTAAAGTGAACCCCATAGGAAAACTAATATTATGATGCAAATATTAGGTGTAGTTAAAAAAAAATTATATTTTTTCATACTTTTAAAGTTTTATCTATATTACAATTAAGTCCACCCCACTAGTAAAAAAACAAAAGCATATTGTTTCACAGGCATAGTAGAAAACCCTAATATTATTACTATTTTACATGTAAACCCTAGCTCTTGAATTATTATAAATAGGGGTTTAATGTTCATTATAAGGGGGACAAAAGAAAGAAAAAATAAACAGTTTCTTGAGCTCTTTTTGGCCATTCAAAACCGAAGGTTTCCTGAACAATCCCTGAGATTTACCAGACTCTTCACATCATCCTAATCTTAGCAGGCCGAAGACTTATCCTAGTTCTTTCTCATTTAAAAGATCTGGTGACATTCAATTGTATATATATATGTAACAGTGTAAATCTTCTATACTTTATTGTTATCATTAATATTATTAATACACTGAGAAATCATGCACTATTTTATAGGTTATGAACATTTAGGAAAGATGATTGTTGCATAGGTTTATCATCGCAACTTTATAGAGGTATGCGTGTAATTTTTGAATTTATAAAGGGCATTTTGTTTTCAACACTCAGTCGGATGAGAGTCGCACGTTGCCTTTCGCATGGACAATCATTTCTTTATATATATATATATTCGGTTATATATAGTCATTTTAGTTCCTAATCTTTTTTCGGTCACCGCCCAAAGTATTTCGGCCGCCGCTCAAGGCCGCCGGAATCCGCTCAAGGCCGCCGGAATCCGCACATGGCCGCCGGCTACCATCCAAGTTCACTGATGACCATCAATCGGGACTTTAGGCGGTGGCCGGAATAAATTGAAAAAACTAGAACTATTTAACTGTCAAACTTAACTGTTGACTAACAGACGCATCAAAAGTCTACAAAATGCAAACATATGGGGACTAAAAACATACAAAATAAAACATATGACACTAAAAGCCAACATTGGCCAAACATATGGCACAAATAGACTCTTTAACCTTATAATCTAATCAGGTGTAGTTAATATTCAAAACTAACCACACCTAAAATACCACTAGGGTTAAGAACACAATAGGGGCCTGAATGTTTGTCCATGTTGCCAAAAGGGGTCTGAATTGAAAAATGGTATTATTAAGGGCCTGAATTTTCATGTTTGTGTTTTTTCGGGTTTCCATCCAAATTTTCTGTTAAATGTAACGAAACCACGTGAAATGACAGAATTACCATTTTGCAATTATTATACAATTTATCAGTTTAATTAATGAAATGTGAAATATCTAAAATACTCATGCACACTAATTATGCCCTTAAGGCCACCACGGCTCCGGCCACCGCCCCGGCGACCACCGCCGCCGCCCCGACTCCGGCAACCACCACCCGGCTCCGGCGACCACCACCCGGCTCCGGCGACCACCGCCCCGACTCCGGCGACCGCCAAAAAAGCTCCGATCGGAGCCACAGAGCTCCGATCAGAGCTTTGTGGCTCCGAACGGGGCTCCAAAGCTCCGATCGGAGCTTTTTTGACGGTCGCCAGAGTCCGGGTGGTGGTCGCCGGAGTCGGGTGGTGGTCGCCGGAACCGGGTGGTGGTTGCCGGAGTCGGGGTGGTGGTCGCCGGAGTCGTGGTGGCTTAAAGGGTATTTTCGTCTTTTTAGGTCAAGCATGTGAGGTGCACACTTTGGTCGGAGGGCATTTTCGGGTTTTCAACTTATTTACGATCACATGCCAAGCATGTGACCACTTTCCGTCACTTTTAACAGAAAAAATAGATCGGAGACCTCTCATATAAACATAACTCAAAATTCATGCCCTTAATAATATCATTTTTCAATTCAGACCCTTTTGGCAACATGGGCAAACATTCAGGCCCCTACTGTGTTCTTAACCCATACCACTATAGAAAGAAGAAGAAGAAGCTTATAAACAGATGAGGCAGTGCAGAGCCCTACTTCTAAATCAACTTCTCATGAATATATCTCATCATTAGTGACAAAAAGATGATCTATCTGTTTCCCGTGGCAGTCCATCCTCAGCCTCAGCAATGCAAACCCAAATCTCTTCCATCAAGTTAAACACTATCTACAGAGGAAAAGACTAGGACCAACAAACACACCCAGTACCTGGTTGGAGCCAGCTGAAAGATGGGATTGGAGACGTTCTTTTGGGACACAATCGATCTTTTGGTCAAATGGAAAATCAGTTACAATCTTGCCACCCGAAATAAATCCTGATCCCACCACCCTAGAGCAGCTGGAGACTTTTGAACTGGGGGAAAGAAGATAGAAGTGATATATATAAATCAGTGTCACATCCAATTATCTACAAGGAACCGAACCGGACGAATCTACAAAATCAAGGGTGATGCCCACATGCAGCATAATGCCTCAATCTCCTCCTACCTACAGAGTTCCAAAAGTCTGCCTGTCATCCCTCTATTTTCTTCATTAGTGTCCCTTCTCCGACACCACATCCAACTATATCATGCCACCTGCAATCTAAAAATTAGAGACTTGGCTTCTGCAAATATACAGACAGTCTAACAAGCACGTGACAAACAGCTCACTTCTATAAAAGCGGTAATTATTAAGCCAAGAGCATAAATAATTGATGAGGTAGCTTCTGCTCTTATCCCACAATTGTATAACAAGACCCAAAGCAAGAATGTAAATCATATATATTTGTAAACAGTGAGATTCAAATCTAAGGCATCTACAATCATTATCACCTGTAAGTTGGAAACTACATGAATGTCTGTTATCGATAGCTGTTCCAACCGCCATCAGGCTCTTTCCTTTTCATAACGCCATTAGACACTTGATACATCCTTGCTTGCTCTTCTGCTAGAGCCTGAGATTGGAGGAGTTGTCTGGACAGGAGAGGTGATGTCTCATCTCTCCCTTCAACATCTCCTCCATCAGGTCCCGTGTTCAGGTCCAGCCCTCCCCTGCCAGTCCACTTTTTACTGCTCTCAACACCACTGTTAGTGTTACTACTGCCGTCTGAGAAAGGGGATGCCATTGCACTCACAGCATACGGGCGAGGAAAAGATGCTGTAACTGCACTTGAAGGCCCCAAAAGCCGCGAGTTAACAGAAGGGAAGCAGATTCTCCCACCCGATGATGGGTCCACATATGTAGTCGCACTACCAGAGTGAGATGCAAAGCTCGTCCCGTAGGGGAAAACAGAGTACTGGAATGGACTGGACGGGAAGGGCACAGCAGGTGAAGAAGACAGTAACGACCCTCTGTACATGTCGGGATTGAATGCAATTCCACCAGAAGAAGGACCCAACATCCTAGCATGATGTCCTCCTGAGGCAACAAAAGGATAAGGCTGCTGCTCTCCTCTCTCAGATAACATGGATGGGAGGCTTACAGCTGGATAGGTTGTTCCAGGTTGAAACCATGCAGAAAAGTTTCCCATGTCAGCGCCATTCATTCGTAAGCCATGAAGAGTGTGAAGAGGTAGAACCGTAGTCTTAACATGTTGGCTTGAAGTTGATGGTTCAGCACCTAGAGCATCATCATTCAGGTCAAAGTCCCTGCGTCCACCTACCCCAACATCATTAGGAAGGTTTCTAGATGGTTTCATGGCCAACAATGAGGCATCTACTCTACGACCATTGCCAACAACAAAGTTACTAACATCAGCAGCTTCACCAATCTGGTTTAGATCGAGACCAAGTCCAATAGATCCAGTATGACGTGTAGAACCTGTCATCTCATGCTGAGAACTAGTTCTGCAATTACTATACAAAGAAGTCATTTGCAAAACAGAGTGTTCAGGGGCTGCATCCTCAATAATTTTTTCACCGGGCGCATTCAAGTCAAAATCCAGAGGCGGGCGGTTTTTTTTAGCAGAATAAGAACTGGAGGAATTAGTAGGATCCAACATCCGAATTGACTTCTCAACAATCTTTCTTGGTTCAGCTGGTCTGAATGCACTAGTTGCTGCAGAGCCTTTCCATCCCCCAAGTTCCACTTTTGCCTTCAGCAAATCATTGGGTGGGATAAAGTTTCCTTTTAAAGAAGCGGCCACAGCAATTGGGGCAGGAAGACCAGCATTATGGGATGATGCAGCAGGAGGTAACAGACTAATCAAAGGAACTGTAGTTGAATTAGGCAGACGGTAGCTCACTGGTTCACCGAATTTTGTATCCTCTGCATCTAAGCCTTCATTTAGATCGAACTCCAGTCTCAGAGATGTGCCTGATCCCTGTGTAGCAGCAGCAAGTGTGGTAGTGGAACTGCACTGTTCTGTTTCAACAGCTATACTGCCCGTCCCTGGCAATCTGCATTCACTGGTTTCACTATTCAAGGCCAACAATTTATCATTTTTTAGCTCATTCTGCTTATCATTGCGCACAACATCTCTTTCCCTCAGCTTTTTCATATTCTGTTTGTCAATGTTCTTAACTTCTTTGTCAATAGTTTCAGCAAGTATCCTCTCACTAGGCTTTTCCTCCACTGCACCTGATGCATAGACAACTTCACCAGCTCCCTCTTCTGCCTTTGCACTAGTGATATCAATGGTAAACGTATTTTCGACTAAAGACAAACAATCAGGTTTGTCTTTAGCACCTAGGATCCCATGTAAATTTAGCCCATTTTGTTCAATCAACTGTTTCCCTCCATATATCTCATTTTTGACAACATTGGTAACTGTAGAAACAGCAGCAGGAGAAGGAGTACCAATTGCCATTCCATTTACAGTCTCATTGCTTCGGGGACATGGTTCAGCAGCAGTCTCCATGTCCATACTGGAGGAATTTAACTCTTTTTTCACTTCTGGTATTGTTTCGGGGCATAATGTGGAGATTCTGCAATCTCCTTTATCAGATGAAGTGTATTCCTTCAATAGGCAATTTTGTGGAGCGCGAGGGGATGCTTTCATTGCTGAATCATTTCCAGCAAAATCTTGCCCAGCTGATGCAAGATTTCTCTTAGGAGACTCATCAGGGGATTTCAGTTCTGCCTTGAACATCTCACCAGCAGCCACACTAGCAAGCAAATTCATCCCGGCATCATCTCCTCTAGAAACTGGTCGTTTATTAGTTGAAGCGAAATTGACACAACTCTCAATCAATGCATTCATGGGGCTGAAAGAGGCTTCAGAAAATTTACCAGCATTTCTCAATATATCTAGCATCTTTGGGGGGTTCTCCTCACTCTTCAAATGCTTGTCTCTGTCACCAACAGCATCACTGCTATCACCATCGTCATCACATGCAGTAAGCAAATCTCTAACATCATTACTCTGCCATGAATCAGAATTTGCATCACTGTTTACACTAGCTTGACATGCATCTACTTTCTCTTCCATAGCAACACCAGGTTGATCAGGACTTTCTGCAAAGGATGGAGATGAAGCTCTGTTAGTCATTACAGAGATTTCATCAGGAGATACATCAGTTTCAGCTTGAGCAGGATTACAGCCTTTATTTGGAATTTTGACAATCAACTTATGATCATTCCCATTACCGTCACCGTCACCGGACACATCAACTGCCTTTTCAACCGTTAATCCAGCTTGACAAGCTGTGTCTAGAGTAACATTTTTCTGCAGTGAACCTGTTCTACTGGGCTTACTCTCCCATACAGCTGATCCAGGAAAACCATTGGTTGACTTCTTGGACTGAGAAAATCCGCTCGACAATTTACTGGAACCAGCAGTTGAGCTCCTTGCATCTTCCTTCAGAGAAACACTCCCTGCTTTCACAAGGTCACTTGAGCAAGATTGACTATTGTTGTGAGAAGGGCTTGAACCGCTACTCCTCTCATCCCTTGACGTTGTTGAAAGGAGGAGATCAGAGGTGGTGCTAGTAATGGTGGGCTTCAATTGTCCATCTTTGAAGTTAGATAAATGTGAGGCAGCTACCTTTGTCGACCCAAGTGACCCAAAAGCAGGTTCAGTTTCACCATGCACAAGCTTTGTTGGAGCAGTTTTAGGGAGAGAACCATGCACAATAGGGCTATTCGGACCAAACTCAGAGGATCCACCTGCTTGTCTATTGCCAAGGGAGACCTCAGGAACACGAGACTTTCCTGACCACGACACAGCTTGAGTTGAGCTTGGCCTTGTATCACTAATACTCATTTCAGCCGCCACACGCTTCTTCCAAGTGTCAACTAGACTCCGAGCCTTTCTCTGAATTTCTAAGCTTTTGTGAGTCCGCAAATGATTCACAGACTTCCCAATGTTACAGAGCTGCAAGGCCTGAAGGTTTACAGGCAATTTCTCCAAAGCATGAAGCACAAGTAAGAGAAATTCCTCTATTGATTTTCCATTATCCTTGAGGCCACTACCATCACTGATCTTCCCTTTATGAATCTCCTGGAGCCAATCATCCAACACAGACAAACCCCGCAGCCCAACAAAACTGCGGAGGCATTCGAGCTTATCCGTGCCAGCAATAACACCAGTAAGCATCGAACGTGCAGATAGATCTGCTTTCTTTTCATTCTTCTCACAAAACATTACCTGAACTAATCTTTCAACCCCTTCTGCATCTACAAGCGGACCCTCTTCTGTTACTTTTGCAATCTCAGATTTCAACGAGCTTTCTAATTTTAACAGATCAGGATCACCATCCTCCAGTTTTTCATATCGTTCCCGTTCTTCAACATCTGAGTTGTGGTCTCCACGTTCCTTCTTCTTCCCTTTACCTTGAGAAACTATGATCTGGACAGGGTCTGATAGAGGCTTTGATTGTGCTGTTGACATCGGACCGCTCATCTGCTTAGGATGCATTTCAACTTGAGTCTTCTGTAAAAGCTGATTTATCTCTTCCTGTTGCTCCTGTAGGAAAAGAATATTTAACAAATATAAATGGACTAGAAAAGGTATGGAAGTAGTTTTTGTCCACAACAAATACTAAAAGTTGGAAGAGAAATTTGTACACAACTCACGTTAAGGTCGTTTTTTTCAGTTAGCCACCACAGACAACTGGTTTCGACGTCGTAAACTCGGCGGCAAACAAAAGAAGAGATTCCAGGTGGAAGATCAACACCTTTAGGAAGAAATGCAACTTTACACGGATGGAGTAACGAAGCAGCGGGAATCGCATTCCTACGAAACCTCGTTTGGTGCAGCTTCAAATAAGATGCCTTTCCCAAGCTTAACTTCAGTGGATCGATAAAGCCAATTCACACCCAATGTTAAGTTGTTTTCTTTATCTGCTGTTAATGAACACACTATTCCAATGAAAGTAGGAGAATCCTCAGGTGGTTTGAAAAGAGCACACTCCCCCACGTTGATTTTGCGACCGTCCTGTTAAGATAAAAATCAAAATGTCTTAAACAAGTTAAGTTTACATAATAGCCCATCTTAAAAGTTCAAGTTGAGGATAAAAAACAATATCCACCTAAATCAGCAAGAAATTACAGTATAAATCAGAATATTCAACTAAGCAGTACCCTTCGTCAAAAAAAAAAAAAAACTAAGCAGTACCTCTTTCTTCAAGACAATAAGAATCTAGAGACATTACTATCTAGCGTTTCAAAATCTAGATTTAAATGGTCAGCTGTAGCGTTTCCGCATTCATATAAGTAATAATGTAAATAAAAGTTTAATAAACCCAATCAAACCTTTGGCTAACAAATCATTTCAAACGTAGATATATCAACAAGAAAGAGTATTTAACGAAACTAAATGCACACATAACTTGCATTGAAATTTACCAGTGATCACTTACTGAAGATATAATTGTGCAAAACTACGTCAAAATCAAGAAGGGTTCACCAACACACGAGATTCTGAGGGTAATCGTAGCACTAAACCACCACTACTTTCACTAAGTATCTATTTCTTTAATTCCCGATAGCCTAATGATGACAAACTATAATTATTTCGTAGCATATTCAGTAAGAATTTTATCTCATCTTATCGAATCTAACAACAGAGGGCATGGAAAAATCATACAGCCAGTCTTCAAAAGGTTCAAGAAATTCATACTATCACCAGCACTTTGTCAAGGAAACTTCCCCTACATCCCAGTTCCTGAGTTCCTTTTTTGAATGGTAAGGATAATATACCATCAATAAGGCACCAAGAAAGTGCAAGATTTACAAAAAATGGGGGAGATACAAAAGGTACACAATGGAAAGTCATGCACAAAAACAAAATAAGAGTCATGGTCACACCAAAAAAGTTTGTACTGTCCATGAACACATCTTAATCCAATAGTATAACCAGCTGTACAAAAATGTACGATCCTAACCCATTCTTCTACGAGAGCCATCCTGGGACTCTCAGTTCCTGTATTTACCTAGTGATCTTCAGAACTTACCGATTTATCTATCCAGAAGACCACCTAGAAGGCTATTTTAAGAGCCAAACTCATTACGACATTTAAGTTCAATATTCCATTTTCTCATGGAAAAACAATATTTTGTATCACTTATATGAACTTTTGCCTACACATCTTGCTATATCTTTCCACCTTCTTTCTGTAAATGAACTGCCTCTCTTGCCGCATCACTAATGAAATTCATTTAACACCCACAGAGGTAAATTCATTCTCTGGCAAAGTAGAGCCTCTAGATTCAAAAGTAGTGATTTGTACTCAGGAATCTCAAAAGCAAGCATAGGACAAAGCTATATACTATCCTCCACATTATGTAATATAGGAAATTGGCATTGATCTTCGCCAACTGTTTGGGGATTTTGTTCCTTAGTAACTAGTACGCAAATCTTGCTCAAACTCCTTCGGATGAAGATCATTATTCTTTAGGTTGCAATTTGCAACCAAAGCACATCCCGATAAACGTCATCAAATTGGAAAACAATGATCCCGAATAGCAAATCAACCATTAGAACACCCTTCTTAGACAATCAAGCACAGCTTCCCCATAACTTAGATGAAACAATTTGATGGGGCCGAATTTTATATACTAAAATAAAAGCTCCAAATTGTCCAATAAAACATAGACGATGTCAACAGTTTCTCCGCCAGAAGCCATATCACACCCTTACTCTGCCAACATTGTATCCCTTCATTATCTTGAGAGAGCAGCAAACTCTCATATAAGGAGAGAATATCACTCAAATAGCAACTCTACTGCTTGTAAGTATATTTGGACAGTCGACATTCAAATTCTTACCACATTTCATCAAACCCACAACTGAAAACTGTTCCTACTGCTGGAGCGAATAGCAATATCTAGGTGAAAGAATCCTTTCCTGCATTCTGTCCAATGCTCAGTCCAAACTGTGTACAGCGCTTGTTCTTCACGTGGATGTTTTGTCACCCATATTAACTCTCTCATTATGAAATTCTGACTGAGCGATGAGTTTGAATCTTGAGGTACAAAAATAGAATCCCTATCATACTCGACATACTCATCTAACATTTCTTGCTTATTCAGCTCATCATCTTAGCCAAAAGAAATATTATCAACATATATCTAGTAAAATGATCATTATTTTCCAAAAAAAAAAACTGAAAATTTTACAATCACATTGACCGCAATAGCAGTGAGCCATGTCGACCACAACTAATTAAGAATATGAAGACAAGGTGCCCTAACTAATGCTTAACCAATATGAAGTTACGAAGAGCGTGATAGAGAGGATGAATCGATATTAAAAGCATTACCTTGCAGAAAAAACTAGGTGAAGGAGACGTTGGAAAGGATAAAGAACCGTAAGCAACACGCGCAACCCCTACGCGCTTGGGCACTGTCCGCATGTGCAGATTTCTGAACTGTCTTCTACACTCCTCGCCTTCTCCCTTCCCATGCATAGCCTTGCATTTCGCCCAATTTCACTACAAGCGACTACCATTAATCCTCAACTATCCTTTTCCAGACAAAATTGCAAAACCAACAAGAATCCCTAACATAAAACCCCTCCTACGTCCTACACCAGTTTGAGGCCCAACGAGCAAGCCGAGCATCCAAGCACCTTCCAAAACCCTAGCTAACCACCGCTGCAAAGAATTCGCGGCTTCCAATTCTAGGGTTTCCAGTTCGCCATTATAATAAATTTCTAAAAATTCAACATCAGATCCAGGAAAGCTGTTATCTTTTCGAGCAGTCCCTCGATCCAGAGAGCGATTGCGCCAAAATTCGGAGGCAGAGGAAAAATAGAGAAGAAATAGAACGAGGCAGCGCGTTGTTGGGGTTATTTGGCAGAAGCAGAACAAAGCGGACATAGGACGGGAGCGGATCGGGTTTCACTCTATTCTGCTATAAATTATTTATTTAGTTATTATTGGTTAATAATATTAACCAATAATAACTAAATAAATAATTTATAATATCATTTGGTCCAATATGTTTGACAATTTTTGGATTTAGGTGCAATATTTTTTTTTGATCTAGTTTTGGTACCATATGTTTGACAACTTTTGGCTTTTGGTCCATCCGTTAGTTGATCGTCAGTCTGACCTAAATAGTCACGTGACTTGCACATGCCTAGCCCCAAATTTTTATTTTGTTCAATTTAGTCCTCAAAATTATTTTCCTAACATTTTATTTTTGTAATTTAGCCCTTAAACATTATCAACCACACCTAGGACTTAATTGACCTAGTCATGATCCGACACATGGCTAGGTCGGACCATCGTTAGGGTCGCCTAGGTCCGGCAACCCTAACCATGGTCCGACCTAGCATTGGGTAGGACCATGGCTATGTCAATTTAGCATTAGGGTTTAATTGACCCAATTGGACCCTAGGGCTAAATTGACCTAGCCATAGTCCGAACCATGGCTAGGTCGGACCATGGTTAGGGTCGCCTAGGTCCGGTGACCCTAGCCATGGTCGGACCTAGCCATGAGTCAGACTATGACTAGGTCAATTTAGTCATAGGGTGCGGTTGATAATGTTTAAGGGCTAAATTGAAAAAAAAAAAAAAAAGTTAGAACAATAAATTTGAGGATTAAACTGAACAAAATAAAAATTTGGGGCTAGGTATGTGCAAGTCACATGACTATTTAACGGTCAAACTGACGGTCAACTAACGGATGGATCAAAAGACAAAAGTTGTCAAACATATCGTACCAAAACTAGGCCAAAAAAAGGATGTTGGACCAAACCCAAAAGTTGTCAAACATGTTGGACCAAAAGACATGTTAACCCTTTATTATTATAGCTACTATTATATGTCTGTACTAGAGGTGTAAACGAGTCAAGCTACTCATGAGTTACTCGGATCGACTCGGACATAACTCGAATTCGGATCGAAATAATTCGAGTCGAGTCAAGCTGGAGACGAGTTTTCTGGTATACCGAGTCGAGCTGGAGCTTGATAATGCTCGGCTCGATTTACTCGCAATCCTAAACGGGTTTTGAGTTCGAGTTTATAAGTCGAGTCGAGTCGAGCTTGATTCTTACTATTATTCTTATTTAATAATAATTAATTATTATATAAGTCAATTGAGTTCGAGTTTAGTCGAGTCGAGCTTGATTTTTTTTGTTATGAGAAATGTTAATTTATTGTGATATATAATAGATTAACGAGTCGAGCCGAGTTTGGATTCGATTCGAGTTCGAGTTTCAAATTCGAACTAGACCGAGTTCGAGTTTGGCAAATACTAATCGAGTCGAGTCGAGCTTGACAGATACTCAGTTCGACTCGGCTCGTTTACAGCCCTAGTCCGTCCTCATTATCGTCGTGAAATTATTAAAAAACATACTTAGATGGTAGCTCCGCATACCACGTATGTGAAAAAATATTGATACAAAAAATAAGTTAAAATACTTCATTTATCTTAATTTAAAAATGAAAAAATCATTTCAATAGTTCTTTTAATAAAATTAATACATTTTTAGGTAATAATTAGATGAGTTATAATAATATAAAATGTATTAATTTTAATTTAATGAAATAAATTAACATTAAATTTTTTTTTTTATTTATATGATACCAACACTTATTTATTCAATTAACATATACATTATTTTTATGTTTAAATATATATATATATATATAATAACGTATATATATTATTAGAAATTATAAGTAACATCACTAAATAGTGATTGAAATAAGAACTATTTGTGTTAATGATAACGTGGTGTTTCGCTTAAGTAGCATCCTTAAATGTTTCGTAATTAATATGTATAGATTGTCATGTAAATTGATGGATATACGCCCAATTTGAACCCATTGACTTCCGAATCGTTGTATTTTTATCATCCCATTAATGATTGTAAATCGAAACTTCAACCCGAACACTTCGCGAGAACACCAACGGCTCGGACGAGACCGAAGCGCTCGTCCGGCCGAGTCAAACTCACCTAGGTGAGGTTGGGTGGCCACACCCGACCTCCCCTAGGGGAGATCGGGTCAGCCAACCCGATCTCCCCTAGGGGAGATCGGGTGGACCAACCTGATCCCTCCTAGGAGAGATCGGGTCGGCCAACCCGATCTCTCCTAGGAGAGATCGGGTCAGCCAACCCGATCTCCCCTAGGGGGGATGGGGTTGGCCAACCCCATCCTCCCTAGGAGGGGTTGGGTGCCCTCACCCAACCCCTACCCTTGGGGGTCAGATTTCCCTCCCCCCAAGGGCCCCGGCACCACCCTTGGACTCCCGTACTCGGTTCATTCCACCTACCTTCTCCGTATCCTAAGGTCTTAATTACGTGTTTAAAGGTTAATTAACTGTGTTTAAAGGTTAACGATGTCATTAAGCTACCTTAATGACACCGTTGCCTATAAATACCCCACCTCCACTATTCATTTGGGAACCTTGGCAAGTGGCACAATTTTGCTCTGACATCTCTCTAGCTTTATCTCTCTAAAAACGTACTGACTTAGGCATCGGAGAGGGTTCATCAGGCACCCCCCCCCCCTCTGTGCCTGGTATTGCCCCTCTTGCAGGGTAGCAAGGAGGAGAGAGCCAAGGAAGCAGAAGAGCATAGAGCAGTAGGACAAGCCCCAGGGGTAAGAAGTACAAGCCTCAGGAGGTCAGAAGGAGAGAAGGAAAGGAGGTCAGAAGGAGAGAAGGAAAGGAGGTCAGAAGGAGAGAAGGAAAGGAGGTCAGAAGGAGAGAAGGAAAGGAGGTCAGAAGGAGAGAAGAGAAGGACATATATCAGAACGACTACCCCAAGGGAGCAGAAGGGCATGTATCAGAATGACTAGTCCTAGGAACAGTGAACCCGACATTTCATTAGTGGGAGATAAATTCTAGATTGACGACCCGTTGACCTAGACTTTATAACCTAACACTTGGCGCCGTCCGTGGGCTTCGAACAGAAAGCCTGGCAATAACAAGAGCGATGACGAACAGCTTAGTATATAGGCATCACCGCCCACCTGGGGGCAATAGGCGAGGGAGACAGCCTATACCTCCAGCAAGGCAGCCTAACCCAGAGAAATAGCCTGCACACCAGAGCCTCAGGTAGCCCCACAGGCACCCCAGCCTAACAAGCAGGGAGGAGGCTTCCACAGCTCCAACTCCATTGACTAGGAAGCCACAGGGACAGGGGGGCAACAAGGAGTGCCATCCCAATACACGGCACCTCCACAAGGGTACTACTATGAGGCACAACCTCAAGGGTATCCATATGGAATACTAACTCAAAGGAACGACAATCGCACCCACACAACCAACATAAGGCCCGCATACTCGCAAGGAGCACAGACAGTGACTCCGAGGTTGATGAACGCATTGGATGAGCTGCTAGCCCATATAGAGACTCTGAGGAACAGGCAGAGAAGGCAACACCAGCATGAAGAAGAAGAAGTTCATGAGGAAGAACAAGACCCAGAAGAAGAACACCACTCGCACCCTCGAACAAGGCAGCGAGAAGAACAAATGAGAGATAACCAAGGGCCACTCCCAGAGGGAAGGCAGCAATTTGTGCCTCCAAGGCAGCAACAGACACAGCAGGATGCCAAGGCATACACCCCCCTGGGGGAAGATAGACAGGCAAGACCTCCAAGGAGGCAGGAGTTCAACCAAGTACCCCAACAGGGACATACACCGCACTAAGGGAGGACATACATGCCAGACCAATAAGGATATAGGAGTTCCAACATCTACCCTGGCAATGTACACATACAGTCCGTATCAGCACAAACATGACCAAGGGACATACCAAGGAAAGCTCAAAGGGAAGGACATAGTCCCAACAACACAATAAGGCAACCACCTACCCATGATACAGCACGACAGATCCAAACCCCTTGTGCATGACAACCCTTGGCACACATCCCCTAGAACAGGGGAGGAGTTGAAAAGACAAGGATTTGAACAGTGGACTCATAGAGTACCACACCATGTTAGTACATAGCTACTACAATGGGAAGTCTCATGGAGAGACATAGTGAAGTGAGATCACACATAGCATACATGAAGGATACACCTCCACATAGTCCACCTTGCAAGGATGCGACCTTATATTCCTCAAGTGGAAGAAATACACACAGACTAACGGAGGAAAACAGTTACATTACCAAGGAAGCAGGGGATATCAACACCCCACACCCATATCCTCTTATTTAATCTAACTACACAACAAGTCAACTCCCTAAAAGGGGTAGATTTTGATACTTGATACCAACATGTTTTCCAAAAATGACCATACCGGACGCCTTCGGGCTCCGTGATATATATATACACAGGTGGACCACTAGAAGAATCAGTAAAAGGCCATCGCCAATCAAGAGACGCACAAGGAACAGATTCCTCAATCCCAAAGAACACCTATAAGGTCAAGTTTCTGGGAAAGATCACAAGATAGAAGGCTCACTTACAAAAATAAGTTGAGCACTCCCAACATCCTATAGAGGAACTACCATGAAGGTCACAAAGGATTACCCATACTACAACCTTCCACTAAGCATCCTAGGGCCAAGCCCGTCAAAGGATCCCATCTGGCATTGGTATGCAAAGGGGGCACCAGTCACAACATGCCCTCCCCACAAACGCCCATTAGCACAAGAGGGGGTAGCCGCGAACACATCCCTCCAAAAATGGAGGAAACCATATCACATGGGCAACGCCCACCATCAGAGACAAACACCTCCAGCGGATTTTTATGATTTCACCTAGTAAGCTCATCCCAGGTAATGGAATACACTTCCATCAAAAACGCTCAAGGACACCAAGCCTAGCAAAGGAAGAATGGTGACACCATCATCAAGCTTTTAAAAAGGGATATGGAAAACATAGTATTTCCACACAATGATATATTAGTCATAAGAGAGGGAATCACCAACTTTGACATGAAGAGAACCATAGTGCATGAAGGGAGTCCGTCAGACATCTACCATGACCAACCATTGATGATACTAGAGAAGAGTCAGGCATACCTAATACCAAAGGACCCCCTACTAGTAAAGGTGGTCAGAACATCAACACACCCATTAGGGACACGGCACGGCAAATGAACCAGGAATAAGGATGGAACACATATCCTTACAAGTATCCTTACAAGTATCCTTACAAGTATCCTTACAAGTATCCTTGCATTTATCCTTGCAAAAATAAACTCCGTAGATAAAGAGGTTATCTAATAGATTACTACGTCTCTGTTCTCAAAATATGATCCTAACCCGGAGATCCTTGGACTCCGTGTTATATATGCAATGAATAACATGTTCATCAAAGATAGGTACACGAAGATTCAAGACAGCGCCATAAAGATTAGGCGCATACCTCTACCAAGCACAACACATTGGAGTGTTCGTAAACACTCCTTCGCCATCTCACAAGAAAGGAAGGCAACCAAGGATACAAGTCCTAATAGAATAAACATCGGTAGAAAATCCTGTCATTGAAGTCATGTGTTAAGTTATGAGATCTAGGTCAACGGGGGGTCGGCTTTGATCTCACTCCTTACGGGGGATGTGTGTGATCCGATGTTCCTGAGCTGCTCTGCCTTAGCTTATCTTCTTCTTTCCTTCCTTCCTTCCTTTGCTTCTTCTCTCCTTCTACCCTGCAGAAGGGGCAATACCAGACACGGAGGGGGGGGGGTGGTGCCTGGTGAACCCTCTCCGATGCCTAAGTCAGTATTTTTCTAGAGAGATAAAGCTAGAGAGATGTCAGAGCTAAAATGTCCAAATGGCCAAGATTCCCAAATGAGTTGTGAAGGTGGGGTATTTATAGGCAACGGTGTCATTAAGGTAGCTTAATGACATCGTTAGCCTTTAAACACAATTAATTAACCTTTAAGCACATAATTAAGACCTTAGGATTCGGAGGAGGTAGGCGGAGTGGACCGAGCGTGGGAGTCCGAAAGTGGTGTCGGGGCCCTTGGGGGGGGGAGAAATCCGACCCCCAAGGGTAGGGGTTGGGTGAGGACACCCAACCCCCCCTAGGGAGGGTGGGGTTGGCCAACCCCATCCCTCCTAGGAGGGATCGGGTTGGCCGACCCGATCTCTCCTAGGAGAGATCGGGTTGGCCGACCCGATCTCTCCTAGGAGAGATCGGGTTGGTCCACCCGATCTCCCCTAGGGGAGATCGGGTTGGTCCACCCGATCTCCCCTAGGGGAGATCGGGTTGGTCCACCCGATCTCCCCTAGGGGAGATCGGGTCGGCTGACCCGATCTCCCCTAGGGGAGGTCGGGTGTGGCCACCCAACCTCACCTAGGTGAGTTCGCCCCGGCCGGACGGGCACTTCGGCCCCGTCCGAGCCGTCGATGTTCTCGCGAAGTGTCCGGGTTGAAGTTTCGATTTACAATCATAAATGTGACGATAAAAATATAACGGTTCGGAAGTCAACGGGTTCAAATTGGGCGTATATCCATCACATGCCCCCGAGTCAACCAATGGCCTAACCCTTGATTGACTCTATTTTAGGATGGTATGACATGCGCAATTTGAAACCGGGGTTTTACCTTCTTTGTCTGAATGTTTGCTTACCCATGGATGTTTGCCTCTGACTCTGCCCCCTGTCTAATGAGATAGAGGAATTGTAAACGTCAGATTAGCACGGACGTGTGCCTAGGCACGCGTCCGTCTGAGATAGGAATAATAAACTTATCTCTGCTACAGGTGCCTACTCAAAAAATATACACTTGCACAGGGGTGTGATACGAATGTAATTAAATGACCTATGCTTCAAATTCGTGCCGGGATTTTATCTAAGTGAGGAAAAATTAATTTTAGCCAAAAATTTTCCTAAGTATGGGATACTTGAAAATAAACCTTAGGGGATGTTAACTAGGGTGAGCATGGATTTAACCGTGGTTAATAGGAACTAGTTTTTGAATCTGTCCCTTGAAATTTTCCTTTCTAAAAATCAACGGTGTTGATTTGGCGACTCTAGAAAAACCCTAATCCTTTGTATTATAAAAGGAGAAGTGATTACCTCATTCTCATTGTCCTTTTCTCTTCTTTTCCTTTTGGCGGTGGGATTTCTGATCAGGTTTGTTTCTCGGGGCGCGCGTCACATTGAGGTATGTGTCTTCTCTTTTTGTGTGAGCATTGCCTTTGAGGGATTTAATTCTGCTTCTCCTTTAATCGTTTCCTTACTTGTCTCGTTCTTGATTTGTATGTTTTCATGGTAATGTAGTCCTATTTGATTCGTCACTTTTCCATCTTTCTACTCTCATGTTTCCGCTTATTGGCGGGCGAAGTCTTCTATATTGGGATTATAATTATCTCCTTTTGCCCCTTGTTTTTGCTTGTTGGCCCGTGGGTCTCTCTGTGCTGGGGGTCGTAACTATCTCCATCTGCCTTCTAGCCTCTGCCTGTTGGCTGATGAGGCTTCCTTATGCTGGGGGTTATGACTATTTCCCCCTGCCCCCTGCCTATGCCTGTTGGCTAGAGGGGTCTCCTTATGCTGGGGGTTATGACTATTTCCCCCTGCCCCCTGCCTATGCCTGTTGGCTAGAGGGGTCTCCTTATGCTGGGGGTTATGACTACCTCCCTCTGCCCCCTGCCTCTGCCTGTTGGCTGGTGGGGTCTCCTTATGCTAGGGGTTATGACTATCTCCCCCTGCCCCCTGCCTCTGCCTGTTGGCTGGTGGGGTCTCCTTATGCTAGGGGTTATGACTATCTCCCCCTATCCCCTGCCTCTGCCTGTTGGCTGGTGGGGTTTTCCTTGTCGTCTTTCTATTCTTGTCTTTTGACTTTGTATCCGTCATTCTAGGGAGATGAGTTCGTATCTCTTGTCTACTGTTTGCTTTCTGTTTTCCTTGGACTAAGCCTGTGTTTTTTCCGGTCAGCAGAACTTTCTGGTGATTGATGAGGAGTAAGAGGCCAGTGCGTGTGGGAGTGGTTAATTCCGGGACCGGATCTTCGATTGTAAAAAGATCGGTTTTCTATGGTGCGGGGAGGTGTTCTCTAACTGGAGGTAAGGGTGGTGACGTTAGGGTGCCATCTTCTTTCTATATTGATGCCCCCCAATCGAAGGTCCGGGAGCCGTCTTTTCCTTCCTCCCTGTTTGGTGAGTTCTTGAGCAACTGAGTTTCTTTAATGTATATTGGTATTTACTCTGTACTTTGTTATAGGTAGACTTCGTCTTCCACGTCTGAGTCGGAAGGAGCTGTCTCGTCCACCTGTTGATGGAATTGTTGGGTCTGAGTGGGCGCCTTATTATGGGCGTGGGGCTCGTTTTGACAATCAATCTTCTTTGCAAACTCCCGAGGTTGGAGTTCGTGTTCTGCAGTCTGCTGTTCCTCCTGCTGATCGTGTGTCCCTCTCCAAAGGGTCGGAGGCAACTTATGAGTTGGCTCGTGATGTGTTGGCTCGTTATGCTTCTGTAATGTTATTAACCATTTTATCCTTTGGCATACTTCTTCTCCATGCGTTATCCGTCTCATCTTTTATTTTTGTTGCAGGGTATGGCCGACCTTGTTAATTTATCCACCCTTGCTATTCATCTTGCTGAGGAGAGGAAGGTGTACGAGGACATTTGTGTCTCCCTTAACTCCAGTCTTATTAGCTGTTTGGAGCATAGTCGCATTACTGATTTGCGGTGCCGAGACTTGGAGGGTCGCATTGCTCTTCTCAATGAAGAGGTTGAGGCGTTGAAACAAAGGTCTTATCGTGATGAGACACTCCGGGCTGCTGAGTTAGTCTCTCTGGAGGAAATGTTTCGTGTGGAGGCGAAGGAGTGTGCCATTGCTGAGTATAAGGCCTCTTCCGCTTATCAGGCTGCTATGGACGTTCGCTGCTCTGTGGCGAAACGTATTTCCTTTAAGGAGATTCTTGAGCGTATTCACATGATTGCTCCTGACTTTCCTTTCTCTCGTCTTGGTGATTTGTCAGACTTTGCACTTAAGCATATTGCGAAGATAAAGGAATAGTACCCCTATTTATTGTGGTAGTCTCGTGTGTTTGTGAGTTGTGGTTGTCTTTAGAGTTTAAAACTCCACCTTTCTTAGTGTTGCCATCTTTGTCTGATACACTTGTTTATACTCGTTGTATACATGGCCGTGTGCTTATATCTCTTCTCATGATGTCTCCCTATGCTCTGTGTATGGTTCTTTGGGTATGGACCCTTTCCTTGGTGTGTTTCCTTTACTTATCCTTCTTTCGTGCTTTCCTTCATGTCTTACCTGCCATTTCATAAAGAAAAAACATTACTTGTTCTTCACATTACTTTACTTAGAAATTTCTTTCTCATGTTATCCTTCTGAGCATGGTATCCTTCTAAGAATGGTATCCTTCTAAGCATGGTGTGATGATCTCTTCTGATACCCCTTACACGGTATACGTTGTACTGTTAGACCAAAGATACGCTCTTGGTGGGCGTCGAAATCTGTTCACGAGACAGGCTCTCGGACGGCACTTAACGTTTCACAGGATAGGCTCCCGGAGGGCACAGGTTAGTCCACCGATACGTTCTTGACGGGTGTCAAAATCTGTTCACGAGACAGGCTCTCGGACGGCACTTAACGTTTCACAGGATAGGCTCCCGGAGGGCTCAGGTTAGACCAAAGATACGCTCCTGGTAGGCGTCGAACTGGTAGTTTGAAATCTACCTCAAGATACGCTCTTGGGGGCGTCGAACTGGTAGTGTTTTTTCTACCTCAAGATACGCTCTTGGGGGCGTCGAATCTGGTAGGTTGCAAATCTACCTCAAGATACGCTCCTGGGGGCGTCGAATTCGTAGTTTTTGGAAACCACTCTCAAGATACGCTCTTGGTGCGTCGAAGGTCGTAGTGTAATAACTACTCTCAAGATACGCTCTTGGGGGCGTCGAAGGTTGTAGTATGAACACTACTCTCAAGATACGCTCTTGGGGGCGTCGAAGTTCGTAGTTTTTGGAAACCACTCTCAAGATACGCTCTTGGTGCGTCGAAGGTCGTAGTATGAACACTACTCTCAAGATACGCTCTTGGGGGTGTCGAAGGTCGTAGTGTAATAACTACTCTCAAGATACGCCCTTGGGGGCGTCGAAGGTCGTAGTATGAACACTACTCTCAAGATACGCTCTTGGGGGCGTCGAATGTCGTAGTATGGAAACTACTCTCAAGATACGCTCTTGGGGGCGTCGAACCTGTCATTGACTTGAAGTCATATCTGTGTAAGGATAACTTCGTGATTATACCACTACATTCACTGGAAAATACTCTTGAGTAACTACTACTCCCTTAGGAGCATTCATGTTTTTGTACACTTGGGATGCCTTGGTGCACCAAGACATCCTTTGTAGGAATGAAAGATAGTTGTAGAGTTGGAGTAACTCCGTGAGTTTTCCTTCTCAAAAGTTGTTTTTTGAAAAGCTTGTGAAGCTGAAGCACGCAAAATGTGAAATATGAAACTAAGGATATGGTCTTTTGCTTGTGCTTTCTTCTTATACGTAGTACTTCTTTAGGTGCTCTCCACTGAAGGTGTTTGTGGAGATATACCCTTCCCCATCTTCGAGGCGATAAGCGTTTACGTAGGGAACTGACGCTATCTTGTATGGTCCTTCCCACTTCGGAGATAATTTTCTGACTTGGTCTAAGTGTGAGAACTCCGTCCTTCTTAGTACCAGTTCTCCTACGTGGAATTGTCTCTCCTTGACTTGGCGGTTGTAGTATCTTGCTGAGACAAGGCGCATTCGTGTCTGTGCTTCTTCCGAATTCCACCTTTTATCCTCCACCATGTCTAAATCTAAAAGCCTTGCTTTGTTGTTCTCATGCTCCTCAAAGTACTTGGTCCTCAGTGATTGTACAGCTATTTCTGCTGGTGCCACCGCTTCAGTTCCGTACACTAGGCCAAATGGCGTTTCTCCTGTGGATATCTTTGGTGTTGTCCGCACTGCCCATAGAACATTTTCCAGCTCATCTACCCAACTTCCCTTGGTGGCGTGGAGTCGTTTCTTTAGGCCATCTAGCACTATCTTGTTTGCTGATTCTACCTGTCCGTTTGTCTGAGGGTGCTTTACTGATGCGAAACGGTGGTCTATATTCAGTCTTTCACAATACCATTGCAATTTCTTGCTCTTGAATTGTGGGCCATTGTCACTTATTATTGCTCTTGGCACTCCGTACCTCGAGACAATGTGAGATTGGATGAAATTGACGACTTGGTCGTTTGTTGTCTTCCCCATTGCCTTTGCTTCTATCCACTTGGAGAAGTAGTCTATTGCAACAATTATGCAAGTCTTCTGACCTTTTGTCTTTGGTAGGGGGCCTATCAAATCAATCCCCCATTGCGCGAAAGGCCAGGCTCCTGAGATGGAGCTTAGCTTTGCTGGTGGGGCTGTTATATTTCTGGAGTACCTTTGGCAGTGATCACATTTTTGTACCAAGTCTGCTACTTCTTTGCTCATTGATGGCCAATAGTATCCTAGGTTGTAGACCTTTCGGCTTATTGACCGTGCTCCTTCATGGCACCCCGCATCTCCCTCATGGAGTTCTGCCAGCACTCTCTCTGTTTCTGGGTATGCTATGCATTTGAGGAAAGGTGTGGAGTATCCTTTCTTGTAGAGTTCATTGTCCATCACTGCGTAATTCCTAGCCATTCTTTCAATCTTGACTGCTTCCACCTTATCTTTTGGGAGCTTTCCTTCCATGATGTATTGTCTCATTGGTGTCATCCAGACTTCTGCTTCATCTATTGCTAGAACCTCCATTTGTTCTATCACTGATTGTATTCTTTGCTCTATGAAATGAACCTCTTTGCCTGCTTCTGCCCCTAAGGCCAGTTTACTTAAGGCGTCTGCCTCTTGGTTTTGTTCTCTTGGGACTGACTCAATGTCAAAGCTTTGGAAGCTCTTTATCAGGTCCTTGGCTTGCTGCAAGTATCTCTGCATGTTTTCGGACTTTGCAGTGTAAATTCCTTTCACTTGATTGACGACTAGTTGAGAATCACACTTGACCCTTAAATGTTTTGCCCCTACTCCTTTGGCTATTCTCAGGCCAGTTATTAGTGCCTCGTACTCAGCCTCATTGTTTGTTGCCTTAAAGGTAAGTGCCATGGCATAGCGCATAGGTGTATCGCTGTTTGGTGGGTATAGTAAGAGGCCTGCACCTGAACCTCCTCCGTTGGATGACCCATCGGTATGCATCTTCCATAATTCTTCTGATTGTGTCTCCTGACTACTACTTGCCTCGCATGTAGTTTTGACTTCTCCCAAGTCTTCGTCTGGATTAATTCCAGTGAATTCAGCGATAAAATCTGCTAGAGCCTGACCCTTTATGGCTGTTCTTGGGGCAAAATGAATGCGAAACTCACTTAGCTCAATTGCCCATTTTGTCAGTCTTCCCGATGTGTCTGGTCTTTGGAGGAGGTGTTTCAATGGCTGGTCTGTGAGGACTGTTACTTCATGCCCATGAAAATACGGTCTCAACTTTCTTGCTGATATGATCAGTGCATAGAGGTACTTTTCTATTGGCAAGTAGTTGATCTCATACTTTGCCAATGTTTTGCTTACGAAGTATACTGGCAATTGTGCAGCGTTTTCCTCTTTGATTAGCACTGAGCTAACTGCCACGTTGCTCACGGAGATGTAGAGGTAGAGGGGCTCCCCTGGTGTAGGCTTTGCTAGGGGTGGTAGTGTCTTTAGATGTTGTTTGAGTTGCTGGAAGGCTTCCTCACATCTCGGTGTCCATTCAAATTTCTTGTTTGCCCTTAGTACCTCAAAGAAGGGTAATGCCTTGTCTCCTATTTTGGATAGGAATCTGTTAAGGGCTGCCAACCTCCCGTTCAGTCGTTGAACCTCTTTGTGCTTCGTAGGTGATTGCATTTCTTCAATTGCTTGAAGTTTTTCGGGGTTTACCTCTATGCCTCGCTGGCTTACCATGAAGCCTAAGAACTTTCCTGATTGCACCCCAAATGCGCATTTTTTCGGGTTTAGACGGACTTGATATTGCCTCATCCTTTCAAACGTTGAGCGAAGGTTTTCCGCATGGTCCTTCTTCTCTTTAGATTTGACTATCATGTCGTCCACATACGCCTCCATTGTCTTCCCTATCATGTCCCCAAAGATTTTGTTGACCATTCTTTGGTATGTTGCTCCAGCATTTATGAGTCCGAAAGGCATCACTGTGTAATGGTATATCTCGCTATTAGCGTAGAATGCTGTGTGGGGGGCGTCCTCAGGGGCCATTTTTATCTGGTTATATCCTGAGTATGCATCCATGAAGCTCATTAGTTGGTGACCTGATGTTGCATCCACTAACTGATCTATTCTTGGTAGCGGATATGAGTCCTTTGGGCATGCCTTGTTTAGGTCCCGATAGTCAATACACATTCTCCAACTTCCTCCCGGCTTCTTTACCAGTACTGGGTTTGCCACCCATGTCTGGAATCTGATTTCCTTGATGAACTTTGCCTTTAGTAGCTTTTCTACTTCTTCTTGGATAGCTATCCTTTTGCTTCCTCCCATTGGTCTCACTTTCTGTGTTGTTGGTCGCGTTGCCGCGTCTATATTGAGCTTGTGTGAGATTAACTCTTCTGATATCCCTGGCATATCGTTCGGTGACCAGGCGAACAAATCCTTGTATTCCCTTAGTAAAGCTACTAAGTGGTTCTCCTCTTCCTGAGATAAGGCAGTCCCAATTTTAGCCTTCCTATCGGGTTCTTCTATGAGTATTTCTTTTAGTTCCTCCATGGGGGCTGGTCTTCCATGATCTTCTCTTGGGTCCTCATCTACTAGTAGGACCTCTGTTGTTTTCTTCCTCTTGCCTAGTGCAATCCTTGCACATTTCCTTGCTACCTTCTGGTTGCCTTTTACTTCCCCTATTCCTTGGTCTGTGGGGAATTTCATTTTCTGATGTAGTGTTGATGGTACCATACCCCACTTGTTGATTGTAGTGGTACCTAGGACCCCATTGTACTCCTCCATTTCTTCTGTAATGAAGAATGGGACATCAATCTTTAGCTGCCTCTGCCCTGTGCCCAGTGTCACAGGTAGTGTGACTGCCCCCAGTGGGTATGTTGGCTCTCCTGAAAATCCTACCAAGGGGGAGTAAACCTGTTTTATGCCACTTGGCCTTACTCCTAGTATGTTGAGGACCTTCTTGATAATGATGTTGGGTGAGCTTCCACTGTCTATTAGGATTCTCCCAATGTCCATATCAGTGATCTTCATTGTTATGACCAGGGCATCCTTGTTGTCTGGTAACACATGCTCCATGTCTTTTCTTGAGAATTCTATTATGTCTTCTCTCTTTCCTTCTGTTTGTTTTTCTTTTGGCTTAGGAGCCCCTAACTCTGCCATATATGCTTCTCTGGCATTTGCTGACTCTCCTCCAGCTCCATAACCTCCATGGATGACATATACGCTTGCCATCTTGCTAGTGATAGCTAGGCTTTCTGTCCGAAGCCCGCAGACGGCGCCAAGTGTTAAGTTATGAGATCTAGGTCAACGGGGGGTCGGCTTTGATCTCACTCCTTACGGGGGATGTGTGTGATCCGATGTTCCTGAGCTGCTCTGCCTTAGCTTATCTTCTTCTTTCCTTCCTTCCTTCCTTTGCTTCTTCTCTCCTTCTACCCTGCAGAAGGGGCAATACCAGACACGGAGGGGGGGGGGTGGTGCCTGGTGAACCCTCTCCGATGCCTAAGTCAGTATTTTTCTAGAGAGATAAAGCTAGAGAGATGTCAGAGCTAAAATGTCCAAATGGCCAAGATTCCCAAATGAGTTGTGAAGGTGGGGTATTTATAGGCAACGGTGTCATTAAGGTAGCTTAATGACATCGTTAGCCTTTAAACACAATTAATTAACCTTTAAGCACATAATTAAGACCTTAGGATTCGGAGGAGGTAGGCGGAGTGGACCGAGCGTGGGAGTCCGAAAGTGGTGTCGGGGCCCTTGGGGGGGGGAGAAATCCGACCCCCAAGGGTAGGGGTTGGGTGAGGACACCCAACCCCCCCTAGGGAGGGTGGGGTTGGCCAACCCCATCCCTCCTAGGAGGGATCGGGTTGGCCGACCCGATCTCTCCTAGGAGAGATCGGGTTGGTCCACCCGATCTCCCCTAGGGGAGGTCGGGTGTGGCCACCCAACCTCACCTAGGTGAGTTCGCCCCGGCCGGACGGGCACTTCGGCCCCGTCCGAGCCGTCGATGTTCTCGCGAAGTGTCCGGGTTGAAGTTTCGATTTACAATCATAAATGTGACGATAAAAATATAACGGTTCGGAAGTCAACGGGTTCAAATTGGGCGTATATCCATCATCATGCACCAAGAGAGAAACTCTAAAGATGCAAGATTAGCAAAAGAGATAGTGCAACAACTAGAGTAAAAAAAAGGAGATACATCTCCTATCAAGAGCCCTAGGGCAGGATAATAGTTCTACAAGATCAACCAAAGAAGAGCTCAAAAGCTTGGGGAGTAAGGTTTCAAGATCGACCTTCACACTAGATGCACGTCCCGATCAACCACCTTGTCTGCAAATGATAAGACATTTGACTCTGGCATCCCATCAAGAGGAGAACCCCGATAAAAGGGGCACTAGAAAATTATCCCACCTTTAAGGCCATACGCCAAATACATGATGAATGAAGGTTATGACAAAACAAAAAAGGAGGGACTTGTCAGCTCAACACACCTCAAACACGTATACGTACGCAACACAAATGCAGCCCCTAATGAAGTCATCCAACAAGGAATAGCCAATACGGAGGCAAAACCATGGAAAATCATGCAGCATCACCGGCAAACCTAAAGAAAAACGCCCTTTTTAGATTCAAGTCCTAATGCAAAGGAAGACTATAATCAACATTCAAGGTGGGAGGAGCATGACCAATGTGACACCCCCTAAAGGCATTGAAGAATACTCCAATGTGAAGGAAAAGGCAAACCACACTAAGTGCCACAACACTCCAAGAAGAGTATCACAGCCCGGTCAGACCCCCCCCCCCCCATGCACGAGTAAAGAGCATGGATTAGATTGACTAGTCTGAAACACACCTACGAGATTAACAACTCAAGACGTCATTCTATGAGAGAGCTTTTCAACCTAAAACACAAGGAAGGGGGGGAAAGAATTTACAAGCACCCCTAGGATACAAACATTGCCACATCCTAGTTATCAAGAGAATGAAATCCACCCCCACCCACCCAAAGCAAAAGCTCTTCCACCCAACCTCCAAAGACACATCCGACAAAGGCATCATCCAAACCATGCCTATGACTGAAACAAGCAAGCATGAGAAAGAGTAAATCCTACAAGGGACACTCATCGCATTCAAACAAGCAGACAAGGGAGCCCCGAGCATAAGGGGTACCCAACCAAGAAAATGAACGAGGGGCCTTCAACGGCCAAATATGAAAGGCGGTGTGACCACCAAGCAACTTGGGGGGCACCAAACGAATAAGTGCTTGGTAGTCCACCTAAGTGTAAAAGAAGAGATTAGAAGCAGAAGATCACAAGAACATGCAATACCACTTTTCCTAGAAGAGGTCACATAAGAGGAAAACATCATCAACTCCCTATACGAACTCGTCCTAAGTTGGCAACACACAAACATCGCCCTCGAGAGGTGATCTCCCACATTAAAGGAAAAGTGTGGTAGCATGCAATATCATAGAAGGAAAAGTCAAGTAAAGACTCGAAAAGCATACCAAAGACGAACCCTACACGAGAAAGGACACAAGATAAGGTAACATTATGAGCCCTCCGGGAGCCAATCCCGCGAACACATTCGACGCCCCCAAGAGCGTATCTTGAGAGTAGTTCTAAAACTACGATCCCTGTGCCCTCCGGGAGCCTATCCCGCGAACAGATTCGACGCCCCCAAGAGCGTATCTTGAGAGTAGTTTTCATACTATGACCTTCGACGCCCCCAAGAGCGTATCTTGAGAGTAGTTCTAAAACTACGATCCCTGTGCCCTCCGGGAGCCTATCCCGCGAACAGATTCGACGCCCCCAAGAGCGTATCTTGAGAGTAGTTTTTATACTACGCCCTTCGACGCAGCAAGAGCGTATCTTGAGAGTGGTTTCCAAAAACTACGAATTTCGACGCCCCCAAGAGCGTATCTTGAGAGTAGTGTTCATACTACGACATTCGACGCCCCCAAGAACGTATCTTGAGAGTAGTTTCTATACTACGACCTTCGACGCACCAAGAGCGTATCTTGAGAGTGGTTTCCAAAAACTACGAACTTCGACGCCCCCAGGAGCGTATCTTGAGGTAGATTTGCAACCTACCAGATTCGACGCCCCCAAGAGCGTATCTTGAGGTAGAAAAAACACTACCAGATTCGACGCCCCCAAGAGCGTATCTTGAGGTAGATTTCAAACTACCAGCTTCGACGCCCACCAGGAGCGTATCTTTGGTCTAACCTGAGCCCTCCGGGAGCCTATCCTGTGAAACGTTAAGTGCCCTCCGAGAGCCTGTCTCGTGAACAGTTTTCGACGCCAACCAGGAGCGTATCTTTGGTCTAACCTGTGCCCTCCGGGAGCCTATCCTGTGAAACGTTAAGTGCCCTCCGAGAGCCTGTCTCGTGAACAGTTTTCGACGCCAACCAGGAGCGTATCTTTGGTCTAACCTGTGCCCTCCGGGAGCCTATCCTGTGAAACGCTAAGTGCCCTCCGAGAGCCTGTCTCGTGATCAGATTCGACGCCCACCAAGAGCGTATCTTTGGTCTAACAGTACCATGTATACCATTTAAAGGGTATCAGAAGAGATCATCGCACCATACTGAGAAGGATTCCATGAGAAAATAATTGCAAAGTAAAGTTGTATAAAGAACACATAATATTTTTTCTTGATGAGATAGCAGGTATGATGTGAAGGAAAGCACAAAAGAAAGATAAAGAAAGGAAAGCATATACAAAGGAGAAGTCCATGACCAAAGGATCATATACAGAAGCACAAGAGGTTATCATGAAAAGTAACGAGTTATCCTACCACCCATATCACAAGTCAAGAGAAGTATCTCAAAGGAACCCAACACCACCAAGAAGGATAGCAAAGACATGAAATCCGAAGTTCAAGGCTCTCAAAATAAGCTCGACCCATCAAGAAGAGAATTGCCTTATAAGTCACACAAATCAACCTCCGACAAATGTTATTGTCGTGCATGTCGCCCTCGCGTGACCTATGCTCGTATCAGACTTGAACATCGTCAAGCACAACTCATGAAGGAGACATCCAAAGAGCATAAAGGATACAACATCCGATAAGACGAGACATCGGGACCTAACCCAACAAACATAGCCTACACAAAAGGCAACTATAGCAATGAAGGCTCTCCAATGAGAAAGGAATACTAAAGCACAACTTCATACATCGTGATGTGGCTATCATGTCCACATACACTGAAGTGGCTATCATGTCCACATACCTTGAGGTGGCTATCATGTCCACATACCTTGAAGTGGCTATCATGTCCACATACCCTGAAGTGGCTATCATGTCCACACACTACAGAAGGGCTATCACTCCGACACATCACGAAGTGGCTATCACGTCCACACACCCCGAAGCGATTATCATGACAGCACATCATAAAACATCTGTCAAAGACATGAATTGTAAAGACACCATCCCGACCACGAACATCAAAAGGCTACGCCTAGCCCTGGGAGGAGGTTCAAGAAAAAGGGAAAAACAACACCCTTCGTACGCTCATCAAAGGTAGGCACTTATATTTCAACCCACTGGGTGATACTAGGAAGGAGACGTCCTCATTATGAAGACAACCTCCATATCTCACGAAATCAACCATGAAGCAAAGAATCACGACAAGCACTATTGAGGGCATATAACAAAACGATCTCCACAACGATCACAACTACGATACTAGTAGAGGCTAACTCAAGGGCAGTCTCCACCAAACTCCAAAGCAAGAATTCGCTACCTTAATCAGAGTCATGGCAAGAGAAAGGAACCTCAACGAAAGGCGATGATCACACCCATCACCAAAAGAAAAATTTTCAACGCAGGGGTTAATAACATAACCCATAGGAAAGCCAAAGACACCTTCGAAAGTCGTCAAATCTACATGAAGATGAAATGAACCTGAGTCTCGGTCCCTCGGCTGGGGGGCAGAGGATAAAGAAGAGACATCAAGACCTATGATCACCCCATCACCAGCCACAGGTTGTTTCCCTTTGTCAAGCAAAGAGGGCGCCTCTTCAACCACTACCTCCTTATCATGAGAGGGAGTCAGCAAAGGGGCACTGGAAGGAGAGCCTCTCGCGGTTTCCTTCTCCTTGGCAGCCGAGGGCCCGACCTCAGAGTCAGGTTTTCGCGCCTTGGATTTAGATTGACTTGAACTCTCACCCACCACAAGAATTATTCGGTAACCACGGAAGAACGCTCTAACAACAAGAAGGAAGCAGCATGAGAACAATCATAAGTATATCACAAAGAAAAAAGAAGGGAAAAAGAACATACTGGAAGCATTAGCAGCCACCCCTGACTTAGAAAATTTCTTGGCCTGATAAGCAGAACTAGAGGGTTCTTCCCTCTCATCTGATTCAACGGTACGTTCGGAACGCTCTGCCTACACCTTGTATGTTTCTCCATGAAATCAACCTACAAGGGGTCATACGAGTCCCTGCCTCATACGAGTTCACCTCGGACACCCAAGACACAGGACGGTCAGATTTGGTCTGACTACCTTGGAGAACGATCTTCAAGGTCTCCCTGTCTGAAGAAGAAAGCTTCCCAAAAGTGAGTTATCTATACGAGCAACCAACACAAAGATCGACCCTTACTCATGGAGGGGCGAGATACGCCTACTACGGGGGCAACCTTAACACCAAGGGAAGAGGGAGAATTTTTAGTTTCCCCAAATGGAGCAATGCTCCAGCACATCCGAAGGAAGGGTCAACCCTTAACACATGTCAATAGACCCCTTCGCTCGCGGCGGTAAGAAAAAAGCTTGTAAGCTTTTTCACCCTCACTTTTATGGGGAACAAATTGCAGGGTAAAGGTCAAGAGCTATACACACGCTCCAACGAATGAAGGAAAAATGTTACACATGCCGAAGGTCGAGGTTAATGGACAATGCTCACGCTAATACAAGGGAGGCGGAACGTTGTGTCCCATTGAGTGGCAGAGTTCCCACCCTCAGGTAAAAGAGAGGTCTATGCTCTCACCTTTGCACTTATGCTCATATTCATGATTAACATCTGCAGGTACATCAATGTCATCACTCATGCTTATACTCACAACCCGTCCATACATACATACATGTTCATGCTTGCACTCATATGCATGCCCACATACACACTCCCGTGTGTTCAAACATTTAGACGTCCATGCACATGGCCGCCATATATTTATGCATACATTCATGACTACAATCGCAGCATGTCTCTACTCACTCCCATCCTTATGTTCCTACTTGCATGTATGCTAGTACACATCCTCATGTTCATGATGTATCCATGTTCACTCCTAGTTAACATCCTATAGGCATATTTTCTAGTATCCCATACTTAGAAAAATTTCGGACCAAAATTGAAATTTTTCTCCACTTAGACAAGTCCCGGCATGAAATTGAAGCATGAGTCACTTAGGTGTATCCGTATTGCATTCCTATGAGAGCATGTATTTTTTGAGTATACGCTTGTAGCAAAGATAGATTTATTACTCCCACCTCAGACGGACGCGTGCTTAGGCACACGTCCGTGCTACTCTGACGTTTACAATTCCTCTATCTCATAAGGCAGGGGGCAGAGTCAGAGGCATGCATCCATGGGTAAGTAAGTATTCAGACGAAAGGTAAAACCCCGGTTTCAAATTGCGCGTGTCATACCATCCTAAAATAGAGTCAATCAAGGGTTAGGCCATTGATTGACTCGGGGGCATGTGATGGATATACGCCCAATTTGAACCCATTGACTTCCGAATCGTTGTATTTTTATCATCCCATTAATGATTGTAAATCGAAACTTCAACCCGAACACTTCGCGAGAACACCAACGGCTCGGACGAGACCGAAGCGCTCGTCCGGCCGAGTCAAACTCACCTAGGTGAGGTTGGGTGGCCACACCCGACCTCCCCTAGGGGAGATCGGGTCAGCCAACCCGATCTCCCCTAGGGGAGATCGGGTGGACCAACCCGATCCCACCTAGGAGAGATCGGGTCAGCCAACCCGATCTCCCCTAGGGGGGATGGGGTTGGCCAACCCCATCCTCCCTAGGAGGGGTTGGGTGCCCTCACCCAACCCCTACCCTTGGGGGTCGGATTTCCCTCCCCCCAAGGGCCCCGGCACCACCCTTGGACTCCCATACTCGGTTCATTCCGCCTACCTTCTCCGTATCCTAAGGTCTTAATTACGTGTTTAAAGGTTAATTAACTGTGTTTAAAGGTTAACGATGTCATTAAGCTACCTTAATGACACCGTTTCCTATAAATACCCCACCTCCACTATTCATTTGGGAACCTTGGCAAGTGGCACAATTTTGCTCTGACATCTCTCTAGCTTTATCTCTCTAAAAACGTACTGACTTAGGCATCGGAGAGGGTTCATCAGGCACCACCCCCCCCCCCTCTGTGCCTGGTATTGCCCCTCTTGCAGGGTAGCAAGAAGGAGAGAGCCAAGGAAGCAGAAGAGCATAGAGCAGTAGGACAAGCCCCAGGGGTAAGAAGTACAAGCCTCAGGAGGTCAGAAGGAGAGAAGGAAAGGAGGTCAGAAGGAGAGAAGGAAAGGAGGTCAGAAGGAGAGAAGGAAAGGAGGTCAGAAGGAGAGAAGGAAAGGAGGTCAGAAGGAGAGAAGAGAAGGACATATATCAGAACGACTACCCCAAGGGAGCAGAAGGGCATGTATCAGAATGACTAGTCCTAGGAACAGTGAACCCGACATTTCATTAGTGGGAGATAAATTCTAGATTGACGACTCGTTGACCTAGACTTTATAACCTAACATAAATAAACACTTTTAATTTTGTTTATGTATTATGTAGATTGTCAGACCTAAAATCTGACATGAGGCGATTATGTTTTGAAAAACGTGGATTTTTTAAAAGAGCCGCCACTAGTTAATTAAGGTTAGCTAGAATCCTAAATTACCTAAGTGAATAACGAATTAAACGTTGGAGAAGTGCTTCTAGTGGCGTGACTTGCGAAGGCTGAATACTAATGTTTTGAAAATGATCTATGTGCGATGCCACATCATAGATGGCTAAAGTAAATTCATGTGGACCACTAATATTTTCCATTTTTTACATGTAGATGGTCTGTTTTCTTATGTGTCAAGATGTTGTAAGTTTCATCAAAATTATATTATATATAGATTATAATAATAATAATTAATATATACAGGAATATCAATCTTCTTCATTAGGATTACCTGAAGTTGGAAACGCACAGAAGTAGGTGGATATTATCGTCGGTGACATGAATCGGAGTTTGAGGAGCGGCCGAAGGTGGTGAACCCGACTAGTCCATGGGAGCGCGGCGGTTATTGCAGAAGATGTGGTGGCTGTGTCAGAGGCTCGGTGAACGTTAGATTGAAAGAGCAGTAACCGGAGGAGCCGGGTTGGACAGGTGTGATCGACTCACAAGCGTAGAGTGAATCAGAGCTAGGGTGGTCGGAAACGAGCTTGGTCAACATGGAGTGTGGCGGGGACGATAGGGGCGAACCGGAGGTGATGCTCAGATTCGCAGAGCTGGACTGGACTGGAACGGTGGAGTACAACAGCTCTACGAAGGGGACCGGCAGCCATGGCTGGATGGTAAAGTCGAAAACGGACCGGGGATGGCTAAAGGGGAGCCGACTGGGGAGCTGCGGGTGCGGGAAGGCCTAGGCGAGGGAGCAGTTGGCTTCCGAATTGATGTATGGATGGCGTGAAGAAGGTGACTCTGTGAATTAACAAGAAAACAAAACCAATAATAATAATAGTATAATATATACATACATCTATATACCAATATATTATTTGTGTTGGGTCCTCACCCCCAATAGACATCTTAGACACCTTTTCATTTTATTAACAAAAAATATATTATATTTAATTCCTATATTTTACAAAATTAATAATTTAGTCGTTACTATATTTAAGAAACATTTTTTATCTTTAATATTATTACTAAATCATTAATTAATTTTTATTTTATTTTTTTAAGGTCGCTTAGTCGGCATGTCATAGTAATTATAATTAACTTACAATCCAATATTCATATCAATTTAAGTCGCAGCCCTATCATACTCATTCCGTTCAAATTTCGGATACATGTAAATTTTTTTTATTCATCGAATTATATAGATCGAGTGATATATGTTCCGCTAATTGAGATTTTTCTATCACATAGATCAGTCACTTTCCAAATTATATATATAACAAGTCAAAATATGGGTGAAATGTGGTTCTTGAAGTTTGACCTCGTACAAATAACATTTTACTCATCGTCCAATATTTATGGACTCAAACTATTAATTTAGTTCTTCTATTTGTTAATCCAATCACATTGTGTACAACCTAATTAGTGTAACTAAATATATATTTTTTTAAAATTCAAGTCTAAACTTTATATTTTTGTGATTTAATTTTATCTTTATTTTTAAATCAAATTTTGTTGGTATTGTGATATTGTATATAATTACGTTTGTATAGGTCAAATTTGTCCATTGATGACTCTAAGTAGTTAGGAACAAGTTTACATTCTTGACACCTCAAGTTGATGAGTTAGATACAATTGAGCCGTTAATGACCAACGTAATGCTCGACCCAACTCATTTATATATTTAACTATAAGGCTTACTTAGTACCGTAACTGAAGACATTAGTTAATTTTTTACTTAATTATCCTCTTCTCTATCACATAGATTCGTTTCTCACAACGAATCAGCTTGCCCATATTTTACTTTGATTAATTATAAATATTAGTAAATTTAAGATAGATTATATATTTTAAAATTTAAAGAATCGATGCGCGTGCAACGCACGCGTTAATAACTAGTATAATAATAATAAAGAAACCAAACTAAACAAAATTACTTGCCAAAAAAAAAAAAAAAAACTAAACAAAATTGCAAATCAGTTAATGAAAATCTTCATTTTGTATTTTTTCTGTCGACATTCTCCCCCCTTACATGTTACGACACCACCTCTATATATAGCTGACATAGTTACCTAGAGTTTTACTCTAACTAGGAAATAAAATCAACTGATTTATTTGACTAATAAATACTAAATATTACATTGAATATTCATAATATATACTCTGCAATTAATACAGATAACTATCATAATATTGCACTGAGCATTCTTGGAAGCTACGCGACTTGCTAAATTTAGACACTTCCCCATTTAGTGCGTCATATGCCACGCGTGTCGCGTGTGGTCCAAAATTAGGTGTTAACAGTTTGCCCCTCTTAGGGAGGATTCCAGTAGAACATGTTCGAGGGGATTCGTCCAAAGACAAGGAAACACCAAATTTTGGATGAGAAGTCAGTCTTTCTTTTGATTCTTCGAGTCTTCAAGGGAGCTCCTGGCTTATTTCGGAAAGTACAAAAAAGTAGAGCCTCTGTCGGCGGTACCCCTATTGGTGGTGCCTCCATTAGCGTGCCCCTGTTGGCGATGTAGAAAGTAGAACCTCCGTCGGCGGTGCCCCTGTTGTTAGTGCCTCCATTATTAGTGCAGAAATGTAAAGCCCTTAGTGGCGTGCAGAAAAGTAAAGCCTCGGTCGTGGTTGCCCATGTTTGCGGTGCCTCCGTTGGCGGTGCAGAAAGTAAAGCCTCCAGTTGCGTGCGGAAAAGTAAAGCCTCGGTCGGCGGTGCCACTGTTGGCAGTGCCTCCGTTGGCGGTGCAGAAAGTAAAGCCTCCAGTGGTGTGCAGTAAAGTAAATATTGATCGATGATGCCTCCAGTGGCGAGCGACAAGAAAAAATCCTCTAGTGGCGTGTATCAGAGAAGAGCCTTTAGTGGCGTCCGTCGGAGAAGAGCCTCTAGTGGTGTCCGTTGGAGAAGTGCCTCTAGTGGCGTGACTTGCGAAGGCTGAATACTAATGCTTCGTTCGTCGGGGGTGACTCTCCGAAAGCTGGAAAACTTCAGATCCTGATTGTCGGTGGTTGATGGATATACGTCCAATTTGAACCCGTCTCCCTTCGGATTGTCTTATTTTGACTGCCCCGGTTATGATTGTAAATCGAAACTTTGGCCTGAACACTCCACCAATAGCACGAACTGCCCGGACTGACCAAGGCACTCGTCCGGGCCCATCTAATAGTCTCACCTAGGTGAGATCGGGTGGGCTGCCCCACCCCTCCTATGAGGGGTTGGGCAAATCCACCCGATCCTAAGCCTTGGAGGTCGGATTTCTCGTTCGACCCCTAGGGCCCCGACATCCTTTTTACCCAACCTACACTTAGCCAATTTTGCCCACCTCTCCATGTTTTAAGGCTTTAATCCTGTTATTATGTATTAACTAAGTACATTTAGGGATTAACTGTTAGCATATGGTGACGTGGCGCCGTAATAGGAGCCCGTTAATTAAGGGAATTACCTAGGTTAATTAGGTAATTGTCAATATGGGCTAATTGGGCAAAATCCAATTAGTAATTGACAATGGAGGCCCAAAATTGGGCCTCCCCTTATACATGCAATTCGGCCGGCCACCCTATACCACATTGATTGGAGTTGCATTTTGGCAACTCCACCAATACTATATATAGGGGTGTTTGCTAAGGGTTTATACACTCATTCATAATAACAAGTGTAAACACTCGATTTTGACCGGGACGTAACGATGTTACGCATGATACGTCAAATTCCGGACGCGTCAAGCCACAAAGTCTCCAAAAATGCTTAAGGGCACATTAGGTAAATTATTATAAAATATATTTTAAATTATTTCGAATATATTTAATATTTTCGGAATATTTAAAAATATATATATAATAATTAGTTTTTTTTATATTTTATTTTTAGAAAATTATATGTATGATATTTATCTCCAGATATTATTTTTATTCAAAAAATAATTATCTGTAAAGATATATATTCTTAGGAATATTCTCTAGAATAATTACTTAGCAATTTTTTATTTAAATTTTATCTGTAACTAGGCTAGGTTTTTAGTATAAATAGGGGTCTAGGGTTACATTGTAAAGGGACAGAAAACAACACAATAATAAAGCATTACTGTTCAGTCTCGATTTTCGTGCAAAAAATAAATAAAAAAACTTTTGTTTCTCTCTCCAATCACCCCCCTTAGCCAGATCTTCCCGCCGTGACCAGCAGCCACCACTCTCCGGTCACCATCGGCCACCTCCAGTCGGCCAGTTCCGGCGCCGGAGTCATCACCACGGGCTCGCCACATCGCCGTCAACCTGACCGGAGCTCCACCCTCGTGAACCACCGATCCCTCGTGAACCAGTCAGACTCCTTTGCTAAATCCTCCACCCTAACCGCCGACCAGTGACCGCTCGACCACACACCACTAAAGCCCGCTTCAAATCACCTCGGACCTCTGCCTCCGACGATTGACTGACCTCCATTCGTCCAGACCCTAATTCCTGCCGCCTTGATCCGTCACCGACCACCAGCCATTCGAAGACCATCACGACCTCGCTCCATCTCCGATAAACCAGGTCTCGTCGATGCCCATCGCTGCCGCCCGTCCAGATTCCGACCGAGTCCACAACCATTCGCAGTTCCAGTCAGCCCTTTTCTGGCCACCACTAACTCCACCCAGCCATCTGATGGGTTCCGCTATGACCGTTAGGCCCTTTAACGGGGAGGAAACGGCAAACAGGCCTACCAGGCCCAAAATGAAGGTCAAGATGACCTAAGGAGAAGGGTCCCGACGAAGGGAGTCCCGACGAGGCAAGGTCCCGACAGAGTCGGTCCCGACAGCTGAGCTAGAAGCTCCCGATGAGAAGCCTTTAAGTAGGCCCCGATGATGAATCCCTGAGAATGATTGGCCCTGTCACGATGACGAGGGGCCCCGAGCGGTGACACAACGAGATAACTCTGGAGTTCCCGACGGGAGTCGGGACTCGTTATCAGAGGATAAGGCCAAGATATGCGGGGCGTGGCCGAAATACGCGGAACGTGGTTAAGATACACGGAGCGTGGCCGAGATACGCGGGGCATGGCTGAGATACGCGAGATCACGTCCGAGATATGCGGGATACGGGCTAACCACCCCTAACGGTTCGCCAGGTACCTGAGGCATCTCTTTGCCTATAAAAGGGCAGGAGATCACCTCAGAAAGATTAACGCTGAGTTGAATACACTCTGAGTTTATTACTTGCCAGTCATACGAGATACTCATTTAAGCATCGGAGAGGGATTTTGGGTCACCGCCCGGTCTTTCCCCTCTTGCAGGATTGCGTGGAGCAAAGGAGCTAGGATTGCCGTCAAAGTCCGTACCAGAGTTCCACCGTGATCCAACATTGGCGCCGTCTGTGGGAATCAAACAAAAAGCTGATATGCCTTCTACTCGATCGATGGCGGCTGGCAAGAACAGAAGACAGGGACAATCCGGTGGTTCCCGCCACCCCGCTGCAACGAATCTGGATTCAGTACCGGAACAGGAGGAAAACCAGAATCATCCTCCGGCTGAGCTCTCCCAGACAGGGGGGCACAACGAAGATCCCGAAGATATTGCTCCTCAGCACCAGGGCAATAGAGGGCAGGAGGCTCCCCCGGCTACAGACTTGACGAGGGCCGTGGCGGAAGCCATGCCCATGTTTCTGGCGGCTGTAGAGGCTCTCTTGGATCGAAGAGAGGCTGCGAGGAGGCAGGAGGAGATGCCCCCATTGGAGGAAGTGACCCCACCCACAGAGGGTCGAAACGCACAGGAAGCCCCGCCCCGAGGCCAGGACAGAGGTAGGGCAACCGGTCAGCCGGAAAGGTTCGTGGTTGATGGACCAGGACCAGTACAGCACAGGACCATTCCCCTGAATGGTCCCATCACTCCCGACCAGGTGGTAAAGATCGTGAACTTCTGTATGGGAGAGCAGAAGCCGCTGGTGTCGGAGCTAAGGGATCGATCCACTCATCCCTTCCTCCCCCGACTCTTTGACACCCTAGCCCCGCCTGGGCTAGGCATCCCCACGATAAAGGAGTATGATGGCGAAGGAGATCCAGTTCGCCATGTCCAGAAGCACCTCATGGCGTGTCTGGGAAGAGCCCCAAGTGAAGACATAGTGTGTACGTTGTTCCCGAACACACTGGGAGAAAGGGCCCTGACTTGGTTCTTTAGTCTGCCCCCAGGCTGCATCACTTGCTGGGCAAACATGCACGATCGAATTCATTCAGCAGTACCAGGGTCGGAGGCGTTTATTGAAGAGCGTGAGGTCCCTGACCCAGGTGGTGCAGAGGCCCGACGAATCGCTGGCTCATTATTACCAGCGGTACACTGCCAGCGTAGCAGAGATAGACGAAGAAATCTCGGAGGGCGAAACCATCCGTACCTTCATTCGGAACCTGACAGCCCCCTATGGCTCCGACTTGATGCACAGCGTGGCTGAGAAGGCTGTGTGGAATATGGAGGCATTACAGAAGAGGGTGAAGCGGCAGATCGATGTCCAGGAGTCAAAGATAGCCGCGGGAGAACTGGAGCCCCCAAAGTCGAACAAAGGGAAGCAGTCGGTTAAGCCTTTCGACGATCGTAAGTCAAAGGGTAAACCCGACAGTGGCAAGAATCGAGGCCGTCCGGATCGGAGGGACGATAGGCGTTCTTCAAGGAAAGATAAGCGGGAGGACCTTGATATTCCTCTCAACTGCTCCATGGCGGAGGTGCTGACAGTCATGGAACGACAAGGTATCTCCAGGTACCCCCTGAAGAAAGAAGGAGAATTCCTGGGATCCCGTACGGATCGCTACTGTAGATTCCACCGCGCAAATGGTCACGACACCAATCACTGTCGGGAACTGAAGAAAGAGATTGAAAAGCTGATCCAGAAGGGGAAGCTCAAGGAATTCGTCGGGGATAAACGGTGTCGATCCCGCTCTCGGTCCCGATCACGGTCCCGTTCCCGATCCCGCGATCGGTCCCCGAAAAAGAAGAGAACTGATCCAGAGTCATCCGGTGCTCGCAAGGAGAGACGAGTTATCAACGTGATTCATGGAGGATTTGCTGCTGGGGGTGATACCTCATCCGCCCGAGAGGTCTACGCCTCTAGAATCCCTACGGCAGTGGTACTGGGTAAAGGGTCCCGATCTTGGACCTTGAAAGAAGAGATGGTAATCTCCTTCTCGTCGGAAGACCTCATAGGCGTAGAGACCCCGCACGACGATGCCTTAGTGGTAACTTTGGATGTAGACGGGTTCGAGATGAAGAGAATTCTAATCGACGGAGGGAGCTCCTCCGACATTCTGTTCATGGAAGCGCTGGAAGCTATGGGAAAGACAAAGAAAGACCTGAAGGAAGCAAACTTCCCGATGGTCGGGTTCTCTGGCTCAACCTCCTACCCGCTAGGAGTAATCACCTTACCAGTGGAGTTTGGTAGTGGGTGGAAATCAGAAAGGAGGAACGTGGAGTTTGTCGTGGTTGATCCCGCGGGGACCTACAACGCGATTATCGGGAGAACCACCATTAATCCTCTGATGGCGGTTGCCTCGACTGTGCACCAGAAGATGAAGTTCCCGACCGACCACGGAGTTGGAGAGGTCAAGGGCGACCAGGTGGCTTCCCGAAAATGCTATGTTAATGCCACCCGGAGGAGGAGGCGAGAGGCCATGACTGTCCTCCAGACAGACACAGATCCCAGAGAAGAGTTTGGGCGTCCCGCCCCCGTAGAACATCTGAAAGAGGTCGAGATCGATGGACCCCAGAGGAAGGTAAAAATCGGGGTTGCTTTGACTGAAGAGACAGCCCAAAAATTGGTGGAGTTGTTGAAGGAGTTCAAGGAGCTGTTTGCCTGGTCCCCTAGCGATATGCCAGGAATCAGCCCCGATGTGATCGTGCACGAGCTGAAGATAGACCCCGCGATCAAGCCTATCACCCAGAAAAGGCGTCCGATGGGCACGGATAAGAAGATCACGATCCAGCAAGAGGTGGGCAGGTTGCTCGATGCTGGGTTCATTAAGGAGCTCCGATTCTAGACTTGGGTTGCCAACCCAGTGCTGGTGAAGAAGACTAACGGGAAATGGCGAATGTGTGTGGACTTCCGCGACTTGAACAAGGCTTGCCCAAAGGACTGCTATCCACTCCCGAGAATCGACCAGCTGGTGGATGCCACATCGGGACATGAGTTGTTAAGTTTCATGGATACGTATTCAGGCTACAACCAGATCAAGATGGCCAAGGAAGACGCCCCCCACACAGCGTTCTACGCAGACAGTGACATCTATCACTACGATGTCATGCCTTTCGGGTTGATCAATGCCGGGGCAACCTACCAACGGATGGTGAACAAACTGTTTGGAGATATGCTGGGAGAAACCATGGAAGCCTACGTGGATGATATGCCGGTGAAGTCCCGACAAGCCAAGGATCACGTGCACAACCTTACCATGGCGTTTGAGCGGATGAGGCTCCATCAAGTTCGTTTGAACCCGACGAAATGCGCCTTCGGAGTCCACTCAGGGAAGTTCTTGGGCTTCATGGTGAGCCAAAGAGGAATTGAAGTGAATCCTGAGAAGCTGAGGGCAATCAAGGAGATGCAGCCTCCGATAAACCATCGGGAGGTGCAAGTGCTGAATGGCCGACTAGCTGCAATGAATCGCTTCTTGTCCAAAGCCAGCGACCGATCAATGCCATTTTTTGAAGTCCTGAGGGCCAACAAGAAATTTGAATGGATCGCCAAGTGTGAAGAGGCGTTCCAAGCACTCAAGCAGCACCTTCGCACCCTCCCGCCGCTGGCGAAACCGGTTCCAGGCGAGCCGCTCTACCTTTATTTGGCTGTTTCTGAATTTGCCATTAGCTCTGTGTTAGTAAAGATTGTCGAGGGTAATCAAGTCCCCGTCTATTATGTAAGCAAGGCATTTGCCAAATCTGAATTGAACTACCCCGTCGTTGAGAAGTACCTCTTTGCGTTGATTATTACTGCTCGGAAGCTAAGGCCATATTTCCACGCACACGAGATCACTGTGCTAACGAACCAGCCTTTGAAGCATTTTTTGAACCGACCGGATGCGTCGGGAAGATTAGTGAAATGGGCAGTAGAGCTTAGTGAGTTTCAGATACACTTTGCTCCAAGAACGGCAATTAAGGGCCAGGCGTTGGCGGATTTTATAGCAGAATCTACAGCCCCCGATCTGGAAGATGCGGGCCCTGTAGAGGGGGCAACTATGGAGGTCCCGATAAATGAACAACCAGAGAGGGCAGAGCAATCAGAACAGCCAAACAAGGAAAATACCTGGGAGATGTACACGGATGGCTCCGCGAGTTCGGACGGATCAGGAGCGGGCTTTTTGTTGATACCACCGGGTGAAGGTGAACCGCTCCGATACGCCTTGGCTTTAACATTCAAGGCCACAAACAACGAAGCGGAGTATGAGGCTCTCATCACGGGCCTGAAAATTGCTAGAGGCACGGGGGTCGATCACTTGAGAGTGAAGTGTGACGCAGCTTTAATCGTGAACCAGGTTCAAGGGCGATACGAAGCGAGGAGTCCGATAATGAAGAAGTATCTGCGAGAGGTACAAACCTTGTAGGAAAGCTTTAAAAGCTTCGACATCGAGGCAATCCCGAGGGAGGAAAACGTAGAGGCAGACGCCTTGAGTAAATTTGCCCTGGGGGCACCCTTGGAGGAAAATCGGAAGGTGCACTTCCTAGAAAAGGTGATCTTATCGACCATCGACCCGACACAGGTGTGTGCCATTGAAGCGAGACCAGAGGAGGAGCCAACTTGGATGACCCCGATAGTCGCGTACCTGACTACGGGGGCAGTCCCCGATGATCAAGTAGCAGCGGACAGGATACGTCGAATCGCGGCCAATTATGTAATGCTGGATAATCAGCTATACAAGAAGGGTTGGTTCTCGACTCCGTACTTAAAGTGTGTGGCAGAACCTGACACCAATCGGATTCTGAAGGAGGTGCACGAAGGGGTCGCGGCTTGCCATGAAGGGGCTCGATCCATCATGAGGAAAGTGCTGAATTTGGGCTATTATTGGCCCACGATGAACAAAAAAGCGACGGCGATGGTCCGATCCTGCGACGCGTGCCAGAGGTACGCCCCGAGTATCGTGGCTCCGACCGCTAAATCTGACATCCATCAAGAGCGCGTGGCCCTTCGCGCAGTGGGGCATCGACTTGGTGGGACCTCTTCCACAAGCACAAGGTCAATGTAAGTATTTACTTGTAGCTATCGATTATTTTTCGAAATGGATAGAGGCAAAGGCATTGGCCAGAACGACGGGGAACCAGATCGTCAAGTTCCTCCAAACCCACATCGTGTCCAGATACGGGATTCCTAAGGTGGTGATCAGCGACAATGGTCCACCGTTTAACGGCTCTCAGGTGAGGGAGTATCTGGAGGAGTTGAACATTGAGCATCGGACCGCCTCCGTACGCCATGCTCAGACTAATGGCCAGGTGGAGTCAGCCAACAAAATCGTGATGGACGGCCTCAAGAAGAGGGTCTATGCTTTGAAGGGCAAGTGGCTGAACGAACTGGAGAACGTGCTTTGGGCCGTTTGGCCTTGTTTATGGCACGGAAGCTGTCGCCCCCGTAGAGGTAGCTGTGGCGTCCCATCGGATTGAGATATTACGAGCCCCTGACGAACGATGAAATGAGACGTCTGGACTTGGACTTACTCGAAGAGAAGAGGCGGGAAGCCGATGAAGTTCAAGCTCGAATCAACAAGATGTCACAAAAATGGGAAGGACCTTATAAGGTCGTGGGGATGCCAGCTCCAAATGCGTACAAGTTGGAAGACCTCGATGGCAGAACGTTAAAGCATTCTTTTAGTGGCGAACACTTGAAGAAACACCATGCTTGAAGAAAGTCGCCTTAAGTGGTGCCCGATAAAAGTCGCCTTGAGTGGTGCACGATACTAAGTGGTGCACGATCCTTAGATTTATTCTAAGTATCAAAAAGTCGCCTTGAGTGGTGCACGAGAAAAGTCGCCTTGAGTGGTGCACCATCCTTAGATTTATTCTAAGTATCAAAAAGTCACCTTGAGTGGTGCACGAGAAAAGTCGCCTTGAGTGGTGCACGATCCTTAGATTTATTCTAAGTATCAAGAAGTCGCCTCGAGTGGTGCATAAGAATAAAATCGCCTTAAGTGGTGCCCGAAGAAAGTCGCCTTAAGTGGTGCCCGATAAAGTCGCCTTAAGTGGTGCACGATATAAAGTCGCCTTAAGTGGTGCACGATACTAAGTCGCCTTGAGTGGTGCACGATATAAAGTCGCCTTAAGTGGTGCACGATATAAAGTCGCCTTCAGTGGTGCACGATATTAAGTCGCCTTAAGTGGCGCAGGTGGAAAAGTCGCCTTAAGTGGTGCACGATGTAAAGTCGCCTTCAGTGGTGCACGATATTAAGTCGCCTTAAGTGGCGCAAGTTGAAAAGTCGCCTTCAGTGGTGCACGATATTAAGTCGCCTTAAGTGGCGCAAGTTGAAAAGTCGTCTTAAGTGATGCATGAGAAAAGTCGCCTTCAGTGGTGCACGATATTAAGTCGCCTTAAGTGGCGCAAGTTGAAAAGTCGCCTTAAGTGGTGCACGATGTAAAGTCGCCTTCAGTGGTGCACGATAATAAGTCGCCTTAAGTGGCGCAAGTTAAAAAGTCGCCTTAAGTGGTGCACGATGTAAAGTCGCCTTCAGTGGTGCACGATATTAAGTCGCCTTAAGTGGCGCAGGTGGAAAAGTCGCCTTAAGTGGTGCACGATGTAAAGTCGCCTTCAGTGGTGCACGATATTAAGTCGCCTTAAGTGGCGCAAGTTGAAAAGTCGTCTTAAGTGATGCATGAGAAAAGTCGCCTTAAGTGGTGCACGAGATTAAGTCGCCTTAAGTGGTGCACGAGATTAAGTCGTCTTAAGTGATGCACGGGATTAAGTCGTCTTAAGTGATGCGTGAGTCTTAGATTTACTCTAAGTATTGTCAAAGTCGCCTTAAGTGGTGCACGACGTAAAGTCGCCTTCAGTGGTGCACGATATTATGTCGCCTTAAGTGGCGCAAGTTGAAAAGTCGCCTTGAGTGGTGCGCGATCCTTAGATTTATTCTAAGTATCAAAAAGTCGCCTTGAGTGGTGCACGATACTAAGTCGCCTTGAGTGGTGCACGATCCTTAAATTTATTCTAAGTATCAAGAAGTCGCCTTCAGTGGTGCACGATATTAAGTCGCCTTAAGTGGCGCAAGTTGAGAAGTCGCCTTAAGTGGTGCACAACGTAAAGTCGCCTTTAGTGGTGCGCGATATTAAGTCGCCTTAAGTGGCGCAAATTGAGAAGTCGCCTTAAGTGGTGCACGACGTAAAGTCGCCTTTAGTGGTGCACGATATTAAGTCGCCTTAAGTGGCGCAAGTTGAGAAGTCGCCTTAAGTGGTGCACGATGTTAAGTCACCTTAAGTGGTGCACGATGTTAATTCGCCTTAAGTGGTGCACGAGATCAAGTCGCCTTAAGTGGTGAACGAGGTTAAGTCGCCTTAAGTGGTGTACGAGATTAAGTCGCCTTAAGTGGCGTGGTTTCGCCTTAAGTGGTGTGGGTAATTCACCTTAGGTGGTGCTGCGATAATCGGAGTCAAAAGAGATTGATATTATAAAGATCCGAGAGGTTCACAATAACAAAAGGAAATTACAAGGATTTGAAAATAAAGCGATTGAACTTGATCCTTGGCAGCGTCGAGGGGAGCAGGGTCCACGAGGTCTGAGGCCGAAGGCTCCGCAGCAAAATGATCGGATCCTGGAAGATTGACCGCGGGAAGATCGGACTCTTGGAGGTTAGCCGGTGAAGAATCGATTATCAAGGAATATTGGAGGAGTCTTCTCGGATTTTGTGGCTATCCTCGAAGTATCGAGGAATCGCGGATGAGAAGATCCGTGTCAAGGAATTTTGTCAAGAGAAAAGCCTCTGATACTGATATCGGGAGGTCGGGAGTTGAAAGACACGACGAACTATAAGTCCCTCATGTCTTGGGGGCAAATGATGGGTTCCGCTATGACCGTTAGGCCCTTTAACGGGGAGGAAACGGCAAACAGGCCTACCAGGCCCAAAATGAAGGTCAAGATGACCTAAGGAGAAGGGTCCCGACGAAGGGAGTCCCGACGAGGCAAGGTCCCGACAGAGTCGGTCCCGACAGCTGAGCTAGAAGCTCCCGATGAGAAGCCTTTAAGTAGGCCCCGATGATGAATCCCTGAGAATGATTGGCCCTGTCACGATAACGAGGGGCCCCGAGCGGTGACACAACGAGATAACTCTGGAGTTCCCGACGGGAGTCGGGACTCGTTATCAGAGGATAAGGCCAAGATATGCGGGGCGTGGCCGAAATACGCGGAACGTGGTTAAGATACACGGAGCGTGGCCGAGATACGCGGGGCATGGCTGAGATACGCGAGATCACGTCCGAGATATGCGGGATACGGGCTAACCACCCCTAACGGTTCGCCAGGTACCTGAGGCATCTCTTTGCCTATAAAAGGGCAGAAGATCACCTCAGAAAGATTAACGCTGAGTTGAATACACTCTGAGTTTATTACTTGCCAGTCATACGAGATACTCATTTAAGCATCGGAGAGGGATTCTGGGTCACCGCCCGGTCTATCCCCTCTTGCAGGATTGCGTGGAGCAAAGGAGCTAGGATTGCCGTCAAAGTCCGTACCAGAGTTCCACCGTGATCCAACACCATCCATCCTCGAACGTGACTAATCCCGACTGCGAGAGCCGCTGCCCATTTCTGATCACTCCCGACCAGGTCCCCGTCTCCAAGCTCCGATCATCAGAGCCAGCTCCGAGTTCCGACCACCGGACCCAGATCTCTTCGACGCAGTGCTCCGCAGCTCCCACCCGGTGCCGTTTTCCATTCGTCCTCCGCTGCTGTCGATTTCCCCATGGTCGAAGCTGTCGTTTTTATTCAGGTAATGTAACCTTCCCTGAAAACGTGTTTGCATAAGTATGTATGTGTATACAGATTTCCTGCTTTAGTTTTTTGCTTTTTCTGTTTTTTTATTTATTCATTTTTATTATTATTATACTATATTTGATTAGATAATTTAATTGTAGTTGATTTAACTTAACGGGTAGAATGTTTAATGCTCAAGTAATGTATGTATGTTGAATGAATGTCAGATTTTGTATGGATTTGAGCATGTTTAATAAATTTGGTATTTTAGACTTTGTCTTAATTATGAGTTATAATTGTTTTAGACTTAGATTTATATTTGATGATATTTCGGCATAGGATAAGATTTTGACTAAATCTTGACATCGTAAGATTAATTTGGTGTGATATATATTTAAATACTAAAGTTGGCAAATAAGTTAATTGAGTATCGAAAGGGCGTAGTTAAAATTATATTTTTAATCCGTAATAGAACCCCCGAACTCGAATTTCTGATCGTATACCAATTTTGTACCTAGGTGTTTAATTCGTTATCCGCTTAGGTAATTTAGGATTCTAGTTAGCCTTAATTATCTAGTGGCGACTCTTCTCAAAATTGCACGTTTATCAAACTTAATATGCCTTAGGTTAGATTTAGGTCTGACATTTTGGCGACTCTGCTGGGGACTTTTGAGGGTTCGGGCTCTTTATATTTGCTTGTTTGCCATGTTTTAGTTTTTTTTTATATATTCAACTTTGTTGTTCTAACTTGGTTGTTTTTGGGTGATTTCAGGTGTGAAGATATTTTTATTATAACTGACTATTCTTCTTTGTTGTATTTTATACTGTATAAACTCGCACACACTCACTTTAGTGTAATGTCCAAAACGCCTAAAACCCAGGGCGACTAGGAATCTCAAAGGGTTAGTACGGTACGACCGCGCGGCCGGGCCGCCGCTACGACTCCGAAAAACTCCACTCGTTTGTGAATGTCCTGTGATCCCTATGATGGGGAAAGGAAACCACCTTGTCGGGAACCTATCAGCGGAACCTACCTTGTAGAGCAAAACCACACACATTTTTACCCCACTAACATGTCGTGTTTTATCCGTTTTATTTAAGAAGAGTTTATCATTGCATTTTTAAAAAAACAAAAACAAAAAAATCATATTTGCATGAGGTCACTTAGGTAGAATTTCCATTTTCCAACGTATGTTCCTTATGCATGGTTTTCAAAAAATCTCTTACCTAAATTTTTGTTCTAAATATGCATTTCATGCGCATTATTGAAAAACTAGGTAAGTTGTAATTCATAATTAACGCGTCCTTTGCACATTATTTTCAAAAAATAATTATGAGAAATTTAACTCCTTTTTAGCTATTAGAGTTTCTAATTTCAAAATGCATTTTGTATACATTATTAAAAAAAAAAAAAACATTTTTAGCTAAGTAGTTAATCCCTTAGTTGTAGATTTTTATTTTTAAACATGTGTTTCAGATGCATTCTTTTTTAAAAAAACCTCTTACCTAAATTTTATTCTAAATATGCGTTTCAGGCGCATTATTTTAAAAAAAACCCTTCAGGTAAATTGTAATTTTGGTTAGTGCGTTACGTATGTATTACTTTAAAAAAAATTTAGGAAAAATTATAATTCATCTTTAGCTACTAGAGCTTCTAATTTCAAACGTGCATTCTGTATGCACCATTTAAAAAAACCTCTTGCCTGAATTTTTTATTTTAAACATGCGTTACATACGCATTATTTAAAAAAACTCTTTAGGTAAGTTGTAATTTTAGTTAGTGCGCTGAGTATGCAAAAAAAAAAAAAAAATTAGGAAAATTTGTAATTCCGCTTTAACTGTTAGAGCTTCTAATTTCGAACGTGCATTCCATATGCATCATTTTAAAAAAAATTTTAATCAAAAAACGTGCATATCATATGCATTATTTTTGAAAAAAAACCTTTCAGGTAAATTGTAATTTTCGAAAAACGTGCATATCATATGCATTATTTTCGGAAAAAAAAACCTTTCAGGTAAATTGTAATTTTTCTCAGTGGTAGAACTTTTAAGTTTGCATCTTGTATTTATTTTTGTGCATCCCATATGCATCCTCTAAAAAAAAAAAATTTCGCCTGGTTCTTAATTTTGAGCAACCAAGATGCATTGATTTCTTTTTTCCCTCGTTAAAAAAAAAAATATATCTTTTCAGATAACTTGTAAATTATCTTGACTGTAGAACTTTCATCTCAAGTGTGCATCTCATGTGCATTGTTTTAGGAAAAATAATATGTTGATAAACTGTACACATTCTTAGTCGTAGAACTTTTAGTCTCAAACATGTATTCCATGTGTTGTTTTCAAAACTACTTACCAGAATGTCTTATTTCAAGCATGTGTTTCATACGCATTATTTTTTGGAAAAAAAACTTTTCATGTAAGTTGTAAAATTATGTTAGTGCATTCAATGTGCATCATTTTTTAATAAAAAAAAACTAGGAAAATATGTAACCCCTTGTTGGCTCTTAGAGTTTTTTAAATTCAAACATGAATTGCATATGCATCATTTTCAAAAAAAACGTTTTTACCTGATTTTTCTTAAGCATGCATTCAATATGCATTATTATTTTTTTTATAAAAAACATTTCAGGTAAATTGTGAGTTTTTTTAGCTATAGAGCTTTCAAATTCACGCATGCATCTCAATTGCATTATTTAAAAAAAATCCACCTGAAATTTTCATTTCAAAATACATTTCATATGCATTATTCAGGTAAACTATTATAAGTTGTGAATTTCTTAGAATAGAATTTTAACTTTCAAAAATGCATTTCATATAAGTCATTCGGGTAATATGTTGTAAGTTGTAACTTTCTTAACAGTAGAATTTTAACTTTCGAGCATGCATGAACATTTAAAAAAAAACTCTCAAAGTGTCATTCGTTTTTATCAAAGGTGTATTGCACTTTTTTGATAAGATCGTCATTTCAACATTCGCATGAGCGAACATTTAAAAAACGGGAGTTTTGATTCTTTTTGAGAAAATAGTTTAACTGTGCAGTTGAGTGCTACTATTCGAGTTTAAACAAAGGACGAGAAAAACTTTTTGAAAAAAACTTTGTTTTGAGCATTTGTCCCGCGTTCGAGCCAGATAATGCACTCAGCAAACTCAGTAAACTCCATGATGGCGCAAAACACATTTGATCATAAATTTTGATTCCTTTTTAAAATAAAGTAATCAAAATTATGAAATGAATGACATTAGAGTTTTCAAAAATCATGCATGATTTCTCATATTCTCTACACTGATTTTTCATTCACTCTTTTCAGGTACCCTTGGTTATGGTATCATGTACACATAAGTTATGCCGGCTAAATGAGGCAACAAAAAAGAACATGCAGTCATCCAGTTGCACAAGGAACATATTGCACACTCGAGATATCTAACGCTAAGGTCGGATGACCACTTCAACCAATGCCGCAACCGTGTGAAACGTGAGCGCTTCGAAGAGTTTCCATGAAAATTTCACCTACCATGTGCGAAATTCTTACGCTTTCCAAGACGAGGTATACAACCGTTATGTGGCCAGGTTTAAACCATTCAGCGGTAACCATGGGGCATCTCCCATTGAGATCGGACATGTCAGGAGATAAGAAAATTTCAAGAGATCATCAAGAATCCCGTGAAGATTCAATGTGACGATCAATGTAGTTTGACTCGATCAACCAAATCCTTTTCCGAAAAAAGTTCTAAAATTTTCAGTCTGCCACTAGGGGCATGTACTTTTCAGCAGGTGTACATATACAAGTTGTGGAGCAGGAGAATCAGGACATGCAGCAGGTCCAGTCGCATAGCGAGCACATTGCCCACTGAAAAATCCAACTCCCAGGAAAGAGAAGTTGTGATCATTTTTATCCCCGAAATTTGAGTTTTTCCTTACTCATTGTGCAGCTTGGATAATCATCCAAATCAAAACTCCTGAAGAACACATCTCGTGTACGACCCTTCGCTCGTCGACCATTCTTATGCCAGCTTTCGAATTTATCCAAGATACCTCGGACAATATCTATGCCTAAGTTTACCATTTGCGGACTACTGTGCCAAACTCAACACCATCCATGTGTGTTCGTTAATCAGGCCATTCGTCCAGCATGCGACGAATTATGAACCAATCAGATGTAGCCGTGGGGCATTCCTGTTAAGATCAAGCATGGTTAAAGATAGAAGACATCTGCAGATATTCCTATTAAAAAAGATCAAGATTCCATGAAGATCGACCGTGCTAATAAAAGAGCATTTGAGAGGAAGAAGAAGAAATTATTGTCGGTGTCGTCCACTCATTGAAAGGATCCTCCATTCAAGACATCGACATAATCAACTTATTTGACAAGTTTTCCTCCGGAGAAGTTCTGAGAAATTAAAAGGTTTAATCTGTTATTAGGGGCATGTAACATAGTTGTTGTTGATTAGTTTCTGTAGATTTTCTTTCCATTTGAAAAAAGAAAAAAGAGAGAAAAAAATAAATTCCCACTAGGTTGAAACCCTAGGCAAAAGTCAGGGAGAGGGGCATGATTGAAAACCCGCAGGGGCAGTCATGGCAAAAGGTGAGAGAAAAAAGAAGCAAAAAAAAAATCCAATAAGGGTCACAGCCGCCCTTTAATCGGCTACAGAAAAATCAAGAAAGCGTTCGTACAAATCTTGTGAGAGCAATGAAGCAATAAAAGGGCCACAGTCGTCCCTAAAACGACTACAAAATAAAGGGCCACAACCACCCTTCAAACGGCTACATATATAGATCACTCTCGCAACATTGAAGGCGGGAAATGAGTGAAAGGGCCACAGCCACCCCTAAAATGGTTACCTACAAATAGTGTTTCTCGAATCCTGAGAGGATGGGAAATAAGTTAAAGGGCCACAACCACCCTCCAAACGGTTACATATAAAGAGTATTCCCGTGAATCTTGTGAGGCTGGGAAATCAATTCAAAGGGCCACAGCCACCCTTAAAACGGCTACAAAGAGCTCCTGCAACATCAAAAGCGGGATGAAAAGGGCCACAGTCACCCTTCAAATAACTACATATAAAGAGCGATCCCCGCGAACCCTGAGAGGGCGGGACAATTTTTGAAAGGGCCATAGCCACCCTCTAAATGGCTACTGGTAAAAGAAAAAAGAAGAAACCCCGCAACATCGAAGATGGGAGAAAAGGGTCTCAGCCACTAGCTCCACCCAGCCATCCATCCTCGAACGTGACTAATCCCGACTGCGAGAGCCGCTGCCCATTTCTGATCACTCCCGAACTCCCGAACTCGAATTTCTGATCGTATACCAATTTTGTACCTAGGTGTTTAATTCGTTATCCGCTTAGGTAATTTAGGATTCTAGTTAGCCTTAATTAACTAGTGGCGACTCTTCTCAAAATTGCACGTTTATCAAACTTAATTCGCCTTAGGTTAGATTTAGGTCTGACAACAAGGATCTCCATTGAGAACACTTGTTTCCCTTAGTTAAATTTCGGCACCATCACATCTAGTCTGAGGTTCCATCTCCGTTGAAGAATCGATCAGAGGTCTTGTTGTGGAGCTACATCGCGTGGGACTTCTTCTAACGAAGAACTTGCACGTGGTTCCGACTGGAGGATCAGAACTTCCTCCACATCGTTCTTGGGCGTTCTTGGGCAGGAAAGCTAAAAGGCATGTGTACTAATTCCGCTGCGTAGATTAGATTTCTTGCTAGTACACGTTTAGCATTCCGTAGTATTACGTCCCCGTAATCCAACAGTGGTATCAGAGCCTGTGTTAGGAGTTATTAAAATTTTGATAAACTGATGTTCTTGATGTTCATAAAAACCGAATTTTTGATGTTCATGAACACCAGGAAGAATCTGAAATTTTTAAGTAGATTTCATGTGTTTGATCTTTAAAAACTTAAAATTTTCAAATTTACATGTTTTTCTAGATCAAAATCGAATTTTTCATGATCAATTTATGTTTGATGTTCATGATCTTCAAGAACACCATGAGTTTTATCAAGAACTTTTTTTGGATTCATGATCAAGTTAGAGTTTGATCTTAAAATTTGACAACTTTTCCAATTTTCTTGTTAGTGCCGAAAATTCCTTGGGGGGTTTAGGTAAAAAATTTAATTTTCTTGGCCACCAAGCAATTAAAAATTCGGCACAATCTATAATAGAGTTAGGTTGCCATTTTTAAATTTTATTAATAGGTAACTATATTTAGAAGTTGGAAATAGGATAGGTTCTAATATAATATTGTAAAAGATATTAACTATCAATATATATGGATTAAAATAGGATTAATATATATATTGATAGATTTAGTTACTATTAAACAATTAAGAAGATATATTGTCCATATATTTTAAATTTTTAATCCCTAAAAGATATATTCGACAATATTATATATATATATATATATATAATTCGGCTGAAAATGTATTAATATATATATTTATATTGTTGATTAATTTATATCTTAAAGATAGAATCTTGACAATATTTATATATATAATTCGGCCCAAAATTGTATATTAATATATATTTATATTGTTGATTGATTTACATCTCAAAGATAGAATCTTGACAATATTTATATATATATATATATATATATATATATATATATATATAAATATATATACATATGCAGATTTTATATATATATATATATATATAAGCATTATTGGAAATTATTTTATATAATTAATAATTCTTGATGGCTAAGTTAAGTTTTATGGTGGATTTTAAAACCCTACTTAGCCTATAGAATTATTTCGGCCGAACCCTAGGGTTCATGGGCCGGTCCAATTGCTAAACCGAATCGGGATAAACATATCCGGGTTTTCTTAATCGGGTCGGGTCGGACCATAGTAACTAAATTGAACATAACCTAACCGGTTTTGAGTGATTAACCGAACCACTATCTTATTTTATTGAACTGTTTCGGACCAAACCAGAATTTTAAAAATTAGAACGAGTTGAACCGGATTTTAAAATTTGGACCGAACCTCTTTAAAATTTTCGGAAATTTTAATTGTTCAATAAAATAGGATGTCAAATTTTAAATCCAAAATGTATTCGAACTTTAAAATTAGCCTAAACAGTGCTCTTAGGGTTTGTGTTTTAATACACGGTTTCAATCAAAACCCTAATGCCTAGTTTCGATTATGGAGATGGATCTCGGACTTGCATGTTTTTGGGACTAGATTAAATTAGTGGGCTGATTTGCAATTGTTTAATTTCTGCATCATATATTTTGATATAATTAGAACTGTCGGCTTGACTTAGTCAAACTAGCTGGATATTATATTGCGAGCATTGAGCTCTGGGATTTAAATATATGGTTTGCGCAATAGGATAGACATGTTATGCTGATTGAAAGTGCCTAGAATCCATGTCTAGAAATTCGCATGATTGATTGTAAGCATGAATTGCAAAACGGCCCCTAATATTTTCAAAGCGTTTTATAAAACCGAAAATTCAAGTCGCCAATTATGCATGATGTGTGCGGATATTGCATGTTTTGACGCGTATGCTAGGATGTTCACAATAGAACGCATGTGATAATTTACTTTACGTAGAACTATGTATGCTAGGAACATTAGACGCATGACGCGTAAACATGTTTTGTTCGATATTTATGGCATGGTATGATGATTTGCTAGATGTAGTATAATTATAAATATGCATGTGTAAATTATCGGATAATTTTACAAAATCATAAGGGCCTTGGTAAAGCCAAGATCGGGTATGCTTATTTGAAAATTCCCGTTCCGGTAATTTGCAATAGAATAACCGTTTTCAAAAGACTGATCTATTAGATTGAAAACGACAATAGTGTGAATTCTTTCACGACACCCCCTTCCTCGGTTTACTAAAGGTTGGTTTGGATTAGTGACTGAAGAATCACTATTCGTCGTATTCCATCATAATAGATAATCCGATGTTTGCAATTCTATTAAAATGTCGTTGTCTTCCTAACTTTGCATAATAACCTATGTGTTAGTTTTAATGGCTGGGTCGGTACGCTTTTATAAATAGTGCTATCTGGATGGTGTTGATTACGATGCATGGAGTGAAATGGTAATAGAACGACTTATAGCATGTGAAGCACACATGTGCATCATTCCAATAAGAGAGAAGATGATGGTACCGCAAGACAACAACCTAATTCCCAGAATTGGGAATATAAGTTGGGGAGATAAGAAAGCTTCCGAGGTGATATTAGCAGCCTTGGACAAAGAGGTTGCAGAGAACTTCACACTCAACTATTCAGCTGCTCAGCTTTGGGCTGCCCTGAAACTCCGTTTCGGAGGTGGAAAGGCAGCCGAAGCAAGAAAGGTGATAATGGAGTATGATGATCTAATTTTAAATGACAACAACGTGAAACCTGTGTCGAACCAGAGGATTGAAAGATCCAATTGGCGAAAGATAATCAATATCGCTCAGGGGTATCCCATGTGTTGGTTTGCTGATGACTTTGGACTAGAATACTTAATAACAGCAATTAAGTATTCTATGTACTTGTTCACGGAAAGCAACCAAAGGAGACTGACATGTTCCCCGGTGAACAATGGCAAGTGGACAAAGGAAATAGCGGAGGAAACATGATCGACTTGGTGCTCAAACGAGAATCGTAGTATGACAAATGCTACCGATTCCGTACTGTAAAAGGTACGCCTCGTTTGCCACTTATATGAAACCGTTAAACGTTTTGTATCCCTAAGTATACTGATATAATTCACTTGTGAATTTCTTTAAGGCGTACTCGGTGAAGATGGCTGGAGTTTTCCTTTCAAGTTTTGTTTTCCTTTAACTCTAAGAGCTTTGGTCTGTATCTCATTAACGTACCAATGTCTATAAGTTCTCATACCATCAATAAATGTTTGACATTAGTTAATTGCGATTCGGGATTATTTAATAAAGTAGTAACCATTCAATGGTCTACTTATCAAAATTAAATGGCCCAGTCAAATGGGTCCAATACGAAACGAACAACTAATCCAGGGTTCTTCCAATAAAACGAATGAATCATACAAACATTCACATAATCAAACACCCATCGATTGCATAGTTAAAAAAAAAGAAACCGACCAAAGTATTGCGTTCTTATTTGTTAAAGTACTCCATTATAGTTTGTATCCCAAATAATGTGCATGTTTAAAACCGATTTTGCTTTTAAATTTGGAGACTAAAACGATTCTCAAAACCACGGTTTTTAACCGGGTATGCGCGTGGCGCATGTCACCTTTAAAGACGGGACACATCGTTTTAGAATACGAATTTAATAATCAAGTATTTCTTTTATGAATGCGAAATTTTCGTTTATAATCCTTCAGATATATCTCATTGATAACTACTTAAATTTTATGTAAGCTTTCCAGCTACTACAATCTAATTAGAATATCAACCATGTCATTAAAAGCGACAGCTTAAATGCATGGTCCATAAGATAGATAAATCTATGGATGAGTTAAATAAACGAAAAGAAGTAGTCAGTAAAACGACTCTCCCACCATTAGCCTTGAACGAAGAGTTTGGTTTAAAACATTCATTAAACACTTCAAGAAACATAGTTCAGAATTACATAATGTTAGAGTTACACATTAATTGTTCCTGCGGGATGAGATTAATTTAACTCACATTAATGTAAAACACTATGTTCTGACAAAATCGATTAACACTTTACCATAAAAGCTAATGAATGATTCGGGTAAAACCTTATCACAAAGACGCATTAATTTGCGCATTAAAACGAGTATTTATTAAGAGTACGCACTACTCTCGGAGAATACGAATTTTAAAATTAGCTTGAAACAATGGTTTCGTGGTCAAACATGGAACATTATAAAGGTTTGAGGATGGATTTCCAACGCTTTGCAGAACGAACAAGCTGGTACTGATTAAGTTAACAGATGGTTGATGGAGATTCTCAGGTCCCACTTACTTCGAGTGGGATGTTGGATCACGGTTGGAACTCCGGTACGTTCTTGACGGAAGTCCGAACTCCTTCGCTCCAAGTAATCCTGCAAGAAGGGGATAGATCGGGCGGTGACCCAGAATCCCTCTCCGATGCTTAAATGAGTATCTCGGTATAAACTGGCAAACAAGTATGAGTATGTAAGTATGAACGTATCAATCATGAGGTAAATCCTTCCTTTATATAGGGGAGGGGTCACCTCAGTTACCTGTTGAGATAACTGTCGCGTTCCGTTTATCTCGGCCAGTAGCCCACGTTCCATCTTTTCAGGCCACTTCCCCACTATGTTGATAGTGGGCGTGTTTCTCGGCCTCGTTCTCTGGTGGCAAGTCCCGACGGGTGTCGGGGACTCCAGAGTTATCTCCTTTGGTCAGCGCTCGGGGCCCCTCGTCATCGGGACAGGGCCAGCTTCTCAGGGATTCAATATCGGGGCCTACTCAAAGGCATATCATCGGGGCCTACTCAAAGGCATATTATCGGGGCCTACTTAAAGGCATGTCATCGGGAGAGTTCAGCTCGTATGTCGGGACCGACTTTGTCGGGTCCCCTCGTATTGGTCTTCTAAGCCTCTTTTGGGGCCCAGTGGGCCTACTTCTCCGTTTAGTCGTCGTTAATGGGCCTAACGGCTGTATCGGAACCCATCATTTGCCCCCAAGACACGAGGGACTTATAGTTCGTCGTGTCTTCCAACTCCGGATCTCTCGATATTCTGAGGATAACCACCGAATCCGAAAAGATTTCCCGATTACTCAACTAATAAATGCGATGGGTGATGAAGTGACGGCTTGGGTGCCCATGCCTGCTTTTCTGAAAAAGCGCTTTCTAGCTGTTTTTCCCTAGTATTTCGACGATTCAGGTTGAGGCGTTTCATCTTCAACGGTCCAGATCGCAACGTCTCTTTGGCTGTCCTCTCTCCTATAAAAACCAAATCTTGGCACTATTCAGTTCTTCTCTTCCGTTTCATTCTCTGTGTTTTCAAAAGTTCAAGCTCTCCTTTCTAGTCTCTGATCAGCACTCCGGCGACCAAGACCTCCGACCATCAAGATCATACTTTCTTCTCCGATTCAACATGTCTGGTAAGATTTCCTCCTTCGATTCCGAAGAAACTTGTTAGCATAGTTTTTCCTTTTATCTCAATCAACTTACCCGGACTTTTGCGGAAATCATCTGTGCCTTTTCTTGCCATGATTACTTTCCAGACGGTGAGTCCAGTTCCGGGGGGAGGAAGCCCTTCAAGTTCGATTATGCTTGTAATGAGATTTCAGACACCGCCTATGATGCAGCTCTCCGGGAGGGGTGCATTACTTCCACCTGGGAGCCTCGCTTCCCTTTTCCTTGGCCTCGCGTCCCGGGTGACCCTGTGGTCACTCGTCCCCGGGAAGGGGAGGTATTTGTCTCCACCGGGCAAATATCGGCAGGGATCCGATTCCCCTTCTGTGGGGACATAGTTGAGATGTGTACATATTACAAAACACATCCGACTACTTTCTCCCCCCACGCCATCCGCGTGTGGAATGCTTTCCGCGTCCTTTGCTTCCGTCAACAATGGCCCTATAGCCTCCGACTTTTCCGGACCTTCTATGGATTGAAGTGCAATGATGCCAGAGTCTATGCCTTCTACCCGTGGATGCCTAAGTGGAGTAAGGCGCAGCTCTCTCAGTACAGCTAGAATGGTGACACCTGGAAGGTCGCCAAGGGTCGGAGGCTCATCACCGACTCGGGGCCCGACAACAGTGGCTGGAAGAGGAGTTATTTCTTCATCCGAAACAGCTCTATCCCGTGGCCCCAATGGAAGGTCGAAGCGGACCCTGCCCCCGCTTTTCACACTTACTCCGAGGAGGATTTCCAGATTCTCCACTGCATCCAGCTTTATCGTTGGGGGGACTCTTTCGCTCCCCTCGATGCCAACTCCATCGGGGAGCGAGACCTGGTTCTGACCGGGATCCGAGTCCTTGATGTCGTCTCCGGGGGTCAACTCTTCGACGGCCCTTCTAACCTCGTTCCTTGGGTAATATTCTAACTGCGCTTTCGTTTTTGTCTTTGCAGCTAAGAAGGTATCATTGTTGACCAATCTCGTGCTTAAGCAGGCGGAGACTGATGCTGTCCTACGCCCCCCGAGGAAGAGGAAGTCTTTAAAGAGGGCCGCCTCCTCATCGGCACCTCCCACCTCGGAGCAGATCAAGCGGGCCCGGGTGGAGAAGATGGAGCAGATCTTCAACACCAAGACTCCCGAGGAAGGTAAACAGCTCCGCTTAGCAATTCGATTATACAGGAGGCGTATTCCCAAGGAGTTAATCCCCTCCGATAAGGGAGCCAGGATCGAAGGGATCAAACGCATCCTGCAAGGAGAAACTCCCCGCATCCTCAAAGCGGGTTACTACAATTATTACGGGAAGGATATCTCTCCCGTCGCGTCATCTGGTGTAAGGATCCTGATCAACTTCCTGACTTTCTTTCTGAAGCTTCTCGTCCTCCAGCTGCAGGTCGATCGGGAGCTGGAGCTTCGGCGGAGGTGCCACCCTCCGACGCCCAGGTCGGAGAGCCCCTCCTTTCTCTTCCGGCCCCAGGAGGATCGGGGACTGAAGACGCCCCGACGGACGGCCAGTTCCGTCGGGTGATGGACCTGGATGTCTCTCACTCTTCTAAGGAAGCGAGCGAGGGTCAGCCCCTGGTTCGTCGTCGGGGGGTGAGGCAGACCCCGCTGGAGCCGACTCCCGAAGGGCTGCCTCCATCTTCTCCGGCACAGCAGCTTTCGCCGGTCTTGAGCCTGACTCCCGAGGGGCCGGCGGGCTCTCATGGCGGCTCGGAGGCCCGCACCTCCGATACTCAAGGAATCGTTCCCCCTCTCCCCTTAGACGGGAGCTTCTACCAGCTTTACTCTCCTGACCAGGCGGCGGCTCCCTGGACTCCGATTGAGTCATTGCGGGGGGTCCCGCTGCGTCGGGATGACGTATCATCGGAACTGGGTCTGCACCTGCTGGCAGGTTCAGTTCCGCCATCTATGAAGCTTCCGCTCTCCCTGGCTCGAGAGGACATCCACGCAGACATTCGCGCCATGGCCGTTCGCCGTGTGGAAGTAAGGCTTCCTGTTTTTACACTTAGTATATAATGTAAGATATTCTCATATACTAACCTTCCCTTCTTTTCCACAGGAAATAGCGGACCAGCACCGCTGTTTTGGGTACATCCTGGCCCTGGAGGAGGCCCTAAAAGAGGAGCGAGCCAAGGCGGCCCCCGAGGTCCAGGCCAAGCTCAAAGAGGATCTGGCTGCCTCCGAATCGGCGAAGGGGAAGCTGGTTAAGGAGCAGGCCCTCCTTAATCAGAAGACTCGGGACCTCCTGAGGCAGGTCCACGATTTTGAGAGGTTGTTGAAGCAGGAGCGCCAAAGGCTCAATGAGGAGCAGCAGGGGCGCGCGGAGGATCGGGACAGGCATGTCCTCGAGAAGAAGGCCCTGGAGGATGCCCAGGCGGGGCTGGAGGCTGAGAAAGTCCTCCTTGCCAATCGGTTCCGACAGATGGAGCGGGAACTCGCTGAGCTTCCCACCAAGCTGGCCGAGGCTGAGGCCAAGGGACGGAAAGATTATCGGGGCTCCGAAGCTTTCCAAGTTGATGCGGTGAAGTTCGTACGGCGGAGGTGGAGACCACCCTGCTTAATGCTGTCGAAGAGCTCCATCTGGAGTATGGAGGTGCCATCGATTTCACCAAGTCTTAGACCCTCGCCCCCTTCGCGGAGAGGTACTTCAACCTTTCTGAGGAGAGCGACGGGGATAACACCCCTGAGGGGGCTGCGGGTGCTGAAGGCACGGTGGAGCCTCCAAGTGCAGACCTCCCGACGACTGAGCCCCCGATGATCGACCCTCCCGCGGCTAATCTTCCAAATTTCGATCCTCCCGCGGCCAATCTTCCAGAGTCCGATCCTCCAATCACGGAGCCTTCTGCCACAGATCTCGTGGACATTGCTCCCCTCGACGCTGCCAAGGATCAAGCTTAATCGCTTTATTTTCGAATCCTTGTAATTTCTTTCTTTTGTTGTGAACCTCTTAGATCTTTATAATATCAATCTCTTTTGGTTCCGATTATCGCTGCACCGCCTAAGGTGAATTAACCACGCCACTTAAGGCAATTCAATCATACCACTTAGAGTGATTTCGACGCGTCACTTAAGACATTTTACCCACACCACTTAAGGCGATTTAATCGTGCCCCCTAAGGCAACTTATCCACACCACTTAAGGCGATTTAATCGTGCCACTTAAGGCGGAACCACGCCACTTAAGGCGATTTAATCGTGCCACTTAAGGCAACTTATCCACACCACTTAAGGCGATTTAATCGTGCCATTTAAGGAGGAACCGCGCCACTTTGGGCGAAATCACGCCACTTAAGGCGGAATCACGCCTCTTAAGGCAAAACCACGCCACTTAAGGCGAAACCATGCCACTTAAGGCAAAACCACGCCACTTAAGGAGATTTAACTACACCCCTTTGGGCGATACTACGCCACTTAAGGCGGAACCACACCACTTAAGGGGATTTAATCGGAAGCAACCTCTTTATTCATTGATGGCTCAAAACCTGTTTATATCGACTCAAAACGATAAACAACTTGCACCACTGAAGGCGACTTCGATAATCAACTTGCACCACTGAAGGCGACTTAATAAACAACTTGCACCACTGAAGGCGGCTTAATAAACAACTTGCACCACTGAAGGCGACTTAATAAACAACTTGCACCACTGAAGGCGGCTTAATAAACAACTTGCACCACTGAAGGCGACTTAATAAACAACTTGCACCACTGAAGGCGCCTTAATAAACAACTTGCACCACTGAAGGCGACTTAATATCAAGCATGACATTTCTTCAAGTGTTCGCCACTAAAAGAATGCTTCAACACATTGCCATCGAGGTCTTCCAACTTATACGCATTTTGAGCTGGCATCCCCACGACCTTATAAGGCCCTTCCCATTTTGGTGACATCTTGTTGATCCGATCCAAAAGGGTAAATTCGTTCCGACGCCAGACCAGTTCCCCGACAAAGAACTGTCGAGACTTGAATCGTCGATTATAATATCGGGCCGTTGCCAAGCGGATCCGAGCCTGGACCTCCTCGGCGCTCCGCCTCTTCTCTTCGACCAAGTCCAAGTCCAGACGCCTCATTTCATCATTCGACAGAGGTTCATAATACCTCGTCCGATGGGATGTTACAGCTATTTCGATGGGAGCAACTGCTTCCGTGCCATAAACAAGGCCAAACGGAGTCTCCTCCGTTGATCGTTTGGGTGTCGTTCTAACAGCCCAAAGCACATTTTCCAGCTCATCCAGCCATTTGCCCTTCAAGGCATGGACCCTCTTCTTCAGGCCGTCCATCACGATCTTGTTGGCTGACTCTACCTGTCCATTGGTTTGAGCATGACGGACAGAGGCTGTCCGATTCTCAATTTTCAGTTCCTCCAGGTACTCCTTCCACTGGGCCCCGTTAAACGGAGGGCCATTATCACTGATCACTACCTTGGGGATCCCGTATCGAGATATGATATGGGTCTGAAGGAATTTGAGGATATGGTTCCCCGTTGTCTTGGCCAATGCCTTAGCTTCTATCCATTTCGAAAAATAATCAATAGCCACGACTAAATATCGACACTGACCTTTTGCGACTGGAAGGGGTCCCACCAAGTCGATTCCCCATTGCGCGAAGGGCCAAGCACTCTTGATGGACGTCAGATCGGCAGCTGGAGCCACGATATTTTCGGGGCGTACCTCTGGCAAGCGTCACAGGATCGGACTAGCATCGTCGCCTCCTTGTTCATCGAGGGCCAGTAATAGCCCAGGTTCAGCACTTTCCTCACGATGGATCGGGCCCCTTCATGACAAGCCAAATATCCTTCGTGCACCTCCCTGAGGATCCGACCTGTGTCGGGCTCGGCCACGCATTTCAGATAAGGAGTTAATACCCCTTTTTGTACAGCTGATTGTCCACCATCACATAATTGGGCGTGATTCGGCGTATTTTGCCGGCTGCTACTTCATCATCGGGGACTGCCCCCGTAGTCAGATACGCGGCTATCGGGGTCATCCAAGTGGGCTCCTCCGATCCGATCTCAATGGCACAAACCTCCGACTGATCGGTGGTTGACAAGATTACCTTCTCCAAGAAATGCACCTTCCGACTTTCATCGAGGGTGCCCCCAACGCGAACTTGCTCAAGGCATCTGCATCCACATTATCCTCCCTCGGGATCGCTTCAATATCGAAGCTCTTGAAACTCTCCTTCAGGGTTTGCACCTCCCGAAGGTATTTTTTCATCATCGGGCTCTTTGCTTCGTATCGCCCCTGGACTTGTTTCACGATCAGGCTTGCATCACACTTCACCTTTAAGTGACCAACTCCCGTTCCTTTAGCAATCTTGAGGCCAGTGAGGAGAGCCTCATATTCAGCATCATTGTTGGTGGCCCTAAATGTCAAGGCCAAGGCATACCGGAGGGGCTCGCCTCCGTCTGGTGGTATCAGTACGAAACCTGCTCCCGATCCTTCTGAATTTGAGGAGCCATCGGTGTACATCTCCCAAGTATTTTCGGCGTCGGGCTGTTCTTTTATCGGGACCTCCGTGGTTGCCCCCTCTACAGGGCCCGCTTCTTCCAGATCGGGGGCTGTAGACTCTGCTATGAAATCCGCAAACGCCTGGCCCTTAATAGCCGTTCTCGGAGCAAAGTGAATGCGGAACTCATTAAGCTCGACTGCCCATTTCACTAATCTCCCCGACGCATCAGGTCGGTTCAAAAAGTGTTTCAATGGCTGATTCGTCAGATCGGTAATATCATGCGCGTGGAAGTAAGGTCTCAGCTTCCGGGCAGTAATAATCAACGCATAAAGATACTTCTCAACGGCGGGATAATTCATTTCAGACCTGGCGAGTGCCTTGCTTACATAATAGACGAGGACTTGGCTACCCTCTACAACTTTCACTAAGACAGAGCTAACAGCAAATTCAGAAACAGCCAAATACAGATAGAGTGGCTCGTCTGGGATGGGCTTCGCCAATGGCGGGAGGGTGCGGAGGTGCTGCTTGAGTGCCTGGAACGCCTCTTCGCACTTGGCAGTCCACTCAAACTTCTTGTTGGCCCTCAGTACTTCAAAGAACGGCATGGATCGATCACTTGCTTTGGACATAAAGCGATTCATCGCGGCCAATCGGCCATTCAGCACCTGCACCTCCCGATGGTTCGTCGAGGACTTCATCTCCTCGATTGCCTTTAGCTTATCAGGGTTCACCTCGATTCCTCTCTGGCTCACCATGAAGCCCAGAAACTTCCCTGAGTGCACTCCAAAGGCACACTTGGTCGGGTTCAAGCGAACTTGATGAAGCCTCATCCGCTCAAACGCTGTGGCTAAGTTGCGAACATGATCCTCGGCCTGTCGGGACTTCACCAGCATATCGTCCACATAGGCCTCCATCGTTTTTCCCAGCATGTCCCCAAACAGTTTGTTCACCATCCTTTGATAAGTTGCACCTGCATTGATCAGTCCAAAGGGCATAACATCATAGTGATAGATGTCACTATCAGCATAAAAAGCAGTGTGAGGGGCATCCTCCTTGGACATATTGATCTGGTTGTAGCCGGAGTAGGCATCCATAAAGCTCAACAACTCATGTCCCGATGTGGCATCCACCAGCTGGTCGATCCTCGGGAGCGGATAACAATCTTTCGGGCATGCTTTGTTCAGGTCGCGGAAATTAACACACATCCGCCACTTACCATTGCTCTTCTTCACCAGGACTGGGTTTGCGACCAGGTCTGGAATCGGAGCTCCTTAATGAATCCAGCATCGAGCAACCTGCCCACCTCTTGCTGGATCGCGATCTTCTTGTCGGCACCCATCGGGCGCCTTCTCTGTGTAATCGGCTTGATCGTGGGATCAATCTTCAGCTCGTGAGTAATCACGTCGGGGCTGATTCCTGGCATGTCACTCGGGGACCAGGCGAACAGCTCCTTAAACTCCTTCAATAGATCAATCAGTTCTCGGGCCGTCTCCTCCGACAGAGCGGACCCGATTTTCACCTTTCTTTGAGGTCCATCGATCTCAACCTCCTTCAAGTCCTCCATCGGGGCGGGACGCCCAAACTCCTCTCGGGGATCAGCATCAGTCTGGAAAACATTCATAGCCTCCCGATTCCTCCTTCGAGTGGCATTGACGTAGCACCTCCTGGAGGCTATCTGATCGCCCTGAACCTCCCTGATTCCATGGTCGGTCGGGAACTTCAGCTTCTGATGGACAGTTGAGGCAACTGCCCCCAGCGGGTTGATGGTAGTCCTCCCGATAATGGCGTTGTAGGTCCGCGCAGACTCGACCACCACGAACTCCACATTTCTCTTCTCCGACTTCCAGCCACTTCTGAACTCGACCGGTAAGGTAATCATCCCCACCTGGTAAGAGGTAGAGCCTGAAAATCCAACCATCGGGAAGTCCGTAGGCTTCAAGTCCTTCTTGGTTTTTCCCATGGCCTGTAGTGCGTCCATGAACAGAATATCGGAGGACCTCCCTCCATCAATTAGGATTCGCTTCATCTCGTACCCGTCCACGTTCAGGGTCACGACCAAGGCATCATCGTGTGAGGTCTCCACACCTATCAGGTCCTCCGCTGAAAAGGGAATCACCATTTCTTCTTTCGGAGTCCAATTTTGGGCCCTCTTGCCTAGCACCACAGCGACGGGAATCCGAGAAGCATAGACCTCCCGAGCTGCCGTAGTATCTCCTCCTGCAGCAAGTCCCCCATGAATCACATTAATTGTCCCCCGCTTCTCCTTGCGGGCATTGGAGGACTCAGGCTTATCCTTCTTCGGGGATCGACCACAGGATCGGGAACGGGACCGCGATCGGGACCGGGAACGGGATCGGCCCTGTTGCCCAGCCACAAATTCCTTAAGCTTCCCACTCTGGATTAGCTTCTCAATCTCCTTCTTCAACTCCCGACAATGGTTAGTGTCGTGACCATTGGCACGATGGAAACGACAAAAACGATCGGTGCGAGCTCCCATGAACTCTCCATCCTTCTTCGGGGGATACCTGGCGATACCCTGTCGGTCCATCACTGCTAACACAGCACCCATAGAACAAATGAGGGGAGTATAGTGGTCCTCCCGCTTGTCCGACTTCGAGGGACGCTTGTCTTCCCTCCGATCGGGACGGCCTCGACCCCGACTGTTCTCGTGTTTGTCTTTCCTTCTGCGATCGTCCGAGGGTTTGAACGACTGCTTCCCCTTGTTTGATTTCGGAGGGTCAAGGTCTCCAGCAGCTATATTCGACTCCTGCTTGTCGATTTGTTGCTTCACCCTTTTCTGCAACGCCTCCATGTTCCACACAGCCTTCTCAGCCACGCTGTGCATCAGGTCGGAACCATATAGTGCTGTCAGGTTCCGAATGAAGGTGCGGATGGTCTCTCCCTCCAACATTTCTTCATCGATCTCGGCCACGCTGGAAGTGTACCTCTGGTAGTAATGCGCAAAAGATTCGTCGGGCCTCTGTACCACCTCAGCCAGGGACCTCGCGCTTTTCAAGAGACGCCGACGGCCCTGGTATTGTTGGATGAACAGATCATGCATTTGGGTCCAGCTAGAGATGCACCCTGGGGGAAGGCTGAAGAACCACGTCAGGGCCCTCTCACCAAGTGTGCCTGGGAATAAAACGCACACTATGTCATCATTCGGGGCTCTGCCTAAACAAGCCATGACATGCTTCTGGACATGACGAACTGGATCTCCCTCGCCATCATACTCCTTGATTGTCGGGATACCCAGCCCTGGCGGGGCAGTAGTGTTCACCAATCGGGGGACGAAGGGATGAGTTGATCGATCCCTCAGCTCCGACATCATCTTTTTCTGGTCTCCCATACAGATGTTCACAATCTTCACCACCTGGTCGGGGGTGATAGGACCACTAAGAGGGATGGTCCTATGTTGCACCGGTCCAGGCCCATCAATCACGAACTGCTCCGACTGAGCGGGCTCCTTGCCCTTGTCCTGGTGCTCGGGTTGGGCTTCCTGCCCGTCCCGATTCTCCATCGGCGGGGGCGGAGGCAACTCCTCCTCTTGCTTCTTGGCGGCCTCCCTTCGGTCCAAGAGAGCCTCCATAGCTTCCAAAAATACTGGCATGGCATCCATCACAGCCTTTGCCAAGTCCGGTTTTGCCGGTGCATCCTGGTCCCTCCTTGGGATCTCTTCCCGGCTCTCCGATGAGTTTCAAATGGAATCTTCGCGATCATCATGATGCCCCCTTGTTTGGGAAACAGCAGGGGGAGTATCATTCCGATCAACAGTGCGCTCCGGCGGCCCTGAATTCAGAGTTCCAGCAGGGTGGCGGGAACCGCTGGATTTTCCTTGTCTCTTCTTTTGCTTGCCAGCCATCGATCGGGTAGAAGCCATTTTTGCTTTTCGCTTCGTTCCCACAGACGGCGCCAATGTTGGATCACGGTTGGAACTCCGGTACGTTCTTGACGGAAGTCCGAACTCCTTCGCTCCAAGTAATCCTGCAAGAAGGGGATAGACCGGGCGGTGACCCAGAATCCCTCTCCGATGCTTAAATGAGTATCTCGGTATAGACTGGCAAACAAGTATGAGTATGTAAGTATGAACGTATCAATCCTGAGGTAACTCCTTCCTTTATATAGGGGAGGGGTCACCTCAGTTACCTGTTGAGATAACTGCCACGTTCCGTTTATCTCGGCCAGTAGCCCACGTTCCGTCTTTTCAGGCCACTTCCCCACTATGTTGATAGTGGGCGTGTTTCTCGACCTCGTTATCTGGTGGCAAGTCCCGACGGATGTCGGGGACTCCAGAGTTATCTCCTTTGGTCACCGCTCGGGGCCCCTCGTCATCGGGACAGGGCCAGCTTCTCAGGGATTCAATATCGGGGCCTACTCAAAGGCATATCATCGGGGCCTACTCAAAGGCATATCGTCGGGGCCTACTCAAAGCATATTATCGGGGCCTACTTAAAGGCATGTCATCGGGAGCGTTCAGCTCGTATGTCGGGACCGACTTTGTCGGGTCCCCTCGTATTGGTCTTCTAAGCCTCTTTTGGGGCCCAGTGGGCCTACTTCTCCGTTTAGTCGTCGTTAATGGGCCTAACGGCTGTATCGAAACCCATCATGGGAGAATTGATGATTGATTTGGTAAATGATGATGGAAACGTCTTCATAATAAATCCAGTGAGAGGGTTCACTCCCCCTCACACATAATCATCACTAAATTTCAAAATGCGAATCAAGTCGGACCTGATAATCATGATAATGAACTATTTCAACTACCCATTTTTTCCTAGTGGAGTGGAACGACCAACTTGGTTCCAGATCCTAGTGATCGAGGAATACATCTCGGAGGTAGAATCCCGAGACCGAGAGGATATTCCAAGTAAGTTCAACCACCACCATTGTTCCCAGTGGGAGTAATGCCCCAATAAGAAGCATTATTCCGAGTGGGAGTAACGATCAGACTAATACATGAGATTAACGTGCCTAGACATAGTCAAAGGCAACGAACTTCTTTCGAGAAGTATCCCATCAAACGAGATGTGTTAAACATCTTGATGTTCGTTCTTGAACCAGTGACGGTTCAGCAAGTAATGGAAGGACCTCAAAACGAGGGAATGAAGGAAAACAATTGAGGATGAAATTGCCTAAATAAGAACTAATTCAATTTTAGTCTTTAGTTGATTTATCTGTTAACCACAGAACTAGAAAGTGAAATCTAAGAATTCACTTCTGGTGGAAATTCTGAGTTGTGCAAAACTCGAATAATTGCGAAAGGATATACCCAAATTCATAGAATGAACTTTGATAAAGACCGACTCACCGACTATGCGTTACACCATAGTCAGGGCCGTCCTTGCCCATGACTGCAAGTCTCGAACTCGAGCATGCATCAAATGGACATTAAGACCAAACCTCTCCAAGTATAACTGGAGAAAGAGATCTATATGGAGCAGCCGGAGAGTTTCATTACTCCTGGCAAAGAACGTAAAGTTTGCAAACTCCAAAGATCTATATACGGTCTTAAACAATCGTCTCGGCAATGGTATCGCAGATTCCACGAGGAAATTGATGGAAACGGATTCGTGAATCTTCACAAGGATCCCTACATATACACTAAGACCTCCGGGTCTAAGTATGTCATCATAACACTATACGTGGATGATATACTCATTGTTGCGAACGATATGAGTTTCATGAATAAATTAAAGTCCTGGTTAGCATCAGCATTCGAGATGAAAGACATGGGAGAGGCCACGTACATCTTAGGCATCAAAATTGCCCGAGATCGTGCCACCCAGAGATTATGTCTATCTCAGGAATCATATATCAACAAACTGTTGAAAAGATTCCGAATGCTGGATGCTAAACCCGTGGATACGCCGGTTGTGTTCGGGTGCACGCAATCGAAGCGTGTTGGCCCGAAAAACCAGCAGGAGCGTGAACAGATGAAGAGTGTAGAGTATCTGAGCATGGTAGGGAGTATCTGTTACGCTGTGGGCCTAGTAGCAAGATTCCATTCAGATCCTAGTTATCAACATCTAAAGGCCGTAAAACGAATTATCAGATATCTGAAAGGTACTTCCGACTACGTTCTGTGCTATGAGGGCGATCGGCTCGAATTGACCGGTTATATTGACGCCGACCACGGTGGCGATCCGGATGATCGTAAGTCCATCACAGGAGGAGTTTTCCTCCTTGCTAATGCTGTCATATCATGAGTAAGAAAGAAGCAATCGTGTGTCGCACTTTCCACTATGGAATCGGATTTCGTTGCCCTCTCAAAAAACGCACAAGAAGCGGTCTGGCTGAAAAGGCTTCTTACTGCATTATTTGGCACCGACAAGAAGAGTGAACCTGTGAAGGTGTACTCCGACAATCAGGCGGCCATTGCGGCAGTTAAGAATCCAAAGTACCATAGTAGGACAAAGCACATTGATGTGAAATACAATTATGCTAAATCTGTTCTGAAAGACAACATAACCGCTTTAGAATACTTGCCTACAGAAAATATGGTCGCAGACCCTTTAACTAAGCCGTTACGTAGGGAGATTTTTGAAAAGCACGTAAAACTGCTTGGATTACGTAGGGCTTAAACTGTGTGTCTTGTAAAAAGTGATAACATTTTGACATTTGAAATGATATTTCAATTGAATAAAAGAATTGCAATTTGAGTTTATGATTTATCGACGTCATAATGATTAACAACATCGGATTTTACGGTCCATAAACTAAGTCGTAGGAAGAAGTAAAATTCTTCCACCAAAATTATGTCGAATGTGAACCTTGCCTCGTCACACAGGCACGATCATCTTGTTAGGAAAGAGGGACCTCTACCACAACAAGATTGGCTAAGAATCAAGGGGGTAAACCTGATTAAGCAAAATGATAACATTGTCACGCTTAACAGCATGACTTAATCTTCGTTTTGTAAATCGCCGAGTTGGACTTTGTCCATCACTATATCACATTCAAGGCCGGATGAGAGATTCTGCGATAGCATTATTGACATATCCCATCCCTGGCTTCACCAGGTGTGCTATCGACGCGTGCTTCATAATGCGCGTGCCATATACGACCACGGGGTCATACTCGGTTGTGCTAGCTAGAATCCTTGTGATCCAAAGGGCGCATACTTCTTCACCTTGAGCGTGTGATTGATCCCGGATGTCTTATGAAGCATCCAAAGTATCCTCATGGACTCAGAACTTATACCTATGGTCTGGCTCAATGCTCGCTTCCCGGCGTACGAGCGTAGTGCCAAAGAAAACGGCCAAGTGACCACATCTTGGATTCCGGTTGAGTCAGACTAAGGGTATAAGCGATGGGGATGGTAGAGTTCACCTTTAGTTCACCGACTCTCGTGTTCACTAGGTGGCCGCTGATGGGTTTCGCTATGGCCGTTAGGCCCTTTAACGGTGAGGAAACGGTGAACAGGCCCACTGGGCCCTAAAAGGAGGTCAAGGTGACCAAGGCGAAGGGTCCCGACAGAGGGAGTCCCGATGGTGAAAGGTCCCGACAGAGTCGGTCCTGATAGGCGAGCTGGACGCTCCCGATGAGATGCCTTTAAGTAAGCCCCGATGATGAATCCCTGAGAACGATTGGCCCTGTCACGATGACGAGGGGCCCCGAGCGGTGACACAATTAGATAACTCTGGAGTCCCCGATATTAGTCGGGACTTGCTATCAGAGGTTGAGGCCGAGATACGCGGAGCGTGGCCGAGATAAGCGAGATCATGGCCTAGATAGGCGAGATCGTGGCCGAGATACGCGGAGCGTGGCCGAGATAAGCGAGATCATGGCCTAGATAGGCGGGATCGTGGCCGAGATACGCGGAATATGGGCTAACCTCCCCAACGGTTCACCAGGTAACTGAGGTACCTCTCCGCCTATAAAAGGGCAGAGGTTACCTCCGATCACATACGTTGACATACTGAGACTCTTGCTTACCAGTTTATACGAGATACTCATTTAAGCATCGGAGAGGGATTCTGGGTCACCGCCCGGTCCATCCCCTCTTGCAGGATTACGTGGAGCAAAGGAGCTCGGATCGCTGTCAAGACCGTACCGGAGTTCCACCGTGATCCAACATTAGCGCCGTCTGTGGGAAGCGTGACAAAAAGCTAGTATGACTTCTACTCGTTCAATGGCGGCTGGTAAGCAGAGGAGGCAAGGACAATCTGGTGGTTCCCGTCATCATGCTGGGACGACTCTGAATTCGCCACCGGAGTGTGCTGAGGACCAGAATCTCCCTGCTTAGGTCTCCCAGATAGGGGGGCACAACGAAGTCCCCGAAGATGCTGCTCAGCACCAAGAGAATAGGGAGGAGGATGCTCCTCCAAACGCGGACTTGGCAAAGGCTGTGGCGGATGCCATGCCGATGTTTTTGGCGGCCGTGGAGGCCCTCTTAGAGCGGAGAGAGGCGGCCAAGAGGCATGAGGAGGTGCCCCCGCCAGCGGAGGTTCAGAATGTGCAGGAGGCCCAACCTAGAAGCCAGGATAAGGGAAAGGAGCCTGCGCAGTCAGAGCGATTTGTGGTCGACGGGCCAGGACCAGTGCAACACAGGACCATTCCCCTCAATGGTCCCATCACCCCTGATCAGGTGGTGAAGACCGTGAACATCTGCCTGGGGGAGTAGAAGCCGATGATGTCGGAACTGAGGGATCGATACACTCATCCCTTCGTTCCCCGACTAGTAGACACCCTCGCCCCGCCAGGGCTGGGTATCCCCACAGTGAAGGAGTATGATGGCGAAGGGGATCCAGTTCGTCATGTCCAGAAGCACCTCATGGCATGTCTTGGCAGAGCCCCGAACGACGATATCGTGTGTGTGTTGTTCCCGAACACGCTGGGTGAGAGGGCCCTGACCTGGTTCTTCAGCCTGCCCCCAGGGTGCATCACCTGCTGGGCCGACATGCATGACCGTTTCATTCAGCAGTATCAGGGTCGTCGACGTCTCCTGAAGAGTGTGAGGTCCTTGGCCCAGGTGGTGCAGAGGCCCGATGAGTCGCTGGCGCACTATTACCAGCGATATACTGCCAGCATGGCGGAGATTGATGAAGAGATATCGGAGGGTGAGACCATCCGTACCTTCCTTCGGAACCTGACAGCCCCCTATGGTTCCGACCTGATGCACATCGTGGCTGAGAAGGCTGTGTGGAACATGGAGGCAATGCAGAAGAGGGTGAAGCAGCAAATCGACGTGCAAGAGTCGAAAATAGCTGCCGGAGAGCTCGAGCCCCCAAAGTCGAACAGGGGCAAGCAGTCGCTCAAGCCAGTGGACGACCATAAGCGGAAGGATAAGTCCGAGGGCAGTCGGACTCGAGGTCGTTATGATCGAAGGGAGGACAGGCGTCCCCCGAGGAAGGATAAGCGGGAGGACTATAGCATCCCTCTGAACAGCTCCATGACGGAGGTGTTAGCAGTCATGGATCGAAAGGGTATCTCTAGGTACCCCCCGAAGAAGGAAGGAGAGTTTATGAGATCCCGTACCGATCGTTACTGTCGGTTCCACCGCGCTAGCGGTCACGACACTAACTGATGGATATACGCCCAATTTGAACCCGTTGACTTCCGAACCGTTGTATTTTTATCGTCCTATTTATGATTGCAAATCGAAACTTCAACCCGGACACTTCGCGAGAACACCAACGGCTCGGACGGGGCCGAAGCGCCCGTCCGACAACGAAGAACTCACCTAGGTGAGGTCGGGTGGCCACACCCGACCTCCCCTAGGGGAGATCGGGTCAGCCAACCCGATCTCCCCTAGGGGAGATCGGGTGGACCAACCCGATCTCTCCTAGGAGAGATCGGGTCAGCCGACCCGATCTCTCCTAGGAGAGATCGGGTCGGCCAACCCGATCTCTCCTAGGAGAGATCGGGTTGGCCAACCCGATCTCTCCTAGGAGAGATCGGGTCGGCTGACCCGATCCCTCCTAGGAGGGATGGGGTTGGCCAACCCCACCCTCCCTAGGAGGGGTTGGGTGCCCTCACCCAACCCCTACCCTTGGGGGTCGGATTCCTCCCCCCCCAAGGGTCCCGACACCCCTCTCAGACGCCCATGCTCGGTCCAGTCTGCCTACCTCCTCCGAATCCTAAGGTCTTAATTATATACTTAAAGGTTAATTAATTGTGTTTAGAGGTTAACGATGTCATTAAGCCACCTTAATGACACCGTTGCCTATAAATACCCCACCTTCACAACTCATTTGGGGATCTTGGCCATTTGAACAATTTAGCTCTGACATCTCTCTAGCTTTATCTCTCTAGAAATATAGTTCTGACTTAGGCATCGGAGAGGGTTCACCAGGCACCACCCCCCCCTCCTCCGTGTCTGGTATTGCCCCTTTTGCAGGGCAAAGGGAGAGAAGAAGAGAAGGAACCAAGGGAAGAAGGAAAGGAAGAAGGACATAGACAAAGGCAAGACAACTCGAGAAGACCGGATCATACACATCCCCCATAAGGAGTGAGATCAAAGCCGACACCCCGTTGACCTAGATCTCATAACTTAACACTTGGCGCCGTCTGTGGGCTTCGGACAGAAAGCCTAACTATCACTAGCAAGATGGCAAACGTATATGTCATCCATGGAGGGTATGGAGCTGGAGGAGAGTCAGCAAATGCCAGAGAAGCATATATGGCAGAGTTAGGGACTCCTAAGCCAAGAGAAGAACAACCAAAGGAAAAGAAAGAAGACATAATAGAGTTTTCAAGAAGAGACATGGAGCATGTGTTACCAGACAACAAGGATGCCCTGGTCATAACAATGAAGATCACTGACATGGACATTGGGAGAATCCTAATAGACAGTGGAAGCTCACCCAACATCATTAGCAAAAAGATCCTCAGTATACTAGGAGTTAGGCCAAGTAGCATAAAACAGGTTTACTCCCCCTTGGTAGGATTTTCAGGAGAGCCAACATACCCACTGGGGGCAGTCACACTACCTGTGACACTGGGCACAGGGCAGAGGCAGCTAAAGATTGATGTCCCATTCTTCATTACAGAAGACATGGAGGAGTACAATGGGGTCCTAGGTACCACTACAATCAACAAGTGGGGTATGGTACCATCAACGCTATATCAGAAAGTGAAATTCCCCACAGACCAAGGGATAGGGGAAGTAAAGGGTAACCAGAAGGTAGCACGGAAATGTGCAAGGATTGCACTAGGCAAAAGGAAGAAAACAAGAGAAGTCCTACTAGTAGACGAGGACCCAAGAGAAGATCATGGAAGGCCAGCCCCCATGGAGGAACTAAAAGAGATACTTATAGAAGAACCCGATAGGAAGGCTAAAATTGGAACTGCCTTATCTCAGGAAGAGGAGAACCATCTAGTCGCCTTACTAAGGGAGTACAAGGATTTGTTCGCCTGGTCACCGAGCGATATGCCAGGGATATCAGAAGATGTGATCTCACATAGGCTCAACATAGACGCGGCAACGCGGCCAACAACACAGAAGGTGAGACCAATGGGAGGCAATAAAAAGATAGCTATTCAAGAAGAAGTAGAAAAGCTACTAAAGGCAAAGTTCATCAAGGAAATCAGATTCCAGACATGGGTGGCAAACCCAGTACTGGTAAAGAAGCCGGGAGGAAGTTGGAGAATGTGTATTGACTACCGGGACCTAAACAAGGCATGCCCAAAGGACTCATATCCGCTACCAAGAATAGATCAGTTAGTGGATGCAACATCGGGTCACCAACTAATGAGCTTCATGGACGCATACTCAGGATATAACCAGATAAAAATGGCCCCTGAGGACGCCCCCCACACAGCATTCTACGCTAATAGCGAGATATACCATTACACAGTGATGCCTTTCGGACTCATAAATGCTGGAGCAACATACCAAAGAATGGTCAACAAAATCTTTGGGGACATGATAGGGAAGACAATGGAGGCGTATGTGGACGACATGATAGTCAAATCTAAAGAGAAGAAGGACCATGTGGAAAACCTTCGCTCAACATTTGAAAGGATGAGGCAATATCAAGTCCGTCTAAACCCAAAAAAGTGCGCATTTGGGGTGCAGTCAGGAAAGTTCTTAGGCTTCATGGTAAGCCAGCGAGGCATAGAGGTAAACCCCGAAAAACTTCAAGCAATTGAAGAAATGCAATCACCAACGAAGCACAAAGAGGTTCAACGGCTGAACGGGAGGTTGGCAGCCCTTAACAGATTCCTATCCAAAATAGGAGACAAGGCATTACCCTTCTTTGAGGTACTAAGGGCAAACAAGAAATTTGAGTGGACACCGAGATGTGAGGAAGCCTTCCAGCAACTCAAACAACATCTGAAGACACTACCACCCCTAGCAAAGCCTATACCAGGGGAGCCCCTCTACCTCTACATCTCAGTGAGCAACGTGGCAGTTAGCTCAGTACTAATCAAAGAGGAAAACGCTACACAATTGCCAGTATACTTCGTAAGCAAAACATTGGCAAAGTATGAGATCAACTACTTGCCAATAGAAAAGTACCTCTATGCACTGATTGTATCAGCAAGAAAGTTGAGACCGTATTTTCATGAGCATGAAGTAACAGTCCTCACAGACCAACCATTGAAACACCTCCTGCAGAGACCAGACACATCGGGAAGACTGACCAAATGGGCAATCGAGTTAAGTGAGTTTCGCATTCATTTCGCCCCAAGAACAGCCATAAAGGGTCAAGCTCTAGCGGATTTTATCGCCGAATTCACTGGAATTAATCCGGGCGAAGACTTGGGAGAAGTCAAAACTACATGCGAGGCAAGTAGTAGTCAGGAGACACAACCAGAAGAATTATGGGAGATGCATACTGATGGGTCATCCAACGGAGGAGGGTCAGGCGCAGGCCTCTTACTATACCCACCAAACAGCGATACACCTATGCGCTATGCCATGGCACTAACCTTTAAGGCAACAAACAATGAGGCTGAATACGAAGCACTAATAACTGGCCTGAGAATAGCCAAAGGAGTAGGGGCAAAGCATTTAAGGGTCAAGTGTGATTCTCAACTAGTTGTCAACCAAGTGAAAGGAATCTACACTGCAAAGTCCGAAAACATGCAGAGATACTTGCAGCAAGCCAAGGACCTAATAAAGAGCTTCCAAAGCTTCGACATTGAGTCTGTCCCAAGAGAACAAAACCAAGAGGCAGACGCCTTAAGTAAACTAGCCTTAGGGGCAGAAGCAGGCAAAGAGGTTCACTTCGTGGAGCAAAGAATGCAATCAGTGATAGAACAAATGGAGGTTCTAGCAATAGATGAAGCAGAAGTCTGGATGACACCAATGAGACAATACATCATGGAAGGAAAGCTCCCAAAAGATAAGGTGGAAGCAGTCAAGATTGAAAGGATGGCTAGGAATTACGCAGTGATGGACAATGAGCTCTACAAGAAAGGATACTCCACACCTTTCCTCAAATGCATAGCATACCCAGAAACAGAGAGGGTACTTGCAGAGCTCCATGAGGGAGAGGCGGGGTGCCATGAAGGAGCAAGGTCAATAAGCCGAAAGGTTTACAACCTAGGATACTATTGGCCATCATTGAGCAAAGAAGTAGCAGACTTGGTACAAAAATGTGATCACTGCCAAAGGTACTCCAGAAATATAACAGCCCCACCAGCAAAGCTAAGCTCCATCTCAGGAGCCTGGCCTTTCGCACAATGGGGGATTGATTTGATAGGCCCCCTACCAAAAACAAAAGGTCAGAAGACTTGCATAATTGTTGCAATAGACTACTTCTCCAAGTGGATAGAAGCAAAGGCAATGGGGAAGACAACAGACGACCAAGTCGTCAACTTCATCCAATCTCACATTGTCTCGAGGTATGGGGTGCCAAAAGCAATAATAAGTGACAATGGCCCACAATTCAAGAGCAAGAAGTTACAGTGGTATTGCGAAAGACTGAATATAGATCACCGTTTCGCATCAGTGAAGCACCCCCAGACAAACGGACAAGTAGAATCGGCAAACAAGATAGTGCTAGATGGCCTAAAGAAACGACTCCACGCCACCAAGGGAAGTTGGGTAGATGAACTGGAAAATGTCCTATGGGCAGTGCGAACAACACCAAAGATATCCACAGGAGAAACACCATTTGGCTTGGTATACGGAACTGAAGCGGTGGCACCAGCAGAAATAGCTGTACAATCACTGAGGACCAAGTACTTTGAGGAGCATGAGAACAACAAAGCAAGGCTTTTAGATTTAGACATGGTGGAGGATAAAAGGTGGAATTCAGAAGAAGCACAGACACGAATGCGCCTTGTCTCAGCAAGATACTACAACCGTCAAGTCAAGGAGAGACAATTCCACGTAGGAGAACTGGTACTAAGAAGGAATGAGTTCTCACACTTGGACCAAGTCAGAAAATTATCTCCAAAATGGGAAGGACCCTACAAGATAGCGTCAGTCCCCTACGTCAACGCCTACCGCCTCGAAGATGGGGAGGGGTATATCTCCACAAACACCTTCAGTGGAGAGCACCTAAAGAAGTACTACGTATAAGAAGGAAGCACAAGCAAGAGACCATATCCTTAGTTTCATATCTAGCATTTTGCTTGTTTTAGCTCTACAAGCTTTTCAAAAACAACTCTAGAGAAGGAGAACTCACGAAGTTACTCCAACTCTACAACTATCTTTGATCTCCTACAAAGGATGTCTTGGTGCACCAAGGCATCCCGAGTGTACAAAAACATGAATGCTCCTAAGAGAGTAGTAGTTTACCAGTGAATGTGATGTTACAATCACCAAGTTATCCTTACACAGATATGACTTCAAGTCAACAACCTTCGACGCCCCCAAGAGCGTATCTTGAGAGTAGTCTTCGTACTACGACATTCGACGCCCCCAAGAGCGTATCTTGAGAGTAGTGTTCATACTACGAATTCGACGCCCCCAAGAGCGTATCTTGAGAGTAGTCTTCGTACTACGACATTCGACGCCCCCAAGAGCGTATCTTGAGAGTAGTGTTCATACTACGAATTCGACGCCACCAAGAGCGTATCTTGAGAGTAGTCTTCGTACTACGACATTCGACGCCCCCAAGAGCGTATCTTGAGAGTGGTTTCCAAAAACTACGAACCTCGACGCCGCCAAGAGCGTATCTTGAGAGTAGTGTTCATACTACAACCTTCGACGCCCCCAAGAGCGTATCTTGAGAGTAGTTATTACACTACGACTTCGACGCACCAAGAGCGTATCTTGAGAGTGGTTTCCAAAAACTACGAATTCGACGCCCCCAGGAGCGTATCTTGAGGTAGATTTGCAACCTACCAGATTCGACGCCCCCAAGAGCGTATCTTGAGGTAGAAAAAACACTACCAGTTCGACGCCCCCAAGAGCGTATCTTGAGGTAGATTTCAAACTACCAGTTCGACGCCCACCAAGAGCGTATCTTTGGTCTAACCTGAGCCCTCCGGGAGCCTATCCTGTGAAACGTTAAGTGCCGTCCGAGAGCCTGTCTCGTGAACAGTTTGACACCCGTCAAGAAGGTATGGTATTGGTGGACTAACCTGTGCCCTCCGGGAGCCTATCCTGTGAAACGTTAAGTGCCGTCCGAGAGCCTGTCTCGTGAACAGTTTGACACCCGTCAAGAAGGTATTGTATTGGTGGACTAACCTGCGCCCTCCGGGAGCCTATCCTGCGAAACGTTAAGTGCCGTATCTTTGGTCTAACAGTACAACGTATACCGTGTAAGGGGTATCAGAAAAGATCATCGTACCATGCTTAGAAGGATACCATGAGAAAGAAATTTCTAAGTAAAGTAATGTGAAGAACAAATAATGTTTTTTCTTTATGAAGTTACAGGTATGACATGAAGGAAACCACGAAAGAAGAATAAGTAAAGGAAATATACCAAGGGAAGGTTCCATACCCAAAGAGCCATACACAAGGCACAAGGAGGCGTCATAAGAAGAGACATAAGCACACGGCCATGTATACAACGAGTAGAGACAAGTGTATCACACAAAGAAGGCAACACTAAGAAAGATGGAGTTTTAAACTCTAAAGACAACCACAACTCACAAACACATGAGACTACCACAAGAAATAAGGGTACTATTCCCTTATCTTCGCAATATGCTTAATAGCAAAGTCTGACAAATCACCAAGTCGAGAAAAAGGAAAGTCAGGAGCAATCATATGAATACGCTCAAGAATCTTCTTCAAGGAAATACGTTTCGCCACAGAGCAACGAACATCCATAGCAGCCCGATAAGCAGAAGAGGCCTTATACTCAGCAATGGCACACTCCTTCGCCTCCATACAAAACATTTCCTCCAGAGAGACTAACTCAGCAGCCCGGAGTGTCTCATCACGATAAGACCTTTGTTTCAACGCCTCAACCTCTTCATTGAGAAGAACAATGCGACCCTCCAAGTCTCGGCACCGCAAATCAGTGATACGGCTATGCTCCAAACAGCTAATAAGATTGGATTTAAGAGAGACACAAATGTCCTCATATACCTTCCTCTCCTCAGCAAGATCAATGGCAAGGGTGGATAAATTAACAAGGTCGGCCATACCCTGCAACAAAAATAAAAGATGAGGCGGATAACACATGAAGAAGAAGTATGCCGAAGGATAAAACAGTTTGTAACATTACAGGAGCATAACGAGCCAACACATCACGAGCCAACTCATAAGTTGCCTCCAACCCTTTGGAGAGGGACACACGATCAGCAGGAGGAACAGCAGACTGCAGAACACGAACTCCAACTTCAGGAGTTTGTAAAGAAGATTGATTGTCAAAACGAGCCCCACGCCCATAATAAGGCGCCCACTCGGACCCGACAATCCCATCAACAGGGGGACGAGACAGCTCCTTCCGACTCAGACGCGGAAGACGAAGTCTACCTATAACAAAGCACAGAGTAAATACCAAGGTACACTAAAGAAACTCAGTTGCTCAAGGACTCACCAAACAAGGAGGAAGGAAAAGACGGATCCCGGACCTTCGATTGGGGGGCATCAATATAGAAAGAAGATGGCACCCTAACGTCACCACCCTTACCTTCAGTTAGAGAACACCTCCCCGCACCATAGAAAACTGATCTTTTTGCAATCGAAGATCCGGTCCCGGAAGTAACCACCCCCACACGTACTGGCCTCTTACTCCTCATCAATCACCAGAAAGTTCTGCTGACCGGAAAAAACACAGGCTCAGCCCAAGGAAAACAGAAAGCAAACAATGGACAAGAGATACGAACTCATTTCCCTAAATGATGGATACAAAGTCAAAAGACAAGAATAGAAAGACGACAAGAAAGACCCCATCAGCCAATAAGCAGAGGCAGGGGGCAGGAGGAGATAGTCATAACTCCCAGCATAAGGAGACCCCATCAGCCAATAGGCAGAGGCAGGGGGCAGGGGGAGATAGTCATAACTCCCAGCATAAGGAGACCCCATCAGCCAATAGGCAGAGGCAGGGGGCAGGGGGAGATAGTCATAACTCCCAGCATAAGGAGACCCCATCAGCCAACAAGCAGAGGCAGGGGGCAGGAGGAGATAGTCATAACTCCCAGCATAAGGAGACCCCATCAGCCAATAGGCAGAGGCAGGGGGCAGGGGGAGATAGTCATAACTCCCAGCATAAGGAGACCCCATCAGCCAATAGGCAGAGGCAGGGGGCAGGGGGAGATAGTCATAACTCCCAGCATAAGGAGACCCCATCAGCCAACAAGCAGAGGCAGGGGGCATGAGGAGATAGTCATAACTCCCAGCATAAGGAGACCTCGTCAGCCAATAGGCAGAGGCGGGGAGACAAAGGAAGATAGTTACAAACCCCAGCACAGAGAGACCCACGGGTCAACAAGCGAAGATAAGGGGCAAAAGGAGATAATTATAATCCCAACATGGAGGACTTCACCCGCCGGTAAGCGGAAACATGAAGGTAAGAAGATGGAAAAATGACGAGTCAAACAGGACTATATTATCATGAAGACATACAAATCAAGAACGAGACGAGTAAGGAAACGATTGAAGGAGAAGCATAATTAAATCTCTCAAAGGCAACGCTTACACAAAAAGAGAAGACACGTACCTCAATGCAACGCACGCCCCGAGAAACAAGCTTGACCAGAAATCCCACCGCCAAAAGGAAAAGAAGAGAAAAGGACAATGAGAATGAGGTAATCACTTCTCCTTTTATAATACAGAGGATTAGGGTTTTTCTAGAGTCGCCAAATCAACACCGTTGATTTTTAGAATGGAAAATTTCAAGGGACAAGATTCAAAAACCAGTTCCCATCAACCATGGTTAAACTCACACTTACCATAGTTGACATCTACTAAGGTTTATTTCCTAGTATCCCATACTTAGGAAAATTTTAGACCAAAACTGAAATTTTTCATCACTAAGATAAAATCCCGGCACGAAATTGGAAGCGTAAGTTATTTAGTTGCACTCGTATCACACCCCGGTGCAAGTTTGTATTTTTTGAGTATACACCTGTAGCAGAGATAAGTTTATCACTCCCACCTCAGACGGACGTGTGTCTAGGCACACGTCCGTGCTACTCTGACGTTTACAATTCCTCTATCTCAGTATACAGGGGGGCAGGGTCAGAGGCACGCATCTAAGGGTAAGCAGACATTCAGACAAAGAAGGTAAAATCCCGGTTTCAAATTGCGCGTGTCATACCATCCTGAAATAGAGTCAATCAAGGGTTAGGCCATTGGTTGACTCGGGGGCATGTGATGGATATACGCCCAATTTGAACCCGTTGACTTCCGAACCGTTGTATTTTTATCGTCCTATTTATGATTGCAAATCGAAACTTCAACCCGGACACTTCGCGAGAACACCAACGGCTCGGACGGGGCCGAAGCGCCCGTCCGACAACGAAGAACTCACCTAGGTGAGGTCGGGTGGCCACACCCGACCTCCCCTAGGGGAGATCGGGTCAGCCAACCCGATCTCCCCTAGGGGAGATCGGGTGGACCAACCCGATCTCTCCTAGGAGAGATCGGGTCAGCCGACCCGATCTCTCCTAGGAGAGATCGGGTCGGCCAACCCGATCTCTCCTAGGAGAGATCGGGTTGGCCAACCCGATCTCTCCTAGGAGAGATCGGGTCGGCTGACCCGATCCCTCCTAGGAGGGATGGGGTTGGCCAACCCCACCCTCCCTAGGAGGGGTTGGGTGCCCTCACCCAACCCCTACCCTTGGGGGTCGGATTCCTCCCCCCCCAAGGGTCCCGACACCCCTCTCAGACGCCCATGCTCGGTCCAGTCTGCCTACCTCCTCCGAATCCTAAGGTCTTAATTATATACTTAAAGGTTAATTAATTGTGTTTAGAGGTTAACGATGTCATTAAGCCACCTTAATGACACCGTTGCCTATAAATACCCCACCTTCACAACTCATTTGGGGATCTTGGCCATTTGAACAATTTAGCTCTGACATCTCTCTAGCTTTATCTCTCTAGAAATATAGTTCTGACTTAGGCATCGGAGAGGGTTCACCAGGCACCACCCCCCCCTCCTCCGTGTCTGGTATTGCCCCTTTTGCAGGGCAAAGGGAGAGAAGAAGAGAAGGAACCAAGGGAAGAAGGAAAGGAAGAAGGACATAGACAAAGGCAAGACAACTCGAGAAGACCGGATCATACACATCCCCCATAAGGAGTGAGATCAAAGCCGACACCCCGTTGACCTAGATCTCATAACTTAACACTAACCACTGTCGGGAGTTGAAGAAGGAGATCGAGAAGCTGATCCAGAAGGGGAAGCTCAAGGAGTTTGTGGCTGAAAAGCGGTGTCGGTCCCGCTCTCGATCTCGATCGCGGTCCCGTTCCTGATCCCGCGATCGGTCCCCGAAGAAGAAGAAGTCTGAGCCAGAGTCTTCTGGTGCCCGTAAGGAGAAGCGGGGCACCATCAATGTGATTCACGGAGGATTTGCCGCAGGAGGTGACACCACAGCCTCTCGGGAGGTCTATGCCTCTAGAATTTCTGCTGCTGTGGTGCTAGGCAAGAGGTCCCGATCCTGGACCGCAAAGGAAGAGATGGTGATTTCCTTTTCCGTGGAGGACCTGATAGGTGTGGAGAGTCCACACGATGATGCTCTGGTCGTGACCTTGGACGTGGATGGGTACGAGATGAAGCGGATTTTGATCGACGGAGGGAGCTCCTCCGACATTCTGTTTATGGACGCACTGAAAGCCATGGGGAAAATGAAGAAGGATCTGAAGGAGGTGACCTTCCCGATGGTTGGGTTCTCTGGTATTACCTCCTATCCGCTGGGAATGATCACCTTACCAGTGGAGTTTGGTAGCGGGTGGAAGGCGGAGAGGAGAAACGTGGACTTTGTGGTGGTTGAGTCCGCGGGGACTTACAATGCGATTATTGGGAGAACCATGATCAACCCCCTGATGGCAGTTGCCTCAACTGTGCACTAGAAGATGAAGTTCCCAACTGATCATGGAGTCGGAGAGGTCAAGGGCGACCAGGTGGCTTCCAGGAGGTGCTACGTTAATGCCACCCGACGGAAGAGACGGGAGGCTATGGCTATCCTCCAGACAGATGCTGATCCCAGAGAGGAGTTTGGGTGTCCCGCCCCCATGGAGGATTTGAAGGAGGTCGAGATTGACGGACCTCAGAGGAAGGTGAAAATCGGGTCCGCCCTGTCTGACGAGAGGGCCCGAGAATTGATTGAGCTGCTGAAGGAGTTCAAGGAGCTGTTTGCCTGGTCCCCGAGTGACATGCCAGGAATCAGCCCCGATGTGATCGTGCACGAGTTGAAGATTGATCCCGCGATCAAGCCTATCGCGCAGAAAAGGCGTCCGATAGGCGCGGACAAGAGGATTGCGATCCAGCAGGAGGTGGGCAGGTTGCTCGACGCTGGATTTATCAAGGAGCTCTGATTCCAGACTTGGGTCGCTAACCCGGTGCTGGTGAAGAAGAGCAATGGGAAGTGGCGGATGTGTGTTGATTTCCGCGATTTGAATAAGGCTTGCCCGAAGGACTGTTACCCGCTCCCGAGAATCGACCAGTTGGTGGATGCCACGTCGGGACATGAGTTGTTGAGCTTCATGGATGCGTACTCGGGCTATAATCAGATCAAGATGGCTAAGGAGGACGCCCCCCACACTGCCTTTTATGCCGACAGTGATATCTATCATTATAATGTCATGCCTTTCGGATTGATCAATGCCGGGGCAACCTACCAGCGGATGGTGAACAAGCTGTTCGGGGATATGCTGGGGAAAACCATGGAGGCTTACGTGGACGATATGCTGGTGAAGTCCCGACAAGCTGAGGATCATGTGCACAACCTAGCCACGGCGTTTGAGCGGATGAGGCTTCATCAGGTTCGCTTGAACCCGACCAAGTGCGCCTTCGAAGTCCACTCGGGGAAGTTTCTGGGCTTTATGGTAAGCCAGCGAGGAATTGAGGTGAACCCTGAGAAGTTGAGGGCAATCGAGGAGATGAAGTCTCCGATAAACCATCGGGAGGTGCAAGTGCTGAATGGCCGACTGGCTGCAATGAATCGCTTCCTGTCCAAGGCAAGTGACCGATCTATGCCGTTTTTTGAAGTTCTAAGGGCCAACAAGAAGTTTGAATGGACTGCCAAGTGTGAAGAGGCGTTCCAGGCACTCAAGCAGCACCTTCGCACCCTCCCGCCATTAGCGAAACCGATCCCAGGCGAGCCGCTCTATCTATACTTGGTTGTGTCTGAATTTGCCATTAGCTCTGTGTTAGTGAAGGTTGTCGAGGGTAATCAAGTCCCCATTTATTATGTAAGCAAGGCGTTTGCCAAATCTGAAATGAATTATACCGCCGTTGAGAAGTATCTCTTTGCGTTGATTATTACTGCTCGGAAGCTGAGGCCTTACTTCCATGCGCATGAGATCACTGTGTTGACGAATCAGCCTCTGAAGCATTTTTTGAACCGACCTGATGCGTCGGGGAGATTAGTGAAACGGGCAGTCGAGCTTAGTGAGTTTCGCATACACTTTGCTCCGAGAACGGCTATTAAGGGCCAGGCATTGGCGGATTTCATAGTAGAGTCCACAGCCCCCGATCTGGAAGAAGCGAGCCCTGTAGAGGGGGCAACCAGGGAGGTCCCGATAGCAGAACAACCAAAGATGGCAGAGCAATCAGAACAGCCAAATGAGGAAAATACTTGGGAGATGTATATGGATGGCTCCTCGAGTTCAGACGGATCAGGAGCGGGCTTTGTATTGATACCACCAGGCGGGGGTGAGCCGCTTCGATATGCCTTGGCTTTAATGTTTAGGGCCACGAACAACGAAGCTGAGTATGAGGCTCTTATCACAGGCCTGAAAATTGCCAAAGGTATGGGAGTTGCTCACTTGAAAGTGAAGTGTGACGCGGGCCTGATCGTGAATCAAGTCCAAGGGCGATACGAGGCGAAGAGCCCGATGATGAGAAAGTACCTTCGTGAGGTACAAGCCTTGAAGGAGAGCTTCAAAAGTTTCGACATCGAGGCGATCCCGAGGGAGAAAAACGTGGAAGCAGATGCCTTGAGCAAATTTACCTTGGGGGCACCCCTAGAGGAAAATCGGAAGGTGCACTTTCTGGAGAAGGTGATCTTGTCGACCACCGACCCGTCGGAGGTGTGTGCTATTGGAGCAGGATCGGAGGAGGAACCCACTTGGATGACCCCGATAGTCACGTACCCGACTACGGGGGCAGTCCCCGATAATGAAGTGGTAGCTGATAGGATACGTCGGATTGCGGTTAACTACGTGATGCTGGACAATCAGCTATACAAAAAGGGCTGGTTCTCGACTCCATACTTGAAATGTGTGGCTGAGCCCGACACAAGTCGAATCTTGAGGGAGGTGCATGAAGGGGTCGCGGCTTGTTACGAAGGAGCCCGATCCATTATGAGGAAAGTGTTAAATCTGGGCTATTACTGGCCTACGATGAGCAAGGAGGCGACGGCGTTGGTCCGATCCTGTGACGCGTGCCAGAGGTATGCCCCGAATATCGCGGCTCCGGCTGCCAATCTAACGTCCATCAAGAATGCTTGGCCCTTCGCGCAGTGGGGGATTGACTTGGTGGGACCTCTACCGCAGGCACAAGGTCAATGTAAGTATTTACTTGTGGCTATCGATTATTTTTCGAAATTGATAGAAGCTAAGGCGTTGGCCAAGACGATGGGGAACCAGATCGTCAAGTTTCTCCAGACTCATATTGTATCCAGATACGGGATTCCTAAGTTGGTGATCAGCGATAATGGTCCACCGTTTAACGGCGCTCAAGTGAAGGAGTATTTGGAGGAGTTGAACATCGAGCATCGGACAGCTTCTGTCCATCATGCTCAGACTAACGGCCAGGTGGAGTCAGCCAACAAAATCGTGATGGATGGCCTGAAGAAAAGGGTCTATGCCTTGAAGGCCAAGTGGCTGAACGAGCTTGAAAACGTGCTTTGGGCTGTTAGAACGACACCCAAACGATCAACTGGGGAGACTCCGTTTGGCCTTGTTTATGGCACGGAGGCTGTTGCTCCCGTGGAGGTAGCTGTGGCGTCCCATCAGATGAGATATTACGAGCCTTTGAAAAATGATGAAATGAGACGTTTGGATTTGGACTTGCTTGAAGAGAAGAGGCGGGAAGCCGATGAAGTCCAAGCTCGAATGCGTTTGGCGACGGCCAGATATTTCAATCGACGAGTTAAGTCCCAACAATTCTTCGTCGGGGAGCTGGTTTGGCGTCGCAACGAGTTTACCCTTTTGGATCGGATCAACAAGATGTCCCCAAAATGGGAAGGACCTTACAAGGTCGTGGGGATGCCAGCTCCGAACGCGTACAAGTTGGAAGACCTCGATGGCAGAGTATTGAAGCATTCTTTCAGTGGCGAACACTTGAAGAAATGTCATACTTGATGAAAAGTCGCCTTAAGTGGTGCCCGATGAAAAGTCGCCTTAAGTGGTGCCCGATGAAAAGTCGCCTTAAGTGGTGCCCGATGTAAAATCGCCTTAAGTGGCGTGAGTTGTTTATCGTTTGATTTGATGTAAACAGATTATGTGCCATCAATAAATAAAGAGGTTGCTTCCGATCAGAATTGTTCTTAGATTTATTTTAAGTGTTGTTAAGTCGCCTTAAGTGGTGCACGAGATTAAGTCGCCTTAAGTGGTGCAAGAGATTAAGTCGCCTTAAGTGGTGCACGAGATTAAGTCGCCTTAAGTGGTGCACGAGATTAAGTCGCCTTAAGTAGTGCACGAGATTAAGTCGTCTTAGGTGATGCATGGTTCTTGGATTTATTCTAAGTGTTGAAAAGCCGCCTTAAGTGGTGCACGGTATTAAGTCGCCTTAGGTGGTGCAAGTGGTTAAATCGTCTTAAGTGATGTGTGAAAATATCTTAAGTGTCGAGGTTTCGCCTTAAGTAAGTATAGTTAAAGTCGCTTAGAAGAAGTGCAACGGAAAATCGGAAAGATAGTCTGATATTAATGAGGGCTCAAAGGCCCGAAGAGTACAAAATGAGGAAAATACAAGGACTATAAAGATAAAGCGTTTAGGCTTGGAGCTTGTCGGCGGCGTCAGCGGGAGCAGGGTCCACAAGATCTGTGGCAGAAGGCTCCATAGGTTCAGCTGTTGGAGGGTCGATTATCGGGGCGTCAGCACTTGGAGTCTCCGCGGGAGTGTTCCCCTCATCACTCTCCTCCGAGAGGGCAAAGTATTTCTTCGCGAAAGGAGCGAGAGACAGAGACTTCTCGAAGTTAATGGCATCGCCATACTCCAGGTGTAGTTCCTCAACTGCGTTGAAGAGGGTGTTCTCCACCTCCGCGCTGCAGAACTTCACTGCATCAGCTTGGAAGTCCTCGGACCCCCGATAGTCTTCCCGGCCCTTGGTCTTAGCCGCGACCAGCTGCGCAGGAACCTCAGCGATTTGCTCCTCTAGAGCCTTCTTCTCAAGGACAAGTTTGTCCTAAGCAATCCGCCGCTCCTGCCGCTCCCGCTTCAGGAGCCCCTCGAAGTCGCGAACCTGCTTTTGGAGGTCCCGAGTCTTTCGGTCGAGGATGGCCTGCTCCTTGGCCAGTTTTCCCCGCGAAGACTCGGAGGCCGCGAGATCCTCCTTAAGCTTGGCTACAACCGCGGGAGCCCCCTTTGCCCGCTCCTGCTCCAGGGCCTCCTCGAAGGCGAAGATGTACCCGAGGAAGCGGTTGATGTCCCCCATCTCCTGCGAAGGAAGGGAGAGAAGTGTTAGCAGATGAGCAACCGGTCTTATTGATGAAGGAGAGAAAAGTGAAAGTCTTACCTCTATCCGACGCATGGACATCTCATGAACGTCCCGGCGGATGTCCTCCCGATCCAAGGAAGTCGGATACCTCATAGTGGGCAGGATTGAGCCTGCTAGCAGATGTGGATCCAGCTCGGGGTACGTGTTCCCCTGTCGGAGCTGGACCCCTTGTAGCGTTTGGATCGGGGTCCAGGGAGCATCCTTCTGTGCGGGGTCCAAGACCTTGTAAAAACTCCCGTCGAGGGGGAGAGGAGAAGGGCCGACTCGAGTCGTGGAGGGGCGTGCCTCCGACTCGCCCCGGGCTGGGGAAGGAGTGAAGTCATGGATGGGCGACGGTTGTCGCTGTTGTGAAGAAGGCGAGGGGGCCAGCCCCTTGGAGGTTGGTTTCAGTGGGGACTGCCCCGTCCTCCGACGGTGGATAAGGGAGCCACCCTCATCAGTCTCCTCGGAGGAGTCCAGGTTCTCCACCCGACGAAATTGATCGCCGGTCGGGGTCTCTCCACCAGAGAAAAGTGGTGCCCCTGATGAATGAGGCGCCCCTGCTGAAGGTGGTGCACCTGCTGAAGCTCCAGCACCCAACGGAGCTCCCGAGTGACCTGCACCTAGAGGACGAGAGGCTTCAGAAACATAATCAGGAAGTTCGTTAGGGCCCTTACACCAAACGATGCGCCGAGAAACATATTGGTCCTTCCCGCGGTAGTTGTAGTAGCCCGCCTTCAGGACGCGAGGAGTTTCCCCTCGGAGGACACGTTTGACATCGGCGATGCGGGCCTCCATGGTCGAAGGGATCAACTCCTTAGGAACTAGCTTCCTATACGATTTAATAGCGAGGCGGAGCTTTTTACCTTCTTCAGCGTTCTGGACATCGAAGAGTTTGTCCACTTCCACGCGGCTCCTCTTTGTCCTCTCCGCGGAAGGAGATCCCGACGGAGCAGTAGCCTTCTTGGCCGACTTCCTCTTCCGCGTAGGGCGGACAGCGTCGGTCTCCCCCTGCTTAAGGATCAGACTGGTCAGCACAGATACCTTCTTAGCTGCAAACAGTAAAAAACAGAGGTTAGAAACGTTACCCAAGGAACCATATTGGAGGGGCCGTCGAAGAGTTGACCCCCGGAGACTATGTCGAGGAGTCGGATCCCGACATTCACCAGGTCCCGCTCCGTGAGAGAATTGGCATCGAGGGGAGTATAGGACTCCCCCCATCGGTAGAGCTGGATGAGATGAAGGGTCTGGAAGTCTTCATCAGAATAGGTGTGGTAAGCGGGAGGAGAGTCCGCTTCCACCTCCCATCGGGGTCATGGGATCGAGGAGTTTTGGATGAAGAAGTAGCTACTCTTCCACCCACTGTTATCGGACCCGTGTCGATCAGGAGTCCCCGACCCTTGACAACCTTCCAGGTGTCATTGGTCCAGCTGCACAACGCGAGTTGCGTCTTGTTCCACTTGGGCATCCGGGGGTAGAAGGCGCAGACCCCCGCCTCGTTGCACTTCATCCCGTAGAAGGTTCTGAAGAGCTTGAGGCTGTAAACCCACTTCTGTCGGAAGCAGAGGACTTGGAAGGCGTTCCATAAGCGGATGGCATGGGGAGAGAAAGTGGTTGGATGCTTCTTGTAGTGTTGGCACATCTCGACCAGGTTGCCACAGAAGGGGAATCTAATCCCCGCCGATATTTTCCCCGTAGAGACAAATACCTCCCCTTTCCGGGGACGGGTAACCTCGAGGTTACTCGAGAGGCGGGGCCAAGGATACGGGAAGCGAGGTTCCCAGGTAGAGGTGATGCATCCCTCCCGGAGAGCTGCATCGTAAGCAATGCTGGAAATCTCGTTGAGAGCATAGTCAAAATTGAAGGGCTTTATCCCCTCGAAACTAGATCCACTGTCTGAAAGTCAGCCACGGCAAGGAAAGGCACATTGGGTTTTTCGGAAAATTGCAAACAAATTAATCGAAGATGAAAAAAGAGGTACACGAGCAATAGGGAGGAAATCCTTACCAGATATGATGATTCGAAAGTAGGAAGGAAGAACTTGATGTTGCCGGAAAAGTTGATCGGAGAGCAGAAAGCCTTGAGTTCGCAGAGTTGCAGAGAGCTTTTGGAGAATTCGGAAACGGTAAAAGGGAAATAGTGCCCAGGGTTAGGGTTTTATAGGAGAAGAGGACAAGTGAAAGGACATTCTGATCTGAATCGTCGAAGTCGAAGCGTTTTAATCTGAACCGTTGAGATGAAACGTGTAGAATGACAACGGGCGTAATGATGAAACGGCCTGAAAAGCACTTTTTCAGAAAAAGCAGGCGCGAAAAATCAGGCACGGGTGCCAAAGACGTCGCTTCGTTATCTGCTGCATTTAATGGCTGGGGAACCGAGGAGTCTTCTCGGATTTGGTGGTTATCCTCAAGATATCAAGGAAACGTGAACGAGAAGATTCGTATTAAGTGACTGTACCAAGGAAAGGTCCCCGACTCCGATGTCGGGAGGTCGGGAGTTAAAAAACACGACGAACTCTAAGTCCCTCATGTCTTGGGGGCAAATGATGGGTTTCGCTATGGCCGTTAGGCCCTTTAACGGTGAGGAAACGGTGAAAAGGCCCACTGGGCCCTAAAAGGAGGTCAAGGTGATCAAGGCGAAGGGTCCCGACAGAGGGAGTCCCGATGGTGAAAGGTCCCGACAGAGTCGGTCCCGATAGGCGAGCTGGACGCTCCCGATGAGATGCCTTTAAGTAGGCCCCGATGATGAATCCCTGAGAACGATTGACTCTATCACGATGACGAGGGGCCCCGAGCGGTGACACAATGAGATAACTCTGGAGTCCCCGATATTAGTCGGGACTTGCTATCAGAGGTTGAGGCCGAGATACACGGAGCGTGGCCGAGATAAGCGAGATCATGGCCTAGATAGGCGAGATCGTTGCCGAGATACGCGGAGCGTGGCCGAGATAAGCGAGAGCATGGCCTAGATTGGCGGGATCGTGGCCGAGATACGCGGAATATGGGCTAACCACCCCAACGGTTCACCAGGTAACTGAGGTACCTCTCCGCCTATAAAAGGGCAGAGGTTACCTCAGATCACATACGTTGACATACTGAGACTCTTGCTTACCAGTTTATACGAGATACTCATTTAAGCATCGGAGAGGGATTCTGGGTCACCGCCCGGTCCATCCCCTCTTGCAGGATTACGTGGAGCAAATGAGCTCGGATCGCCGTCAAGACAGTACCGGAGTTCCACCGTGATCCAACAGCCGCCAACCGGATATTAGTTGAAGGTTGCGAACACTTGTACGGATACTCTGGAGAAGTATTCCTTTGTGGAAAACTGGGCAATTGGAGAATTAACAGTTGACCAAGGATACAGTGCGGTACATAGTTTTATTTCAAACAGGTTTGGTTCATGAAAGGGAATCAACGTTCTGCGGGCGCTACAATACTCCTAACAGATGAGTAGCACGATGCCCGTCATATCCGCCGGTCGCACGATGCCCGTCGTATCCGCCGGTCACACGGCAAGCCTCGTATGAACTATTCGGAGACGGAGACGGAGACGAAGAACTGAAGACTAAGATGTTGATACTATTGTGTAACCGTATAGATTAACGACCACCCTCCCATTCCGGCGAGTGGGAGCTGTTAGCATATGGTGACGTGGCGCCGTAATAGGAGCCCGTTAATTAAGGGAATTACCTAAGTTAATTAGGTAATTGTCAGTCTGGGCTAATTGGGCCAAATCCAATTAGTAATTGACAAGGGAGGCCCAAAATTGGGCCTCCCCCTTATACATGCAATTCGGCTGGCCACCCTATACCACATTGGTTGGAGTTGCCTTTTGGCAACTCCACCAATACTATATATAGGGGTGTCTGCTAAGGGTTTATACACTCATTCATAATAACAAGGATCTCCATTGAGAACACTTGTTTCCCTTAGTTAAATTTCGGCACCATCACATCTAGTCTGAGGTTCCATCTCCATTGAAGAATCGATCAGAGGTCTTGTTGTGGAGGTACATCGCGTGTGACTTTTTCTAATGAAGAACTTGCACGTGGTTCCGACCGGAGGATCAGAACTCCCTCCACATCGTTCTTGGCCAAGAAAGCTAAAAGGTATGTGTACTAATTCTGCTACGTAGATTAGATTTCTTGCTAGTACACGTTTAGCATTCCGTAGTATTACGTCCCCGTAATCCAACATTAACAGTGTCATTAAGCCACCTTAATGAAACCGTTGCCTATATATACTCCATAAGTTCCATTCATTCCAACAAGTTTACATCTTTGCACGTTTAGCTCTGCCTTCTCTCTAGGTTTTTATCTCTCTAGAGAACTCAGACTTACTTAAGCATCAGAGAGGGTTCACCGAGCACCACCCCCCCTCTCCGTGCTCGGTATTGCCATTCGTGCAGGTCATCAGGAAGCGAAGGAACAAATCAGACCGACAAGCAAGAATGATCAGAGAAAAGAGCGAACAACTCGTGAGAAGTGCCACTTGGGTTAGAAAGTCATCAACCCGAGGGCACGTCTTAACACTTGGCGCCGTCCGTGGGCTTTGAATAGAAAAAGCCTGGCAATCACACGATATATGACTAACAACCTGCCATCAAGAGACGACCGTCCACTGGGGGACGGTAGGCAACGAACAATCAGAGAAGACAGCCTGTACCCCCTGTTGGATCACAGTTGGAACTCCGGTACGTTTTTGACGGAAGTCTGAACTCCTTTGCTCCAAGTAATCCTGCAAAAAGGGATAGACCGGGCGGTGACCCAGAATCCCTCTCCGATGCTTAAATGAGTATCTCGATGTAGGCAAGTATCAGTGTATATCAGTATGTGAATGTGTCAGACCTGAGGTAATTCCTTCCTTTATATAGGGGAGGAGTTACCCCAGTTACCTGTCGCGATAACTGCCAGGGGCAGTTAGCCCACGTTCCATTTATCTCGGCCACTTGCCCACGTTCCGTCTTTTCAGGCCAATTCCCCCCTACGCTGATAGTGAGCGTGTTTCTCGGCCTCATCCTCTGGTGGCAAGTCCCGACGGATGTCGGGGGCTCCAGAGTTATCTCCTTTGGTCACCGCTCGGGGCCCCTCGTCATCGGGACAGGGCCAACATCCTCAGGGATTCAACAACGGGGCCTACTCAAAGGCATTTCATCGGGGCCTACTCAAAGGCATTTCATCGGGAGCGTCCAGCTCATATGTCGGGACCGACCTTGTCGAGACCCCTCATATTGGCCCTCTAGGCCACTTTTGGAGCCCAGTGGGCCTACTTCACCGTTTACTCGTCGTTAATGGGCCTAACGGCTATATCGAAACCCATCATTTGCCCCCAAGACATGAGGGACTTACAGTTCGTCGTGCCTTCCAACTCCGGACCTCCCGATATTGGCATCGGAGGCTTTTAACTTTACAAAAAATCTTCTGAAGCGGATCTCCTCATCCAAGATTCCCCGATATTCTGAGGATAACCACCAAATCCGAAAAGATTTCTCGGTTACTCAACTATTAAATGCACTGGTGATGAAGCGACGGCTTGGGTACCCGTGTCTGCTTTTTCTTAAAAAGCACTTTTTAGCCGTTTTGTCGCTAGCGTCTCAACGACTCAGGTTGAAGCGTTTCATCTTAAACGGTCCGGATTGCAACGTCTCTTCGGCTATCTTCTCTCCTATAAAACCCCCAAATCCTGGCACTATTCATTTCTCCTTCACCGCTTCATCCTCTGCAATTTCAAAAGCTCAAGCTCTCCTTTCTGATTTCTGATCAACGCTCCGGCAACCAGGATATCCGACCGTCAGGATCATCTTTTCTTCCCCGATTCAGCATGTTTGGTAAGATTTCCTCCTCCGATTCCGAAAAAACTGTTAGCATAGTTTTTCTTTTATCTCAATCAAATTACCCGGACTTTTCCAAAAATCAACTGTGCCTTTTCTTGCCGTGATCATTTTCCAGACGGTGAATCCAGTTCTGGGGGGAGAAAGTCCTTCAAGTTTGATTATGGTTGTAATGAGATTTCGAAAAACGCCTATGAAGAAGCTCTCCGGGAGGGATGTATCACTTCCACCTGGGAACCTCGCTACCCCTATCCTCGCCCTCGCATCCCGAGCGACCCTATGGTCACTCGTCCCCGGGAAGGGGAGGTATTTGTCTCCACCGGGCAAGTATCAGCGGGGATCCGATTCCCTTTCTGTGGGGATCTAGTCGAGATGTGTGATTATTACAAAACACATCCGACTACTTTTTCCCCCCACGCCATCCGTGTGTGGAACGCCTTCCATGTCATTTGCCTCCGCCAACAGTGGACTTATAGCCTCCGAATTTTCCAGACCTTCTATGGCATGAAGTGCAACGATGTCGGGGTCTGTGCCTTCTACCCGCGGATGCCCAAATGGAGCAAGACGCAGCTCTCCCGAGATAGCTGGAATGGTGACACCTGGAAGGTCGCCAAAGGTCGGGTAATATTCTAATTGCACCTTTGTTTTCGTCTTTGCAGCTAGGAAGGTATCAATGCTGACCAATATCATGCTTAAGCAGGCTGAGACCGATGCCGTCCAACGTCCCGCGCGGAAGAGGAAGTCCTCGAAGAGGGCCGCCTCCTCATCGGCACCTCCATCTACGGAGGAGGTCAAGCGGGCCCGGGTGGACAAGATGGAGAGGATCTTCAACACCCAGACTCCCGAAGAAGGTAAGCAGCTCCGATTAGCCATCCGATTATACAAAAAACGTATTCCCGAGGAGTTAATCCCCTCCGATAAGAAAGCCAGAATCGAAGGGATCAACCACATCCTGCAAGGAGAAACTCCCCGCATCCTTAAAGCGGGTTATTACAACTATTACGGGAAAGACCAGTATTTCTCTCGTCGCGTCATTTGGTGTAAGGATCCCGATTAACTCCCTGACTATCTTTCTAAATCTTCTCGTCCTCCAGCTGCAGGTCAATCGGGAGCTGGAGCTTCAGCGGGGGTGCCACCCTCCGATGCTCAGGTCAGAGAGCCCCTCCTTCCCCTTCTTGCCCCGAGAGGACCGGGGACTGAAGATGTCCCGACGGACGGTCAGTTCCGTTGGGTGGTTGACCTGGACGTTTCTCATTCTTCCGAGGAGGTGAGCGAAGGTCCAGCCCTGATTCGTCGTCCGGGGGTGAGGCAGATCCCGTTGGAGCCGACTCCCGAAGGGCTGCTTCCATCTTCCCCGACACAACAGCATTCGCCGGATCTGAGCCTGACTCCTGAAGGGACGACTGGGTCTCACGGCGGCTCGGAGGCCCACACCTCCGACACTCAGGTTGTCCTTCCCCCCTCTCCCCTTAGACGGGAGTTTCTATCAGCTCTACACCCCCGACCAGGCGGCGGCTCCTTGGACCCCGATCGAGTCATTGCAAGGGGTCCCGCTTCGTCGGGGTGATGCACCACCGGAACTGGGTCTGCACTTGTTGGCAGGTTCAGTTCCGCCATCTCTAAAGCTTCCGCTCTCCTTAGCTCGGGAGGAAATCCACACGGACATTCGCGAAATGGCCGTTCGCCGCGTGGAGGTAAGGCTTCCTGTTTTTACACTTAGTATATAAGGTAAAATATTCTCATGTACTAACCGATTCCTTTCTTTTTCACAGGAAATGGCGGACCAACACCACTTAAGGTGATTTAACCACACCACTTAAGGTGATTTAACCATACCACTTAAGACGATTTAACCACACCACGTATGGTGATTTAACCACACCGCTTAAGGCGATTTAACAACACCTCTTAAGGCGATTTAACCACACCACTTAAGGCGATTTAACCACACCACTTAAGGCGATTTAACCACACCACTTAAGGCGATTTATCCACACCACTTAAGGCGATTTAATCGGAAGCAACCTCTTTATTCATTGATGGCTCAAAACCTGTTTATATCAAATCAAAACGATAAACAACTTGCACCACTAAAGGCGACTAATATTAGGCATGACATTTCTTCAAGTGTTCACCACTAAAAGAATGCTTCAACACATTGCCATCGAGGTCTTCCAACTTGTACGCATTTCGAGCTGGCATCCCCATGACCTTATAAGGTCCTTCCCATTTTGGTGACATCTTGTTGATCCAATCCAAAAGGGTAAATTCGTTCCGACGCCAGACCAGTTCCCCGACAAAGAACTGTCGAGACATGACTCGCCGATTGTAATATTCGGGCCGTTGCCAAGCGTATCCGAGCCTGGGCCTCCTCGGCATTCCGCCTCTTCTCTTCGACCAAGTCCAAGTCCAGACGCCTCATTTCATCATTCGACAGAGGTTCATAATACCTCGTCCGATGGGATGCCACAGCTATTTCAATGGGAGCGACTGCTTCCGTGCCATAAACAAGGCCAAACGCAGTCTCCCCAGTCGATCGTTTGGGTGTTGTTATGACAACCCAAAGCACATTTTCCAGCTCGTCCCATTTGCCCTTCAAGGCATGGACCCTCTTCTTCAGGCCATCCTTCACGATCCTGTTGGCTGACTCCACCTGTCCATTGGTTTGAGCATGATGGACAGAGGCTGTCCGATGCTCAATTTTCAGTTCCTCAGGGCACTCCTTCCACTGGACCCCGTTAAACGGAGGGCCGTTATCACTGATCAAAACCTTAGGGATCCCGTATCTGGATATAATATGGGTATGGAGGAATTTGAGGATATGACTCCCCGTTGTCTTGGCCAATGCCTTAGCCTCTATCCACTTCGAGAAAAATCAATAGCCACAAGCAAATATCGGCACTGACCTTTTGCAATTGGAAGGGGTCCCACCAAATCGATTCCCCATTGCGCGAAGGGCCAATCACTCTTGATGGACGTCAGATCTGCAGCTGGAACCACGATATTCGGGGCGTACCTCTGGCAAGCGTCACAGGATCGGACTAGCATCGTTGCCTCCTTGTTCATCGAGGGCCAGTAATAGCCCAGGTTCAGCACTTTCCTCACGACGGATCGGGCACCTTCATGACAAGCCGAGTATCCTTCGTGCACCTCCCTAAGGATCCGATCTGTATCGGGCTCAGCCACACATTTCAAGTAAGGAGTTGAAGGAGTTGAATACCCCTTTTTATACAGCTGATTGTCAACCATCACATAATTGACTGCGATTCGGCGTAATTTGCCGGCTGCTACTTCATCATCGGGGACTGCCCTCGTAGTCAGGTACGCGACTATCGGGGTCATCCAAGTGGGCTCCTCCGATCCGGTCTCGATAGCACATACCTCCGATTGATCGGCGTCTGACGGGATCACCTTCTCTAAGAAGTGCACCTTCCGACTTTCATCGAGGGGTGCCCCCAAGGCGAACTTGCTCAAGGCATCTGCTTCCACATTATCCTCCCTCGGGATCGCCTCAATATCGAAGCTCTTGAAACTCTCCTTCAAGGTTTGCACCTCACGAAGGTACTTTTTCATCATCGGGCTCTTTGCTTCGTATCGCCCCTGGACTTGGTTCATAATCAGGCTAGCATCACACTTCACCTTTAAGTGACCAACTCCCGTTCCTTTGGCAATCTTAAGGCCGATGATGAGAGCCTCATATTCAGCTTCATTGTTGGTGGCCCTAAACGTTAAGGCCAAGGCATATCGAAGGGGCTCGCCTCTGTTGGATCACGGTGGAACTCCGGTACGGACTTTGACGGCAATCCTAGCTCCTTTGCTCCACGCAATCCTGCAAGAGGGGATAGACCGGGCGGTGACCCAGAATCTCTCTCCGATGCTTAAATGAGTGTCTCGTATAACTGGCAAGTAATAAACTCAGAGTGTATTCAACTCAACGTAAGTCTTTCTGAGATGATCTCCTGCCCTTTTATAGGCAAAGAGATGTCTCAGGTACCTGGCGAACCGTTAGGGGTGGTTAGCCCGTATCCCGCATATCTCGAACAGGATCTCGCGTATCTTAGCCATGCCCCGCGTATCTCGGCCACGCTCCGTGTATCTCAATCCACGTTCCGCGTATCTCGGTCACGCCCCGCATATCTTGGCTTTATCCTCTGATAACGAGTCCCGACTCCCGTCGGGGACTCCAGAGTTATCTCGTTGTGTCACCGCTCGGGGCCCCTCGTCATCGTGACAGGGCCAATCATTCTCAGGGATTCATCATCGGGGCCTTCTCAAAGGCTTCTCATCGGGAGCTTCCAGCTCCACTGTCGGAACCGACTCTGTCGGGACCTTGCCTCGTCGGGACTCCCTTTGTCGGGACCCTTCTCCTAGGTCATCTTTGTTAAGTTATGGGATCTCAGTCAACGGGGTGTCGGCTTTAATCCCACTCCTTGTAGGGGGGGGTGTGTGTGATCCGGTCTTCTCAAGTCGCCTTGTCTTTTCCTATGTCCTTCTTCCGTTCCTTCTGCCCTTGGTTCCTTCTCTTCTTCTCTCCCTTTGCCCTTGGTTCCTTCTCTTCTTCTCTCCCTTTGCCCTGCAAAAGGGGCAATACCAGACACGGAGGAGGGGGGGGTGGTGCCTGGTGAACCCTCTCCGATGCCTAAGTCAGAACTATACTTCTAGAGAGATAAAGCTAGAGAGATGTCAGAGCTAAATTATCCAAATAGCCAAGATGTCCAAATGAGTTGTGAATGTGGGGTATTTATAGGCAACGATGTCATTAAGGTGGCTTAATGACATCGTTAACCTCTAAACACAATTAATTAACCTTTAAGTATATAATTAAGACCTTAGGATTCGGAGGAGGTAGGCGGAGTGGACCGAGCATGGGCGTCTGAGAGTGGTGTCGGGACCCTTGGGGGGGGGAGGAATCCGACCCCCGAGGGTAGGGGTTGGGTGAGGGCACCCAACCCCTCCTAGGGAGGGTGGGGTTGGCCAACCCCATCCCTCCTAGGAGGGATCGGGTTGGCCGACCCGATCTCTCCTAGGAGAGATCGGGTTGGCTGACCCGATCTCTCCTAGGAGAGATCGGGTTGGCCAACCCGATCTCTCCTAGGAGAGATCGGGTTGGCCAACCCGATCTCCCCTAGGGGAGATCGGGTCGGCTGACCCGATCTCCCCTAGGGGAGGTCGGGTGTGGCCACCCAACCTCACCTAGGTGAGTTCGCCTCCGTCGGACGGGCGCTTCGGCCCCGTCCGAGCCGTTGATGTTCTCGCGAAGTGTCCGGGTTGAAGTTTCGATTGGAAATCATAAATGGGACGATAAAAATACAACGGTTTGGAAGTCAACGGGTTCAAATTGGGCGTATATCCATCACATGCCCCCGAGTCAACCAATGGCCTAACCCTTGATTGACTCTATTTTAGGATGGTATGACACGCGCAATTTGAAACCGGGATTTTACCTTCTTTGTCTGAATGCCTGCTTACCCATGGATGCGTGCCTCTGACTCTGCCCCCTGTCTAATGAGATAGAGGAATTGTAAACGTCAGAGTAGCACGGACGTGTGCCTAGGCATACGTCCGTCTGAGGCGGGAGTAATAAACTTATCTCTGCTACAGGTGTATACTCAAAAAATACAAACTTGCACAGGGATGTGATACGAATGCAACTAAACAACTTACGCTTCAAATTCGTGCCGGGATTCCATCTAGATAAGGAGAAATTTTAATTTTGGCCAAAAATTTTCCTAAGTATGAAATGCTCAAAAATAAAGCTATCTTGATAATTTTTCTAAGTATGGGAATATACTTAGCTATAGGTGAAAGGGATAAAAAAGATGATCTTTCCTTGGCCCTTAGATTTTACTTAAGGCTAGATGGATGGTGGTGATTAAAACCCCTAAAAAACCCTATCATCCTTTTAACATAAAAGAAGAGAGTTAGAAAAATACCTCCAAGAGTCACCATAGCCACCATCTTTCTTTTCCACTTACCCTTGGAGAGCAAGAAAAGGTTGGAGAGCACCCCCAAGGTAAGGGCCGGCCGGAATTTCCACCACGAGACAGAAATCCGACCAGCGATTCCGGTGAGAGGAGGCCCAGCTGACGACGACGTCCCAATCCCCGACGAACGGCGACGTGACCTCCGGCGAGCGACGTCCCACGGCAGTGCAGACCACGGCTGAGGCAGCGGAGGCCGTTATTCGCGACGGCGAGGCCTTCTGTGGCTACGGCGGACAGCCACGGCGGCGGGAAGGACGGGGCTAGGCGAAATTCAACTCCGGCGGCGGGAGAATCGAGGCTCCGGCGGAGAACTGATTCCGGCGGTCTTCAAACTTCAATTTCCGGACCCGTTTACCATATCGGGTCGGGTTTTCCGAAGGTCCGCTCTTTTCTTTTCCATTACCGTGTAAAACGTTGATTTTTGAATCGTTGATATTTGATTGTCGATGCTTGATTGCCGATGCTTGATTGCCGATGCTTGATTGCCGATGTTTGATTGAATGTGGGATTACCGTAGATAGCCGTTGGTAGTTGTGGATTTTGGGGAAAAATGTTTGTCGGTTGTCCGGATATGGTTTCTTGTCCGATTGGGCTATCCCGGTCTTGAATTTGATGTCGTGCCGCCGTTGGTGTGTTAATCTTTGTTGGAGGGTATAAAGGTAATTTTTTCCCAAAACCCGACCTTAGGCTTGGATAAAATTATTTGACTCGGTTGTTGTCGTTGGTTGAGTGTCGGGGTATTTCCGGTTCCTCAGAAATTTCTCTTATCTTGATATTTGTCGTGTCGTGGCAGGTACTATACTCTTGGTGGTGTCCACGTACGCAGACTCTTCAGAGGCGCCGTATTCTCCGAAGGATGAGTGAGTTCCTCTTTCTCTTCCTTTTCAGTCGCGTTGCTTCCTTTCCTATTGCTAGCTTAGTATCGTGACCTTCCTTGGGGTATTAGTCGAAATTTGATTCGTGCTTTGGGGTTTCTTGTTATCTTTGCCTTAGGTCTTGCTATTCTGTCAGAGAACCATATCACTAGGTCCGATTACAACGAACATGTCACCCTAGGAGATATCAGTCCCCTAGATGAGCCTTTGTATCCTTTTCTCCCCTCCTTGGGGAATACTCGCGGGACGGCGACGGAGCCTCCTATAGGGAAGGTCGCCGTGTACCCCTCTCAGATCCGATTCGGGCTGAGGCTACCTTACTGTGACGAGCTTATAGAGTTGAGCAGGTTCTTCAGGATTTCTCCTGTGAACCTTGCCCCCAGTGCCCTCCGCGTCTGGGTGGGCTTCCGGGTATTGTGCCATTGGTACTCCTGGAAGTACTCTCTCGTTCTATTCCGATGTTTCTATCGGTTCCAGTACCGGACGAGGGTGGGGTTTGCGAGTTTCGTAACTCGCCATCCGACCTTCAAAGATCCCCGATTCTCTGATTTCGGGTTGAGTGGAGTTGAGTGGGATACCTCCCTCCGTTTTGTGACCCAGATTGACAATTCGGCCAGTCACTGGGCTAAGCACTACTTCTTCATTACGGACCGATACGTCACTTGGTCGGTCCTGAATGAGGATCGGTCCGATGGTTGGCCTGCCTTTGGAGAGTTCTCTTCGGATGATTTGAAGACTATGAAGATCATTCACGAGAGCAACAGGACCCGGTCTTACTGCCCCGTGTCTTTAATAACTGAGACGGATCTTTACGAGGCCGGGATCAGTCTGACTCCTGACTCCGGGGGTTCGGTATGTCACTTGGTCTTTCCATCTTTATTTACCTTCTGCTCTTCCTTTGTAGGTTGGTTTCATGGAAAAACCTATAACATGCAGGGAGCCCCTGTTGACCTGAGCAAGAGGAAGGCTCCTTCTAGTTCTGCTTTGAAGAAATCCCCCCTGCCTGGGAAGAAGGCTGGGGCCTCTGGTATGCTTTCTCCTATTTGCTTCTTTATGATATAACTTATGTTTTCCTTATCTTGTTTTTCTTATCTTGCTAGTGCACTCCCCCTTGGTGACTGAGAGGGTCGTCTCCGTTGGCAGAGATTCTGGACCTTCCAAGTCCAAGCCGCGGCGATCTGATTCTGAGGCCGGGGCCTCGGCTGCTAAGAGGAAGAAGGCTGTGGATCCTGCTTCGCCTACTGCTCGTCCTCCGACCCTATCTCGTGATAAGGAGATGGTGGTCGAAGAGGTGCCTTCCCTAGCTGACAAAGGGAAGGGACCTGCTGGTGGTGGTTCCCCTGCCCCCCAGCCGAGGGCACGGTCCTCAGGTATGATCTCTACCTTATTACTGATCCTTCTATGTTTATACTATCCTTTGACTTGTTTTGCTTGTGTAGGTGGGCCTCCGACTTTAAGTCGGAAGGATTTCGCACGGCTGACTGATGAAGATGTTATTGGGTCTGAGTGGACTCCCTTCGCTGGTCTGAAGGAGTTCCACCTCGATAGCACTTCCTCTTTGCGGACTCCTGAGGTTGGTGTCCGCGTACTCCGCGGTGCCGTTCCCCCTGGGGATCGTGTTGCTCCACCCAAGTCTCCTGGGGAGACTCGGCGCTTTGTTCAAGGGGTACTTTCTCGTTATGCACCTGTAAGTTGTTCTTTGCTTTCCTCTTATTTCTTTCATAATGTCTATCTTTCGGTTATTCATCCCTTGTTTGAATTGTTAGGGCATATCTGACATGGTGAACATGTCCTCGCTCGTACTCGAGTTATCTGACGAGAGGAAGACCCTTGAAGACAGCCAGGTTTCTCTCAAGGCTGAGGTCGCCACTGCTGCCGAGAAGGCGCGTATATCTGATTTGAGGCTGCAGGAGCTCCAGGACCAGGTGTCCTTGCTTGAGACCACTGTGGGCAGTTTGCGCCGGGAAGCTGAGGTTGCCGCATCTGTCCATTCTGAGGAGCTGCGGAGGTTGGAGACTAAGTGTCGGGCGGAGGAGAGGGCTGTCGCGGTATCTGAATACAAGGCCTCCTCTGCCTTCACCGCCGACTATAGCACGCGTCTCACCCAGGAGATGAACCAGTTCGGTGAGTATCTGGTTGATCACATATACCGGATTGATCCTCAGTTCCCCTTTGGTGACCTTGGTGACTTTGGGCCATATGCCACTGGCTACGCGACTGTTCTGATGGGTCAGGCTGCCGTTGCAGACGAGCCTGCCCCTGCCCAGGTGGATGCTACACCTGTGGAGATTGGTACCTCAGATTCCTCTTCCTCATCTATTTCCGCTGGCGGTTCAGCTTCAGGGGGTGAGGGTGACTCCCCCGAGGGTTCTGACTGACTTGTTTATCTCATACTATCCTTGTATATAATTACACTCCTTCTCCCCTTGCATGGGTTGAGTGTCCTTTCGGATTGTGATGGTGTTTGTTGTTACTTTCCTTTGCCGCATTATGTTGTTGACTACGTGGTTCGTTTGCCTTTACATTAGTGCTTCTCATGCTTTTGTATATATCTCTTCTCATGATGGCTCCCTATGCCTTGTGTATGGCTCTTTGGGTATGAACTCTTTACTTGGTGTGTTTCCTTTACTTATCCTTCTCTCGTGTTTTCCTTCGTGTCTTACCTGCCATTTCATAAAGAAAAAACATTACTTGTTCTTCACATTACTTTACTTAGAAATTTCTTTCTCATGTTACCCTTCTGAGTATGGTATCCTTCTGAGCATGGTATCCTTCTGAGCATGGTATCCTTTCAAACATGGTATCCTTTCAAACATGGTGTGATTATCTCTTCTGATACCCCTTACACGGTATACGTTGTACTGTTAGACCAAAGATACGCTCTTGGTGGGCGTCGAAATCTTTTCACGAGACAGGCTCTCGGACGGCACTTAACGTTTCACAGGATAGGCTCCCGGAGGGCTCAGGTTAGACCACCGATACCTTCTTGACGGGTGTCAAGCTGTTCACGAGACAGGCTCTCGGACGGCACTTAACGTTTCACAGGATAGGCTCCCGGAGGGCTCAGGTTAGACCACCGATACCTTCTTGACGGGTGTCAAGCTGTTCACGAGACAGGCTCTCGGACGGCACTTAACGTTTCGCAGGATAGGCTCCCGGAGGGCTCAGGTTAGACCAAAGATACGCTCTTGGTGGGCGTCGAACTGGTAGTTTGAAATCTACCTCAAGATACGCTCTTGGGGGCGTCGAACTGGTAGTGTTTTTTCTACCTCAAGATACGCTCTTGGGGGCGTCGAATCTGGTAGGTTGCAAATCTACCTCAAGATACGCTCCTGGGGGCGTCGAATTCGTGGTTTTTGGAAACCACTCTCAAGATACGCTCTTGGTGCGTCGAAGTCGTAGTGTAATAACTACTCTCAAGATACGCTCTTGGGGGCGTCGAAGGTTGTAGTATGAACACTACTCTCAAGATACGCTCTTGGGGGCGTCGAAGTTCGTAGTTTTTGGAAACCACTCTCAAGATACGCTCTTGGTGCGTCGAAGGTCGTAGTATAATAACTACTCTCAAGATACGCTCTTGGGGGCGTCGAAGGTCGTAGTATGAACACTACTCTCAAGATACGCTCTTGGGGGCGTCGAATGTCGTAGTACGAAGACTACTCTCAAGATACGCTCTTGGGGGCGTCGAATGTCGTAGTACGAAGACTACTCTCAAGATACGCTCTTGGGGGCGTCGAAGGTTGTTGACTTGAAGTCATATCTGTGTAAGGATAACTTGGTGATTGTAACATCACATTCACTGGTAAATGCTTTTGAATAACTACTACTCTCTTAGGAGCATTCATGTTTTTGTACACTCGGGATGCCTTGGTGCACCAAGACATCCTTTGTAGGAAATTGAAGATAGTTGTAGAGTTGGAGTAACTTCGTGAGTTCTCCTTCTCAAGAGTTGTTTTTTGAAAAGCTTGTAAAGCTAAAATATGCGAAATGCTAGATATGAAACTAAGGATATGGGGTGGTCACTGTGTCTGTTGCCACATACTCCTTGAAGCTTCCATTGTAGATCATTTCTTCCACTTCCACCTTCAACACCATGCAGTTGTTGGTTTGATGCCCCCAGGTCCCATGGTACTCACACCAACCCTGTGCATCTCTACCTAGGAAGGCCTTGCCTTCCTCCCTGCATGCTGGCAGCTCTTGCTTGAGGCGCTTGTGGAAAATTTCTTCTATGCTGAGTGTGAGGGGTGTGAATGTGAAATTGACACCTCCTCCCAATGTGTCTGCTTCTCTTCTTTTCTCTGGAACTTCATCCAACTGTTCCGCCTCTTGTTCAAATGCCCTGTCCAGCTTTGCCTTGAGCTCTCTCATTGTGCTCGTCCTGACCATCTCATAGAGCCCTCCATAGGCCTCGAATGAGCTTGGGTGTATGTGTCTGATGAATGCTCTGACTGCTTCTCCTCTTGTGATGTCCATGTTGGCACCATAATTGAAGAATCTCTTGAAATAGCTTGATATGGGCTCCTGCGGCATTTGCTTGATATCATCTATGTGGCGGAAGCCTCTTAGGATGGAGTCCCTTGTCCTGCTCCCTATTATGGTGTCCGGTTGCCAAGGTATGGATGTCACCTTCACAGCCTTGCCCTTGTATCTCCTTGTAGGCACTGTTTGAAAAAACTGTCTGCTTAGGCGGAGTGTCACTCCACTCCTCCTCCTTCCTTGCCTTTGTCTTCCTCCCCTCTTTCTTCTTTCCTGGTTGGCTCCTGCCATGACCATAGCCACTGTATCTGTCCTGTGTGATCCATGTCTCATTGAATTGACATAGCATTGTCTTGCAGTGCGTTGATCACCCAGGACCTCTCCCACTCCGTTCTCCGTGATGTACTTCAGCTTCTGGTGAACAGTGGATGGCACTATTTCATATGGATTTATGGTTGTTCTTCCTAGGATCCCATTGTAGGCTCCCAGGCTTTCAACCACCAAGAAATTGACATTTACCTTCAGCTGGGTCCATCCTTGGCCCATGGTCACTGGCAATGTTATCATCCCCAGGGGGTAGCTTGTTGCCCCTGAGAAGCCAACTAGGGGGAAGTTGACCGGATTGATGTCTGCTTTGGTTTTCCCTATCTCTTCCAACACTCTCAGGCTTAGGAGGTCAGCTGAGCTGCCCCCATCCACCAAAATTCTCTTTACATCAAAATTATCAATATCTAAAGTAATAACTAGAGCATCGTCATGTGGAAAGACGATGTGGCTTTTGTCCTTCTCCGAGAACTCTATCTTCACTTCTTCTCCTTCTCTTGGTCTTTTCCTCCACCTTGGCACTGAACTTAGCTTGGATGCATAGACTTCCCTTGCATTAGCAGTTGGGCCACCTGATGCTGCTCCTCCATGTATCATATTGATGACTCCTCTTTTGTTAGGTGGAGGGTTATAGTCTACCTTTTCCTTGCCCTTGTCTTTCTGTGGTGGCCCCAGCTGCATACTATTGCCCCCATGGTCTACGAACTGCTTCAGTTCTCCCCTCTGGACGATGTTGTTTATGCTTAGCTTTAAGCTAAAGCATTCATTTGTGTCGTGACCATAAGCCTCGTGGTTATCACACCATCTATCCTTGTGATTTCCTACCATTGGGGCTCTCCACCTTGCAGGGGGTGACCATAGCTTTTGGTTCCGCATCTCTCTAAGTACGGTAGCTGGAGTGGCGTTCAGTGGGATGAACTTAATGACATTGATTTCTCTAGCCTTTAAGGGTTCACCCATTTGGTTTCTTTGCTGTGGCGGACGCCACTCTTGTTGTCTTGCCTGCTGCGGCGGACGCCACTCTTGTTGCCTTGCTTGATGTGGTGCCTGGGGTGGCTTGCCTTTGTTTGGCCTTTGATTATCCTCCTTGGCTGCCTGGATTTTGGCCTTCTTGCTTGCCCTGTGCCTCTCAAGGTCAATATGCGTTTTAACTCTCCCTGCAAGCTCCTCCAAGGTGCTTGCTGGCTTTTTGGCCATCTTTTCAGCCAATGTTGACCCAAAGCGACCTAAGTTTCTGATAAAGGCTCGGATTATCTCCCCTTCAGTAATGTCTCCCTGGATGTCTGCAATATTCTGGTTGAACCTAGTGTAGTAGCTGGCCAGGGTTTCATCGTATTCTTGTTTTACGTCATCAATAGAGCCTGTTCCCTTGAGGAGTTTCCTCTCCCCTAGGTATCTCTGCAGAAACTTAGCTTTTAGCTGCTCCCATGAGTGGATGCTCTCAGAGGGCAGGCTGAAGAACCAATGTGAGGCCACCCCTGATAGGGTGTTTGGGAAAAGGAGTGCCTTGTATCTTTCATCAGTTGTCCTCCCGAATAGAGAGGCCTCATGCTGTTGGATATGCTCTAGGGGGTCTCCCTTCCCGTTGTACTTTGCAATTTGCACAGTGTGCAGGGAGTCTGGCACCCTGTTCATCTCCAGTTCCTTTGTGAAAGGGTGGTTCGTCTTGTCACTTAGACAATGCAAGCTGGGTTTCTTTGACTCATTCAATTTCCGGGTTATCATGGCTTCTATCTCCTCCGGGGTGATCACTACCTGTGCCGGAGTATAATCCCTCTGATATCCATTGTAGTTGTAGACTGGGCTTACTGGGTTCCCTTGTCCCTGCTGGTATGGACTGTAGGTGTACTCTTGATACGCCTGCTGGGGTGCTTCATAGAAGTCCTGCCTTCTTGGAGGTCTTGCTTGTCTCTCCTCCCCAAACGGGGTGTAAGCCCTGTTGTTCTGCTGTTGCCTAGGAGGCACGAATTGTTGCCTTCCCTCTGGGGGTGGCTCCTGGTAATATCTTCTTTGCTCCTCTCGCTGCCCTGCTTGAGGGTGCGGGTAGTGCTCTTCTGTCGGGATCTGCTCCTCCTCATGAGCTTCAGTATAAGTCCCTTGGGTGTATGCCTGCCTTGCATATGCTGTGTGGGCGCGGTTGCCACCTCTCTGTGCTGGCATCCCATACGGGTACCCTTGGGGTTGCTCTTCATAATAGTATCCCTCAGGGGGTGCCGTGTTGTGAGAAGGCATTCCCTGTTGTCTTCCTTCTCTCTGTGGCCTTCTTGCCCGGGGGGTGGAGGCTGTGGAGGATTCAGCCCCAGCTGGGCGTGAAGGTCCTCCCTCCTGATTGTTCTGTTGCTGAGGAGGTTGTGGTATTTCTTGGGGCTCTGGATGCATTGGCTGCTTCCCAGGGTCAGGCCGCCTCCCTGGAGGTATGGGTTCTCTTCTCCGCCCATTGCCCCCGGGTGGGTGTTGGGGCCTGGACACCCTACTGTTCGTCATAGCTCGTGTAATAGCCAGGCTTTCTGTCCGAAGCCTACAGACGGCGCCAAGTGTTAAGTTATGGGATCTCAGTCAACGGGGTGTCGGCTTTAATCCCACTCCTTGTAGGGGGGGGTGTGTGTGATCCGGTCTTCTCAAGTCGCCTTGTCTTTTCCTATGTCCTTCTTCCGTTCCTTCTGCCCTTGGTTCCTTCTCTTCTTCTCTCCCTTTGCCCTTGGTTCCTTCTCTTCTTCTCTCCCTTTGCCCTGCAAAAGGGGCAATACCAGACACGGAGGAGGGGGGGGTGGTGCCTGGTGAACCCTCTCCGATGCCTAAGTCAGAACTATACTTCTAGAGAGATAAAGCTAGAGAGATGTCAGAGCTAAATTATCCAAATAGCCAAGATGTCCAAATGAGTTGTGAATGTGGGGTATTTATAGGCAACGATGTCATTAAGGTGGCTTAATGACATCGTTAACCTCTAAACACAATTAATTAACCTTTAAGTATATAATTAAGACCTTAGGATTCGGAGGAGGTAGGCGGAGTGGACCGAGCATGGGCGTCTGAGAGTGGTGTCGGGACCCTTGGGGGGGGGAGGAATCCGACCCCCGAGGGTAGGGGTTGGGTGAGGGCACCCAACCCCTCCTAGGGAGGGTGGGGTTGGCCAACCCCATCCCTCCTAGGAGGGATCGGGTTGGCCGACCCGATCTCTCCTAGGAGAGATCGGGTTGGCTGACCCGATCTCTCCTAGGAGAGATCGGGTTGGCCAACCCGATCTCTCCTAGGAGAGATCGGGTTGGCCAACCCGATCTCCCCTAGGGGAGATCGGGTCGGCTGACCCGATCTCCCCTAGGGGAGGTCGGGTGTGGCCACCCAACCTCACCTAGGTGAGTTCGCCTCCGTCGGACGGGCGCTTCGGCCCCGTCCGAGCCGTTGATGTTCTCGCGAAGTGTCCGGGTTGAAGTTTCGATTGGAAATCATAAATGGGACGATAAAAATACAACGGTTTGGAAGTCAACGGGTTCAAATTGGGCGTATATCCATCAATCTTGACCTTCCTTTCGGGGCCTGGTGGGCTTGTTTGCCGTTTCCTCGCCGTTACAGGGCCTGACGACTATAGTCGGACCCATCATTTGCCCCCAAGACATGAGGGACTTTTAGTTCGTCGTGTCTTTCAACTCCCGATCTTTCAATACTAGAGTCAGGGATCTTTTCCTTGGTTCAGTTACTCAGTTTATCAATCTTCTCCTCTACGTTTCCTCAGGGTTTTGTGGATAACTGTTATATCCCAAGGGTCTTCTCGGTTTCCTAGTGCATTAAATGCAGTAGATAATGGAGTGACGTTTTCGACCCACGTGCCTGATTTTTCGCGCCTGTCCTTTTCTGAAAAAGTGCTTTTCGGGTCGTTTCATCATTACACCCGTTGTCCTTCTGCACGTTTCATCTCAACGGTCCAGATTAAGACTCTTCGACTTCGACGACCCGGATCGAAGTGTCCTTTCAACCGTCTTCTTCGATTATAAAAACCCTAGCCATAGTCACAATTTAACCTTTACCGTCTTCGAATTTTCAAAAGCTCTCTGCGATTCCTCGGCAATTCCAAGCTCTGTGATTTCGAAGGTCTTTGGAGTCTTTCCGATCATCTTTCCGGCGACGTTTCGTTCATCTCCTTCAACCTCTTCTTCATCATGTCTGGTAAGGAGTCCCTCTTCGTTGTTTGTTCGTCTTTTTTTCTTTCTAATTTTTCCAAGAGTCCCACTGTATTTTCTTGCCCTGGTTGCTTTTCAGACAGCAGTTCCAGCTCTGAGGGGAGAAAACCCTTTAATTTTGATTATGCTCCAAATGAGATTTCCAACACTGCCTATGATGCAGCTCTCCGAGAGGGTTGCATCACCATCACCTGGGAACCTCGTTTCCCATATCCTAGGCATCGTCCCTCGAGTGACTCTGAGGTTAATCGTCCCCAGCAAGGGGAGGTGTTTGTCTCTACGGGACAAATATCAGCGGGGATCAGGTTCCCCTTTTGCGGTAATCTGGTCGAGCTGTGCCGTCATTACAGAACACACCCCACCACCTTTTCTCCCCATGCCATCCGCCTCTGGAACGCCTTTCAAGTCCTCTGTCTCCGACAGAAGTGGGTCTACAGCCTCCAACTCTTCAGAACCTTTTATGGGATGAAGTGCAACGAGGCGGGGGTTTGCGCCTTCTACCCCCGGATGCCTAAGTGGAGTAAGCAGCAGCTTGCCCGGCATGGTTGGACCAGTGACACCTGGAAGGTGGTCAAGGGTCGGGGACTCTTGATCGATACCGGGTCCGACAATAGTAGCTGGAAGAGGAGCTACTTCTTCATCCGTCACTCCTCCATTCCCTGGCCTCGCTGGGAGGTGGTAGCAGACCCTCCGCCTGCTTTCCACACTTATGCTGATGAGGATTTTGAGACTCTCCAGCTTATCCAGCTCTATCGGTGGGAGGAGTCTTACACTCCTCTCAACGCCAACTCACTCGTGGAGCGGGACCTGGTGCACGCCGGGATCCGACTCCTTGACATTGTTTCTGAGGGCCAACTCTTCGATGGTCCTTCCAATATGGTTCCTTGGGTAAACTTCTAACTCTTTCTTCGTTTACTGTTTGCAGCCAAGAAGGTATCTGTGCTGACCGATCTATTCCTTAAGCAGGGGGAGACTAATGCTGTCCGCCCCTCGCGGAAGAGGAAGTCTGCCAAGAAGGCTGCTGCTAGGTCGGGGTCTCCTTCGGCGGAGCAGCCCAAGCGGAAACGGGTGGACCTGGACCAGCTCTTCGAGGTCCAGAACGCTGAGGAAGGTAAACAACTTCGACTTGCTATTAAATCGTACAAGAGGATGGTCCCGTCGGTTTTGATTTCCTCGACCAAGGAAGGTCGCATTACTGATGTCAAAAGAATCCTTCGAGGCGAAACTCCCCGAGTCTTGAAGGCTGGCTACTATCATTACCGCGGGAAGGATCAATACGTCTCCCGACGTATCATTTGGTGTAAGAGTCCCGATGAACTTCCTGACTACCTTTCTGAAGCTCTTCATCCTCCAGGTGCAGGTCGCTCGGGAGCTTCCTCGGGTGCTGCAGCTTCCGCAGATGCACCGCCTCCAGCGGGGGTGCCTTCCTCAGCTGGGGAGAAGGCACCATCTGGCGAACAGTTTCGTCAGGTGGAAACTCTGGACTCCTCCGAGGAGACTGGCGGGGTTGACCCCCCTCAACAACGTCGGAAGGCGGGACAATCCCCCTTGAAACCAACCTCTCAGGGGCCGCCTCCTTCGTCTTCTCCTCAGCAGCGGGAGCTCTCGCCTATCCACGAATTCTCTCCCTCCCCTGTTCGGGCCGAGACGGAGGCGTGCCCTTCCCTTCCTCGTCCTATCTCTCCCCTTGCTCTTGATGGGGACTTCTACAGGCCCTTCAGCTCTTCACAGGCGAATGCCCCCTGGACTCCTATCCAGACGCTCCAGGGAGTCCCGCTTACACAAGGGGAACGAGACCAGGAGCTGGCCCTGCATCTGCTGGCGGGTTCTATTCTGCCTTCTATGCGGCATCCGATTTACCTCAATCGGACGCATATGCAGTGGGATATCAGGGATATGGCTGTGCGCCGCGTAGAGGTGAAACTTTGCTTCTTTCTTGTTGATGGTAGATCGAGTCGTTTGTTCCTTAGCATTTTTCCTTTTTATTGCAGGAGCTCGGAGACTACAACCGCCTCATCGGGTACATTATTGCCTATGATGAGGCCCGGGAGCGGGACCGAGGGGTCCGCGAGCAGCTTCACGCGGATCTCAAGGCCTTCCAATCTCTGCGGGGGAAGTTTGCCAAGGAGCAGGCTGCCCTTAATCAGAAGATTCGGGATCTTCAGCAGCAGATCGCGGACTTCGAGGGGCTCTTGAGGAAAGAGCGGCAGGAGCGGGGGGTGATTGTGGACAGGCTGACCCAGGAGAAGAAGGCTGCCGAGGACCAACTGGTTTTTGAGAAGAAGGCTTTGGAGGAGCTAATCGCGGGGTTTCCTGCGCAGCTGGCCGAAGCGGAGGAAAAGGGCCGGGAGGACTATCGGAGGTCGGCGGGTTTTCAAGCTGATGCCATGAAGTTCTTTGGCGCAGAGGTGGAGAACACTCTCTTCAACGTGGTTGAGGAGCTCCACCTGGAGTATGGCGACGCCATCAACTTTGACAAGTCTCCTTCCCTCGCTCCCTTCGCGAAGAAGTATTTTACTCTTTCCGAGGAGAGTGACGGGGGGAATACTCCCGTAATTGTCGAAGACGCTTCTGAACTTCCAAGTGTGGACGCCCCGATAACTAATCCTCCCGAAGCCAATCCTGGGGATCCCTCTGCTACTGACTCCGCGGACCCAGCTGCTGCCGATGCTGCCGACAAGGACCAAGCTTGAATATTTTTATCTTTTAGGGTCCTTGTATCTTCTTCTCTTTTGTTATCATCGGGCCTTTGAGCCCTTTATCAATATCAAACTTCTCTGGTTCCGATCTTTTGTTGCACTTCTCTGAGTGACTTTACTTATACGCGCTTAAGTCGAAGCTTCGACACTTAAGACATTCTCGTACGTCTTTCCCGACGATTTAATAACTTGCACCACTTAAGGCGACTTAACTCCATGCATCACTTAAGACGACTTAATTCCGCGCACCACTTAAGGCGACTTGGTTTCATGCATCACTTAAGACGACTTAATTCCGCGCACCACTTAAGGCGACTTGGTTTCATGCATCACTTAAGACGACTTTATGTTACTTAGAGCAAATCTAAGAATCGTGCATCACTTAAGACGTCTTTTCTCGGGCATCACTTAAGACGTCTTTTCTCGGGCATCACTTAAGACGACTTTCGGAGACTTAGAATAAATCTAGGCATCATGCACCACTCAAGGAGACTTAGTCCCGCGCATCACTTAAGACGACTTTATATTACTTAGAATAAATCTAAGCATCGTGCACCACTCAAGGCGACTTTCATCGTGCACCACTGAAGGCGACTTTCATCGTGCACCACTGAAGGCGACTTTCATCGTGCACCACTGAAGGCGACTTTCATCGTGCACCACTGAAGGCGACTTTCATCGTGCACCACTGAAGGCGACTTTCATCGCGCACCACTGAAGGCGACTTTTGGATACTTAGAATAAATCTAAATATTGTGCACCGCTGAAGGCGACTTTCATCATGCACCACTGAAGGCGACTTTCATCGTGCACCCCCTGAAGGCGACTTTTACACTTAGCATAAATCTAAGGACAACTTTTATTTGGAAACAACCTCTTTATTTATTGATGGCATAAGATTGGCTTACATCGAATTAAACGATAAATAGCATACACCACTTAAGGCGATTTTACATCGGGCACCACTTAAGGCGACTTTTTCGGGCACCACTTAAGGCGACTTTATCGAGCACCACTTAAGGCGACTTTATCGAGCACCACTTAAGGCGACTTTCTTCAAGCATGGTGTTTCTTCAAGTGTTCGCCACTGAAAGAATGCTTTAATGTTCTGCCATCGAGGTCTTCCAACTTGTATGCATTTGGCGCTGGCATCCCCACGACTTTATAAGGTCCTTCCCATTTTGGTGACATCTTGTTGATTCGATCCAAAAGGGTGAACTCGTTGCGACGCCAAACCAGCTCCCCGACAAAGAACTGTCGGGACTTCACTCGCCGATTGTAGTACCTGGCCGTCGCTAAACGCATTCGAGCTTGGACTTCATCGGCTTCCCGCCTCTTCTCTTCGAGTAAGTCCAAGTCCAGACGTCTCACTTCGTCGTTCGTTAGGGGCTCGTAATATCTCATTCGATGGGACGCCACAGCTACCTCCACAGGTGCGACAGCTTCCGTGCCATAAACGAGGCCAAACGGAGTCTCCCCTGTTGATCGTTTGGGTGTCGTTCTAACAGCCCAAAGTACATTTTCCAGTTCATTCAACCACTTGCCCTTCAAGGCGTAGACCCTCTTCTTCAGGCCATCCATCACGATTTTGTTGGCTGACTCCACCTGGCCATTAGTTTGAGCATGGCGTACGGAGGCGGTCCGATGCTCAATGTTCAATTCTTCCAGATACTCCCTCACCTAAGAGCCGTTGAACGGTGGGCCATTGTCGCTGATCACCACCTTAGGAATCCCGTATCTGGACACGATGTGGGTCTGGAGGAACTTGACGATCTGGTTCCCCGTTGTTCTGGCCAATGCCTTCGCCTCTATCCATTTCGAAAAGTAATCGATAGCTACAAGTAAATACTTACATTGTCCTTGTGCTTGTGGAAGAGGTCCCACCAAGTCGATGCCCCACTGCGCGAAGGGCCAAGCGCTCTTGATGGATGTCAGGTTAGCGGCCGGAGCCACGATACTCGGGGCGTACCTCTGGCACGCGTCGCATGATCGGACCAACGCCGTTGCTTCTTTGTTCATCGTGGGCCAATAGTAGCCTAAGTTCAACACCTTCCTCAAAATGGATCGGGCCCCTTCGTGGCAAGCCGCGACCCCCTCATGCATTTCCTTCAGGATTCGATTGGTGTCGGGTTCTGCTACACACTTTAGGTACGGAGTCGAGAACCAGCCCTTCTTGTACAGCTGATTGTCCAGCATCACATAATTAGACGCGATCCGACATATCCTGTCTGCTGCTACCTTATCTTCGGGGACTGCCCCCGTAGTCAGATACGCGACTATCGGGGTCATCCAAGTGGGCTCCTCCTCCGATTTTGTCTCAATGGTGCACACCTGTGTTGGGTCGATGTTTGATAAGATCACCTTCTCCAAGAAGTGCACCTTCCGATTTTCTTCCAAGGGTGCCCCCAGGGCAAACTTACTCAAGGCGTCTGCCTCTGCGTTCTCCTCCCTCGGGATAGCCTCGATATCGAAGCTTTTGAAGCCCTCTCTCAAGGCTTGTACCTCTCGCAGATACTTTTTCATTATCGGACTCCTTGCTTCGTATCGCCCTTGAACCTGGTTCACGATTAAAGCTGCGTCGCACTTCACTCTCAAGTGATCGATTCCAGTGCCTTTAGCGATTTTTAGGCCCGTGATAAGAGCTTCGTACACCGCTTCGTTGTTTGTGGCCTTGAATGTTAAAGCCAAGGCGTATCAGAGCGGTTCACCTTCACCTGGTGGTATCAACAAGAAGCCCGCTCCTGATCCATCTGAACTCGCGGAGCCATCCGTGTACATCTCCCAGATATTTTCCTTGTTTGGCTGTTCTGATTGCTCTGCCCTCTCTGGTTGTACTCCTGTCGGGACTTCCATGGTTGCCCCCTCTACAGGGCCCGTTTCTTCCAGATCGGGGGCTGTAGACTCTGCTATGAAATCTGCTAACGCCTGACCCTTAATGGCCGTTCTCGGAGCGAAGTGTATGCGAAATTCGCTAAGCTCTACTGCCCATTTCACTAGTCTCCCCGACGCATCCGGTCGGTTAAAAAAATGCTTCAAAGGCTGGTTCGTTAGCACAGTGATCTCGTGTGCGTGGAAATATGGCCTTAGCTTGCGAGCAGTAATGATAAACGCAAAGAGGTACTTCTCAACGGCGGGGTAGTTCAATTCAGATTTGGCAAATGCCTGGAACCGGTTTTGCCAGCGGCGGGAGTGTGCGAAGGTGCTGCTTGAGTGCTTGGAACGCTTCTTCACATTTGGCGGTCCATTCGAATTTTTTGTTGGCCCTCAAGACTTCAAAAAACGACATTGATCGGTCGCTGGCTTTGGATAAGAAGCGGTTCATTGCAGCTAGTCGGCCATTCAGTACTTGCACCTCCCGATGGTTTATCGGGGACTGCATCTCCTCGATTGCCCTCAGCTTCTCAGGATTCACTTCAATTCCTCTCTGACTCACCATGAAGCCCAGGAATTTCCCTGAGTGGACTCCGAAGGCGCATTTCGTCGGGTTCAAGCGAACTTGATGGAGCCTCATCCGCTCAAACGCCATGGTAAGGTTGTGCACGTGATCCTCGGCTTGTCGGGACTTCACCAGCATATCATCCACGTAGGCTTCCATGGTTTCTCCCAGCATATCTCCAAACAGCTTATTCACCATCCGCTGGTAGGTTGCCCCGGCATTGATCAATCCGAAAGGCATGACATCGTAGTGATAGATGTCGCTGTCTGCATAGAATGCTGTGTGGGGGGCGTCTTCTTTGGCCATCTTGATCTGGTTGTAGCCTGAATATGCATCCATGAAACTTAACAGCTCATGTCCCGATGTGGCATCCACCAGCTGGTCAATCCTCGGGAGTGGATAGCAATCCTTTGGACAAGCCTTGTTCAAGTCGCGGAAGTCCACGCACATTCGCCACTTCCCATTAGTCTTCTTCACCAGCACGGGGTTGGCCACCCAAGTCTGGAATCGGAGTTCTTTAATGAACCCAGCGTCGAGCAACCTGCCCACCTCCTACTGGATCGCGATCTTCTTATCCGTGCCCATCGGACGCCTTTTCTGCGTGATAGGCTTGATCGCGGGGTCTATCTTCAGCTCGTGCACGATCACGTCGGGGCTGATTCCTGGCATATCGCTGGGGGACCAGGCAAACAGCTCCTTGAACTCCTTCAACAACTCCACCAATTTTTGGGCTGTCTCTTCAGTTAGAGCAGACCCGATTTTCACCTTCCTCTGGGGTCCGTCGATCTCGACTTCTTTCAGATATTCTACGGGGGCGGGACGCCCAAACTCTTCTCTGGGATCTGTGTTTGTCTGGAGGATAGTCATAGCCTCTCGCCTCCTCCTTCGGGTGGCATTGACATAGCATTTTCGGGAAGCCACCTGGTCGCCTTTGACCTCCCCGACTCCGTGATCGGTCGGGAACTTCATCTTCTGGTGCACAGTCGAGGCAACCGCCATCAGGGGATTGATGGTGGTTCTCCCGATAATCGCGTTGTAGGTCCCCGCAGAATCAACCACGACAAATTCCACGTTCCTCCTTTATGATTTCCACCCGCTACCAAACTCCACTGGTAAGGTGATTACTCCTAGCGGGTAGGAGGTTGAGCCAGAGAACCCGACCATCGGGAAGTTTGCCTCCTTCAGATCTTTCTTTGTTTTCCCCATAGCCTCCAGCGCGTCCATGAACAGGATGTCGGAGGAGCTCCCTCCGTCGATTAGAATTCTCTTCATCTCGAACCCGTCTACATCCAAGGTTACCACCAAGGCATCGTCATGCGGAGTCTCCACGCCTATGAGGTCCTCCGATGAGAAGGAGATCACCATCTCTTCTTTCAAGGTCCAGGATCGGGACCTCTTACCCAACACCACTGCCGTAGGGATCCTAGAGGCGTAGACCTCTCAGGCGGAGGAGGTATCACCTCCAGCAGCAAATCCTCCATGAATCACGTTAATGACTCGTCTCTCTTTGCGAGCACCGGATGACTCTGGATCAGTTCTCTTCTTTTTCGGGGACCGATCGCGGGATCGGGAACGGGACCGTGATCGGGACCGAGAGCGGGACCGGCATCGTTTGTCCCCAACGAACTCCTTGAGCTTTCCCTTCTGGATTAGCTTTTAATTTCCTTCTTCAGCTCCCGACAGTGATTGGTGTCGTGGCCATTTGCGCGGTGAAATCGACAGTAGCGATCCGTGCGGGACCCCAGGAATTCTCCATCTTTCTTTGGGGGGTACCTGGAGATACCTTGTCGCTCCATGACTGTCAGCACTTCCGCCATGGAGCAGTTGAGAGGAATGTCAAAATCCTCCCGCCTATCCTTCTTTGAAGAACGTCTGTCGTCCCTCCGATCCGGACGTCCTCGATTCTTGCCACTGTCGGGCTTACCTTTTGACTTTCGATCGTCGAAAGGTTTACTTGACTGTTTCCCTTTGTTCGACTTTGGGGGTTCTAGTTCTCCCGTGGCTATCTTTGACTCCTGGACATCGATCTGCCGCTTCACCCTCTTTTGCAATGCCTCCATATTCCACACAGCCTTCTCAGCCACGCTGTGCATCAAGTCGGAGCCATAGGGAGCTGTCAGGTTCCGAATGAAGGTACGGATGGTTTCGCCCTCAGAGATTTCTTCATCTATCTCTGCTACGCTAGCTGTGTACCGCTGGTAATAATGAGCCAGCGATTCGTCGGGCCTCTGCACCACCTGGGTCAGGGACCTCACGCTCTTCAATAGACGCCTCCGACCCTAGTACTGCTGAATGAATCGATCGTGCATGTCTGCCCAGCAAGTGATGCATCCCGGGGGCAGACTAAAGAACCAAGTCAGGGCCCTTTCTCCCAGTGTGTTCGGGAACAACGTACACACTATGTCTTCACTTGGGGCTCTTCCCAGACACGCCATGAGGTGCTTCTGGACGCGGCGAACTGGATCTCCTTCGCCATCATACTCCTTTATCGTGGGGATGCCTAGCCCAGGCGGGGCTAGGGTGTCAATGAGTCGGGGAACGAAGGGATGAGTGGATCGATCCCTCAGCTCCGACACCAGTGGCTTCTGTTCTCCCATACAGATGTTCACGATCTTTACCACCTGGTCGGGAGTGATGGGACCATTCAGGGGAATGGTCCTGTGCTGTACTGGTCCTGGCCCATCAACCACGAACCTCTCCGACTGACCGGTCGCCCTACCTCTGTCTTGGCCTCGGGGCGGGGCTTCCTGTGCGTTTCGACCCTCTGTCGGCAGGGTCGCTTCCTCCAACGGGGGCATCTCCTCCTGCCTCCTCGCAGCCTCTCTTCGATCCAAGAGAGCCTCTACAGCCGCCAGAAACATGGGCATGGCCTCTGCCACGGCCCTCGTCAAATCTGCAGCTGGGGGAGCCTCCTGCCCCCTGTTGTCCTGGTGCTGAAGGGCAACATCTTCGGGATGCGATCCATTGTGCCCTCCTGTCTGGGAGAGCTCAGCAGGGGGATGGTTCTGGTTTTCCTCTTGTTCTGGAACTGAATTCAAATTCGTTGCAGCGGGGTGACGGGAACCACCGGATTGTCCCTGTCTTCTGTTCTTGCCAGCCGCCATTGATCGAGTCGAAGGCATATCAGCATTTTGTTTGATTCCCACAGACGGCGCCAATGTTGGATCACGGTGGAACTCCGGTACGGACTTTGACGGCAATCCTAGCTCCTTTGCTCCACGCAATCCTGCAAGAGGGGATAGACCGGGCGGTGACCCAGAATCCCTCTCCGATGCTTAAATGAGTGTCTCGTATAACTGGCAAGTAATAAACTCAGAGTGTATTCAACTCAACGTAAGTCTTTCTGAGATGATCTCCTGCCCTTTTATAGGCAAAGAGATGTCTCAGGTACCTGGCGATTCGTTAGGGGTGGTTAGCCCGTATCCCGCATATCTCGAACAGGATCTCGCGTATCTTAGCCATGCCCCGCGTATCTCGGCCACGCTCCGTGTATCTCAATCCACGTTCCGCGTATCTCGGCCACGCCCTGCATATCTTGGCTTTATCATCTGATAACGAGTCCCGACTCCCGTCGGGACGTCGGGGACTCCAGAGTTATCTCATTGTGTCACCGCTCGGGGCCCCTCGTCATCGTGACAGGGCCAATCATTCTCAGGGATTCATCATCGGGGCCTTCTCAAAGGCTTCTCATCGGGAGCTTCCAGCTCCACTGTCGGAACCGACTCTGTCGGGACCTTGCCTCGTCGGGACTCCCTTTGTCGGGACCCTTCTCCTAGGTCATCTTGACCTTCCTTTCGGGGCCTGGTGGGCCTGTTTGCCGTTTCCTCGCCGTTACAGGGCCTGACGACTGTAGTCGGACCCATCAGCCTCCACCTGGCGGTATCAGTACGAACCCTGCTCCCGATAATTCTGAATTTGAGGAGCCATCGGTATACATCTCCCAAGTTTCTTCGTCATTGGGCTGTTCTGACTGCTCTGCCATCGGGACTTCCATGGTTGCCCCCTCTACAGGGCCCGCTTCTTCCAGATCGGGGGCTGTAGACTCTGCTATAAAGTCCGCCAACGCCTGGCCCTTAATAGCCGTTCTCAGGGCAAAGTGAATGCGGAACTCACTAAGCTCGACTACCCATTTCACCAATCTCCCCGACGCATCAGGTCGGTTCAAAAAATGTTTCAAGGGCTGATTCGTCAGAACGGTAATCTCATGCGCATGGAAGTAAGGTCTCAGCTTCCGAGCAGTAACAATTAACGCATAAAGATACTTCTCAACGGCGAGATAATTCATTTCAGACTTGGCGAGTGCCTTGCTTACATAATAGACGGGGACTTGGTTACCCTCTACGACTTTCACTAAGACAGAGCTAACAGCAAATTCAGAAACAGCCAAATACAGATAGAGTGGCTCGCCTGGAATGGGCTTCGCCAACGACGGGAGGGTGCGGAGGTGCTGCTTGAGTGCCTGGAACGCCTTTTCGCACTTGGCAGTCCACTCAAAATTCTTGTTGGCCCCCAGTACTTCAAAGAACGGCATGGATCGGTCGCTTGCCTTGGACAGGAAGCGATTCATCGCGGCCAATCGGCCATTCAGCACCTGCACCTCCCGATGGTTCGTCGGGGACTTCATCTCCTCGATCGCCTTCAGCTTCTCAGGGTTCACCTAGATTCCCCTCTGTATCACCATGAAACCCAGAAACTTCCCTGAGTGTACTCCGAAGGCACACTTGGTCGGGTTCAAGCGAACTTGATGAAGCCTCATCCGCTCAAACGCCGTGGCCAAGTTGTGAACATGATCCTTGGCCTTTCGGGACTTCACCAGCATATCGTCCACATAGGCCTCCATCGTCTTCCCCAGCATATCCCCGAACAGCTTGTTCACCATCCTCTGATAAGTTGCACCGGCATTGATCAGTCCAAAGGGCATGACATCATAGTGATAGATGTCACTATCAGCATAAAAAGCGGTGTGGGGGGCATCCTCCTTGGACATCTTGATCTGATTGTAGCCGGAGTAGGCATCCATAAAGCTCAGCAACTCATGTCCCGATGTGGCATCCACCAGCTGGTCGATCCTCGGGAGCGGATAGCAATCTTTCGGGCATGCTTTGTTCAGGTCGCGGAAATCAACACACATTCGCCACTTGCCATTGCTCTTCTTCACCTGGACTGGGTTGGCAACCCAGGTCTGGAATCGGAGCTCCTTAATAAATCCAGCATCGAGCAACCTGCCCACCTCTTGCTGGATCACGATCTTCTTGTCGGCACCCATCGGGCGCCTTCTATGTGCAATCGGCTTGATCGCGGGGTCGATCTTCAGCTCATGAGTAATCACATCGGGGCTGATTCCTGGCATGTCACTCGGGGACCAGGCAAACAGCTCCTTGAACTCCTTCAACAAATCAATCAGTTCTTGGGCCTTCTCCTCAGTCAGAGCGGACCCGATCTTCACCTTCCTCTGAGGTCCATCAATCTCGAACTCCTTCAAATCCTCCATCGGGGCGGGACGCCCAAACTCCTCTCTGGGATCGGCATCAGTCTGGAAAATAGTCATAGCCTCCCGATTCCTCCTTCGAGTGGCATTGACATAGCACTTCCTGGAGGCCACCTGATCGCCCCTGACCTCCCCGACTGCGTGGTCGGTCGGAAACTTCATCTTCTGATGGACAGTTGAGGCAACTGCCCCCATCGGGTTGATGGTGGTCCTCCCGATAATTGCATTGTAGGTCCCCGCAGACTCGACCACCACGAACTCCACGTCCCTCTTCTCTGACTTCCAACCACTACTGAACTCAACCGGTAAGGTAATCATCCCCACCGGGTAAGAAGTAGAGCCAGAAAATCCGACCATCGGGAAGTCCGCATGCTTCAAATCCTTCTTGGTTTTTCCCATGGCCTCCAGCGCATTCATGAACAAAATATCGGAGGAGCTCCCTCCATCAATCAAGATTCGCTTCATCTCGTACCCATCCACGTTCAGGGTCACGACCAAAGCATCATCGTGCGGGGTCTCCACACCTATCAGGTCCTCCGCTGAGAAAGAAATCACCATCTCTTCCTTCGGAGTCCAAGTTCGGGCCCTCTTGCCCAGCACCACAGCAACAGGAATTCGAGAAGCATAGACCTCTCGAGATGCCGTGGTATCACATCCTGCAGCAAATCCCCCATGGATCACATTAATGGTCCCTCGCTTCTCCTTGCGGGTATTGGAAGACTTGGGCTTCTCCTTCTTCGGGGACCGATCGCGGGATCGGTAACGGGACCGCGATCGGGACCGGGAACGGGATCGGCTCCGTCACCCAGCCACAAATTCCTTGAGCTTCCCCTTCTGGATCAGCTTCTCAATCTCCTTCTTCAACTCCCGACAGTGGTTAGTGTCGTGACCGCTGGCGCGATGGAAACGACAATAACGATCAGTGCGGGCTCCCATGAACTATCCATCCTTCTTCGGGGGGTACCTGGTGATACCCTGTCAATCCATCACCGCCAACACAGCACCCATGGAGCAAATGAGAGGAGTGTAACGGTCCTCCCGTTTGTCCGACTTCGAGGGACGCTTGTCTTCCCTTCAATCGGGACGGCCTCGACCCCGACTGCTCTCGGGTTTATCTTTCCTCCTGCGATCGTCCGAGGGTTTGAACGAATGCTTCCCCTTGTTCGATTTCGGAGGGTCGAGCTCTCCGGCAGCTATCTTCGACTCCTGTACGTCGATTTTCTACTTCACCCTCTTCTGCAGTGCCTCCATGTTCCACACAGCCTTCTCAGCCACGCTGTGCATCAGGTCGGAACCATATGGTGCTCTCAGGTTCCGAATGAAGGTGCGGATGGTCTCTCCCTCCTACATCTCCTCATCAATCTCGGTCATGCTGGCAGTGTACCTCTGATAATAATGCGCCAGCGACTCATCGGGCCTCTGTACCACCTCAGCCAGGGACCTCACGCTTTTCAGGAGACGTCGACGGCTCTGGTACTGTTGGATGAAACGGTCATGCATCTGGGTCCAGGTAGAGATGCACCATGGAGGAAGGCTGAAGAACCACGTCAGGGCCCTCTCACCAAGTGTGGCTGGGAACAGAACGCACACTATATCGTCATCTGGGGCTCTGCCTAGACAAGCCATAACATGCTTCTGGACATGGCAAACTGGATCTCCCTCGCCATCATACTCCTTGATTGTCTGGATACCAAGTCCTGGCGGGATAAGGGTGTTCACCAATCGGGTGACAAAGGGATGAGTGGATCGATCCCTCAGCTCCGACATCATCTTCTTCTGGTCCCCCATACAGATGTTCACGATCTTCACCACCTGGTCGGGGGTGATAGGACCATTAAGAGGGATGGTCCTATGCTGCACCGGTCCAGGCCCATCAATCACAAACTGCTACGACTGAGCGGGCTCCTTGCCCTTATCCTAGTGCTCGGGTTGGGCCTCTTGCCCGTCCCGATTCTCCCTCGGCGGAGGCCGAGGCAACTCCTCCTCCTACTTCTTGGCAGCCTCCCTTCGGTTCAGGAGAGCCTCTATAGTCTCGAGGAATATCGGCATGACATCAATCACAGCTTTTGCCAAGTCCACCTTTGTAGGAGCATCCTGGTCCCTCATCGGGATCTCTTCCCTGTCCTCCAACGAGTTTCGAATGGAATCCTCGTGATCGTAATGATGCCCCCTATTTGGGAACCAGCAGGGGGAGGATCATCCCGGTCAACACTGCGCTCCGGCAGCCCTGAATTCAGAGTTCCAGCAGGATGGCGGGAACCGCCGGATTGACCTTGTTTCTTCTTTTGCTTGACAGCCATCGATCGGGTAGAAGCTATCTTTTCTCTTTGTTACGTTCCCACAGACGGCGCCAATGTTGGATCACGGTTGGAACTCCGGTACGTTTTTTACGGAAGTCTGAACTCCTTTGCTCCAAGTAATCCTGCAAAAAGGGATAGACCGGGCGGTGACCCAGAATCCCTCTCCGATGCTTAAATGAGTATCTCGATGTAGGCAAGTATCAGTGTATATCAGTATGTGAATGTGTCAGACCTGAGGTAATTCCTTCCTTTATATAGGGGAGGAGTTACCCCAGTTACTTGTCACGATAACTGCCAGGGGCAGTTAGCCCACGTTCCATTTATCTCGGCCACTTGACCACGTTCCGTCTTTTCAGGCCACTTCCCCACTACGCTGATAGTGGGTGTGTTTCTCGGCCTCATCCTCTGGTGGTAAGTCCCGACGGATGTCGGGGGCTCCAGAGTTATCTCCTTTGGTCACCGCTCGGGGCCCCTCGTCATTGGGACAGGGCCAACATCCTCAGGGATTCAACATCGGGGCCTACTCAAAGGCATTTCATCGGGAGCGTCCAGCTCATATGTCGGGACCGACTTTGTCGAGACCCCTCATATTGGCCCTCTAGGCCTCTTTTGGAGCCCAGTGGGCCTACTTCAACATTTACTCGTCGTTAATGGGCCTAACGGCTATATCGAAACCCATCACCCCCGGCCAGACAACCCACTCCTCAGGGGCAACCTGTGCCCCCCGCGCATCAAGCAACACCCCAAGCTCCACAAGTAAACAATCAAGGGGGGACCATCACGCCTAGCTGGGGTCGAGTCCTCCACGGTCTCGACTTCTATAAGTCGGCGACCACAAGAGCAGGGGGCATGAAAGGGGGTATAGTCTCAAGGATATCAATATACGGCACCCCCACAGGGGTACCACTATGGAGAGCGTCCTCAAGAGTATCCTTACGGCATGCCAGCACAAGGAAACAATAACCGGGCTCATACCACTAACACGAGGCCATTTCATTCGCAGGGAGCACCATCGGTGACCCCAGAATTCATGAATGCACTAGATGAGCTTTTAGCATATAGAGAGGTTGTGAGAAACAGGCAGGAAAGACAGTATGCCAAAGAGGAGCAACACCCGCAGGCGAATGAGCACCCACAATGAGAGCAGTATCAACTGGAAGAACAGATCCCAGAAGAAGAACAACACACGCACCTTTCAACTGGGCAGCATGAAAGTCAAGGCAGAAACGATCAAGTACCACATTTACTCGTCGTTAATGGGCCTAACGGCTATATCGAAACCCATCACCCCCGGCCAGACAACCCACTCCTCAGGGGCAACCTGTGCCCCCGCGCATCAAGCAACACCCCAAGCTCCACAAGTAAACAATCAAGGGGGGACCATCACGCCTAGCTGGGGTCGAGTCCTCCACGGTCTCGACTTCTATAAGTCGGCGACCACAAGAGCAGGGGGCATGAAAGGGGGTATAGTCTCAAGGATATCAATATACGGCACCCCCGCAGGGGTACCACTATGGAGAGCGTCCTCAAGAGTATCCTTACGGCATGCCAGCACAAGGAAACAATAACCGGGCTCATACCACTAACACGAGGCCATTTCATTCGCAGGGAGCACCATCGGTGACCCCAGAATTCATGAATGCACTAGATGAGCTTTTAGCAAATAGAGAGGTTGTGAGAAACAGGCAGGAAAGACAGTATGCCAAAGAGGAGCAACACCCGCAGGCGAATGAGCACCCACAAGGAGAGCAGTATCAACAGGAAGAACAGATCCCAGAAGAAGAACAACACACGCACCTTTCAACTGGGCAGCATGAAAGTCAAGGAAGAAACGATCAAGTACCACCTCCGAGAGATAGACAGAATTTCGTCCCTCCAATGCAACCTCAAGAACCCCAAGATACATGGACATACACCCCATTGAGGGACAATGCACAACCACAACACCCAAGGAGGAAAGAGTTCCAGCATCCACCCCCACAGGGATACCCACATCACACGTACAATCCTTATCATCACGGACATGGAGTCCTGGCGAGCCCGGGGATAAGCTATGATAAGGAACTATAGCCCATCACCAGTGATGCTAACTCAGTAGGACATAGAGGCAATGATTGCAAAGAAGATGAATGAATCCAAAACGAATGGATTGCATTGGTTGAGTGATAGCACGAATCACCCCTTCAATAGGGAGCTGGAGAACAACAAAGTGCCTGATGCGTTGCACTTGATAAAGATAGAAAAGTATAATGGCAGGACTGACCCCTTGGAGCACATCCAACAGCATGAGGCCTCCCTCTTGGGTAGGACTACGGATAACCACTACAAGGCGTTGTTGTTCTCAAACTCGTTATCAGGGGTAGCATCTCACTGGTTCTTCAGCCTACCAACTGAAATCATCCACTCATGGGCACAATTGAAAGTTAAGTTCCTCCAAAGGTAGCTAGGAGAAAGGAAGCTACTCAAGGGAACCAGTTCACTTGATGATGTGAAGCTGGAGCATGAAGAGACGCTAGCAAACTATTACACTAGGTTCAACCAGAACCTAGCGAATATACAAGGGGACATAACTAAGGGAGAGATCATAAGGGCTTTCATAAGAAACCTCGGACGCTTTGGTTCAACCTTGGCAGAAAAGATGGCTAAAAAACCCGCCGGCACATTGGAGGAGCTCGCGGCAAGGGTAAAAACCCATATTGACCTGGAAAGGCTCATAATGAGCAAGAGAGCAAAGATTCAGGCCACCAAGGAAGAGAATGCAAAGCCAAGCAGAGGAAAACCACCTCAGGTCCCCCAGCCTATTAGGCAACAGGACTGGCGTCCGCCCCAACCAAGAAATCATACATGTGAGCAGTTGAGACCAAGGGAAATCAACGTCATCAAGTTCATACCATTGAATACAACCCCGACAGTTGTATTAAGAGAAATTAGGAACTTGAAGATATGGAAACCCCCAGCAAGGTGGAGAGCCCCAATGGCTGGGACTGAAAAGGAAAAATGGTGCGATAACCATGAAGCACATGGCCACGACACAAACAAATGCTTCAGTCTAAAGTTGAGCATAAACAATGCACTGCAAAGGGGAGAATTGAAGCAATTCGTGGACCACGGGGGCAGCAGTGCACCCACAAAGCCAATGCAAAAGGACAAAGGAAAAGAGAAAGCTGATTACCATCCCTTACCCACAAAAAGGGGGACAATCAACATGATTCATGGTGGAATCGGGCTGGCGGATCAGCAGCAAATGCAAGGGAGGTGTATGCCTCTAGAATAGATGCAACAACAAAGTGGAGAAAGAGGCCAAGAGAGGAAAAAGAGATGGTAATAGAATTCTCTGAGAAGGACAAGAGTCATATCGTCTTCCCATATGACGATGCCTTAGTGATAACAATGGACATTGATAACTTCGATGTGAAAAGAATACTCGTTGACGGAGGAAGTTCGGCAGATGTACTGCAATTGCGAGTGCTTAAAGAGATAGGGAAAACCAAGGCAGATATCAAACCGGTAAACCTCCCTCTAGTCGGATTCTCAGGGGCGACAAGCTACCCTCTAGGCATGATAACTCTACCAGTAACACTGGGACAAGGGTGGACACAGCTGAAGATCAACGTGAACTTCTTGGTAGTGGAAAACCTGGGAGCTTATAACAGGATCCTAGGGAGAACCACAATAAACCCATATGAGATTGTACCCTCAACAGTCCACCAGAAACTGAAGTACATCACTGAAAATGGAATAGGAGAAGTCCTGGGTGATCAGCGCACCGCAAGGCAGTGTTACGTCAATTCCATGAGACGTAGGTCACAACAATCAGACACGGTAGCAATGATGACAACAAGGGGCAGAAAGAGAAAGAGCTCTCAAGAAGAGAAGAAAAAACAGCTAAGGCAAGGAAAGAAAAGGGTAGGAGTCAGACTCCGCCTTATCAAGCAGATACTGAGAAGATTGGACAAGAAAACAGGAAGTGGAAAGGTTGTAAGGGTAACAAGCATACCCTGACAGCCAAATAATGAAAATGGAAGGAGAGTGAAAAGATCAATTGAAAGAGGCTTCAGATACATAGAGGACGTGAAGCAAATGCTAGAAGAATCCCTCACAAGTTACTTCCAAAGATTCGTGGAGTATAGGGCCAGCATGGAGGTAACAAAAGGGGAGGCTGTAAGAGATTTCCTTAGAAACATGCATCCAACCTCATTCGAGGTTTTTGGAGGTCATTATGAGGTAGTGATGACAAGCACGATGCTAAAGAGAAGTTGGACAAGGCATTCGAGGAAGAAACGAGACAGCGGAATGAAGAGTTCAAAGAAGAAGAGACCCACATACATGGAGGGGGTGTAAATTTCAACTTTACACCTCTTAAGGTGCAAGTCGAAGAACTTTTCAAGAAACACCTGAGCAAGGAGTTGCCAGAATACAGGAGGAAGGTAAGGCCTTCCTGTGAAAATACATAAGAGGATGGTGTGAATACCATGGAACGTGGGGGAATAAGACAAACGATTGCATGGTGTTGAAAATAGAGATTGAAGAGTTGATCTACAAGGGAGGATTAAAAGAATACATAGCACCAGTTCCGTCCACCACCAACTAAGGAAATCACACCAGCAGAACACCATATCCTTGGTTCTATATTTTAAATAATGCATGTTTAGTTTTCTAAAAAAACAACTTTGGGGGCGGAAAACTCACGAAGTTTCTCCAACTCTTCAACTATATTTTGTTCCCTTAAAGGATGTCCTGGACAACCCACGACACCCCTCCTGTATATAAGGCATGAATGCTTTCAATTAAGTAGAAGTTTATCAAGATATTTACTAAGCATAAGGTAACAATATCTCCACGAATTCCTTACTTAGATATGACAAGTGCATGGCACTTTCTGTGCCCTCCGAGAGCCTATCTCGTGAAAAATTATGCGCCTTCCGAGAGCCCATCTCGTGAAAAATACTGTGCCTTCCGAGAGCCCATCTCGTGAAAAAATTTGTGCCTTCCGAGAGCCTATCTCGTGAAAACTCTGCGCCCTCCGAGAGCCCATCTCGCGAAAAATTATGTGCCTTCCGAGAGCCTATCTCGTGAAAAACTCTGCACCCTCCGAGAGCCCATCTCGTGAAAAATTCTGTGCCTTCTGAGAGCATATCTCACGAACTAATTTTGCGCCCTCCGAGAGCCTATCTCGTGAAAAACTCTACGCCCTCTGAGAGCCCATCTCACGAACTAATTCTGTGCCTTCCGAGAGCCTATCTCGTGAACTAATTATGTGCCTTCCGAGAGCCTATCTCACGAACTAATTATGTGTCCTTCGAGAGCCTATCTTGTGAACTAATTCTGCGCCTTCCGAGAGCCCATCTAGCGAACCAATTATGTGCCTTCTGAGAGCCTATCTCGCGAACATATTCAGCGCCTTCCGGGAGCCTATCTCGCGAACACATCATGTGACCTCCGTAAGCCTATCTCGCAAATACTTTTGGACTACAACAACACATTTTGAAAAACTTTACTTTTTAAAGTAAGGATATGTTGGATCACGGTGGAACTCCGGTACGGATCTTGACGGCAATCCTAGCTCCTTTGCTCCACGTAATCCTGCAAGAGGGGATAGACCGGGCGGTGACCCAGAATCCCTCTCCGATGCTTAAATGAGTCTCTCGTATGACTGGCAAGCAACAATCTCCAAAGTATATCGAACTTAATGTAAATGATCTGAGGTGACCTTCTGCCCTTTTATAGGCAAAAAGGTGCCTCAGGTACCTGGCGAACCGTTAGGGGTGGTTAGCCCGTATCCCGCTTATCTCGTACACGATCTCGCGTATCTTAGCCATGCCCCGCGTATCTCGGTCACGATCCGTGAATCTTAACCACGTTCCGTATATCTCGGCCACGCCCCGCATATCTTGGCTTTATCCTCTGGTAACGAGTCCCGACTCCCGTCGGGGACTCCAGAGTTATCTCGTTGTGTCACCGCTCGGGGCCCCTCGTCATCGTGACAGGGCCAATCATTCTCAGGGATTCATCATCGGGGCCTTAAAGGCTTCTCATCGGGAGCTCCTAGCTCCACTGTCGGGACCGACTCTGTCGGGACCCTGCTTCGTCGGGACTCCCTTCATGGGACCCGTCTCCTAGGTCATCTTGACCCTTACTCTGGGCCTGGTGGGCCTGTTTGCCGTTTCCTCGCCGTTAAAGTGCCTGACGGCTATAGTCGGACCCATCATTTGCCCCCAAGACATGAGGGACTTTTAGTTCGTCGTGTCTTCCAACTCTCGATTTTCCAAGGCTAGAGTCGGGGATCTGTTCCTTGGTTCAGTTACTTAATCTTCTCTTCCACATTTCCTCAGGGTTTTGTAGATAACCGCTATATCCCAAAGGTCTCTTCGGTTCTCTAGTGCATTAAATGCAGCAGATAATGGAGTGACGTTTTCGACCCATGTGCCTAATTTTTCGCGCCTGTCCTTTTCTTAAAAGTGCTTTTCAGGCCGTTTCATCATTACGCCCGTTGTCCTTCTGCACGTTTCATCTCGACGGTCCAGATTAAGACCTTTCGACTTCGACGACTCGGATCGAAGTGTCCTTTCAACTGTTTTCTTCGACTATAAAACCCTAGCCACAGTCACAATTTAACTTTTACCGTCTTCGAATTCTCAAAAGCTCTCTGCGATTCCTCTGCAATTCCAAGCTCTGTGCTTTCGAAGATCCTTGGAGTCTTCTCCGATCATCTTTCCGGCGACATCTCGTTCATCTCCTTCAACCTCTACTCCACCATGTCTGGTAAGGAAACACTCTTCGTTGTTTGTTTGTCCCCTTCTTTTTAATTTTTTCCAGAATCCCACTGTATTTTCTTGCCCTGGTTGCTTTTCAGACAGCGGTTCCAACTCCGAGGGGAGAAAACCCTTTAAATTTGACTATGCTCCAAATGAAATTTCCACCACTGCTTATGATGCAGCTCTCCGAGAGGGTTGCATCACCATCACCTGGGAACCTCGTTTCCCTTATCCTCGGCATCGTCCCTCGAGTGACCCTGAGGTTACTCGTCCCCAGAAAGGGGAGGTATTTGTCTCAACGGGACAAATATCAGCGGGGATCAGGTTCCCCTTCTGCGGTAACCTGGTCGAGCTGTGCCAACACTACCAAACACACCCTACTACCTTCTCTCCTCATGCCATCCGCCTCTGGAATGCCTTTCAAGTCCTCTGTCTCCGACAGAAGTGGGTCTACAGCCTCCAGCTTTTCCGGACTTTCTACGGGCTGAAATGCAACGAGGCGGGGGTTTGCGCCTTCTACCCTCGGATGCCCAAATGGAGTAAGCAGCAGCTTGCCCGGAACGGTTGGACCAGTGACACCTGGAAGGTGGTCAAGGGTCGGGGACTCTTGATTGATACGGGGTCTGACAACAGTAGCTGGAAGAGGAGCTACTTCTTCATCCAACATTCTTCTATTCCTTGGCCTCGGTGGGAGGTGGCAGCAGACCCTCCGCCTGCTTTCCACTCCTATGCTGATGAGGACTTCGAGACTCTTCAAATGATCCAGCTTTATCGTTGGGGGGAGTCTTACACTCTTCTCAATGCTAACTCTCTGGTGGAGCGGGACCTGGTGCACACCGGGGTCCGACTCCTCAGTATTGTCTCTGGGGGGCAGCTCTTCGACGGCCCTTCTAGCGTGGTCCCTTGGGTAAAATTTCTAACTTTTTCTTCGTTTATTGTTTGCAGCCAAGAAGGTGTCTGTGCTGACCGATTTATTCCTTAAGCAGGGGGAGACCGATGCTGTCCGCCCCTCGCGGAAGAGGAAGTCTGCCAAGAAGGCTGCTGCTGCCGGGTCGGGGTCTCCTTCAACGGAGCAGCCCAAGCGGCCACGGATGGATCTGGACCAACTCTTCGAGGTCTAGAATGCTGAAGAAGGTAAACAACTCCGACTTGCTATTAAATCGGATGGTTCCGTCGGACTTGATTTCCTCGACCAAGAAGGGCCGAATTGCTGATGTCAAAAGGATCCTTCGAGGTGAAACTCCCCGAGTCTTGAAGGCAGGCTACTATCATTACCGCGGGAAGGATCAATACGTCTCCCGACGTATCATTTGGTGTAAGAATCCCGATGAACTTCCTGACTACCTATCTGAAGCTCTTCATCCTCCAGGTGCAGGTCGCTCGGGAGCTTCCTCGGGTGCTGCAGCTTCCACAGATGCACCGCCTTCAGCGGGGGTGCCTCCCTCGGCTGGAGAGAAGGAACCATCTGGTGAACAGTTTCGCCAGGTGGAGACTCTGGACTCCTCCGAGGAGACCGGCGGGGTTGACCCCCCTCAACAGCGTCGGAAGGCGGGGCAATCCCCCTTGAAACCAACCCCTCAGGGGCCGCCTCCTTCGTCTTCTCCGCAGCAGCGGGAGCTCTCTCCTATCCATGACTTGTCTCCCTCCCCCGTCCGGGCCGAGACGGAGATGTGCCCTTCTCTTCCCCGTCCCATCTATCCCCTGGCTCTTGATGAGGACTTCTACAGGCCCTTCAACTCTTCACAGGCCGATGCCCCCTGGGCTCCGATCCAGACGCTCCAGGGAGTCCCGCTCACACAAGGGGAACAGGACCAAGAACTGGCCCTGCATCTGCTGGCGGGTTCCATCCTGCCCTCTATGCGACATCCGATCCACCTCAATCGGACGCATATGCAGCGGGACGTCAGGGATATGGCTGTGCGCCGCATCGAGGTGCGACTTCGCTTTTTCCTTGTTGATCGATAAATTGGGTCTTTTGTCCTTCTAACACTTTTCCTTTTGATTGCAGGAGCTCGGGGATTACAACCGCCTCATCGGGTATGTCATTGCCTATGATGAGGCCCGGGAGCGGGACCGAGGAGTCCGCGAGCAGCTTCAAGCGGATCTCAAGGCCTCCCAGTCTTCGCGGGGGAAGCTGGCCAAAGAGCTGGCTGCCCTCAATGAGAAGATTCGGGGCCTTCAGCAACAGATCGCGGACTTCGAGGGGCTCTTGAGGCAAGAGCGGCAAGAGCGGGGGGCAGTCGTGGATCGGCTGACCCAGGAGAAGAAGGCCGCCGAGGACCAGCTGGTCCTCGAGAAGAAGGCTCTGGAGGAGCTGATCGCGGGGTTCCCGGCACGGCTGGCCGAAGCGGAGGCCAAGGGTCGGGAGGACTATCGAAGGTCGGAGGGCTTCCAAGCTGACGCCATGAAGTTCTTTGGCGCAGAGGGGGAGAACACTCTCTTCAACGCCGTTGAGGAGCTCCACCTGGAGTACGGGGACGCCATTAACTTCGACAAGTCTCCTTCCCTCGCTCCCTTTGCGAAGAAGTACTTTGCTCTTTCCGAGGAGAGTGATGGGGGGAGTACCCCCGTAATTGTTGAAGACGCCTCTGAGCTTCCAAGTGCGGACGCCCCGACGGCCAATCCTCCCGAAGCCAATCCTGTGGACCCCTCTGCTGCTAACAAGGACCAAGCTTGAATGCTTTTATCTTTCAGAGTCCTTGTATTTTCTTCTTTTGTGTCGTCGTCGGGCCTTCGAGCCCTTTATCAATATTAGACTCCTTTAATTCCGATGTCTTGTTGTCTTTCGTCTTTCCCGACTATTTAACAACTCGTACCACTTAAGGCGACTTAGCACCGAGTGCATCACTTAAGACGACTTAGTTCTTTAGCAGTCGAAACTTCGATACTTACGAATTTCTCATACGTCCTTCCCGACGATTAATAACTTGCACCACTTAAGGCGACTTAGTAGCGGGTGCATCACTTAAGACGACTTTATTCGTTACTTAGGATAAACCTAAAGATCGCGCACCACTTAAGGCGACTTAATCCCACGCATCCCTTAAGACGACTTTTGAATACTTAGAATAAATCTAAGTATTGTGCACCACTTAAGGCGGCTTTCATCGTGCACCACTGAAGGCGACTTTCATCGTGCACCACTGAAGGCGACTTTCATCGTGCACCACTGAAGGCGACTTTCATCGTGCACCACTGAAGGCGACTTTCATCGTGCACCACTGAAGGCGACTTTTATCGTGCACCACTGAAGGCGACTTTTACACTTAGCATAAATCTAAGGACAAATCTTATTTGGAAGCGACCTCTTTATTAATTGGCATAAGATAAGCTTACATCGAATTAAACGATAAACAGCATACACCACTTAAGGCGATTTTACATCGGGCACCACTTAAGGCGACTTTATCGGGCACCACTTAAGGCGACTTTCTCGGGGACCACTTAAGGCGACTTTCTTCAAGCATGGTGTTTCTTCAAGTGTTCTCCACTGAAGGAATGCTTTAACGGTCTGCCATCGAGGTCTTCCAACTTGTATGCGTTCGGAGCTGGCATCCCCACGACCTTATAAGGTCCTTCCCATTTTGGTGACATCTTGTTGATTCGATCCAAAAGGGTGAACTCGTTGCGACGCCAAACCAGCTCCCCGACGAAGAACTGTCAGGACTTCACTCGCCGATTATAGTACCTGGCCGTCGCTAAGCGTATCCGTGCTTGGACTTCATCGGCTTCCCGCCTTTTCTCTTCAAGTAGGTCCAAGTCCAGACGTCTCACTTCATCGTTCGTTAGGGGTTCGTAATATCTCATCCGATGGGATGCCACAGCTACCTCCACAGGAGCGACAGCTTCCGTGCCATAAACAAGGCCAAACGGAGTCTCCCCTGTTGATCGTTTGGGTGTCGTTCTAACAGCCCAAAGTACATTTTCCAGTTCGTTCAGCCATTTTCCCTTCAAAGCATAGACCCTCTTCTTCAGGCCATCCATCACGATTTTGTTGGCTGACTCCACCTGGCCATTAGTCTGAGCATGGCGTACAGAGGCGGTCCGATGCTCGACGTTCAGTTCTTCCAGATACTCCCTCACCTGAGAGCCGTTAAAAGGTGGGCCGTTGTCGCTGATCACCACCTTAGGAATCCCGTATCTGGACACGATGTGGGTTTGGAGGATCTTGACGATCTGGATCCCCGTTGTTCTGGCCAATGCCTTCGCCTCTATCCATTTCGAAAAATAATCGATAGCTACAAGTAAATACTTACATTGTCCTTGTGCTTGTGGAAGAGGTCCCACCAAGTCGATGCCCCACTGTGCGAAGGGCCAAGCGCTCTTGATGGGCGTCAAGTTAGCAGCCGGAGCCACGATACTCGGGGCGTACCTCTGGCACGCGTCGCATGATCGGACCAACGCCGTTGCTTCTTTGTTCATCGTGGGCCAATAGTAGCCCAAGTTCAACACCTTCCTCAAAATGGATCGGGCCCCTTCGTGACAAGCCGCGATCCCTTCATGCATTTCCCTCAAGATTCGGTTGGTATCGGGTTCTGCTACACACTTTAGGTACGGAGTCGAGAACCAGCCCTTCTTGTACAGCTGATTGTCCAGCATCACATAATTGGACGCGATCCGACATATCCTGTCTGCTGCTACCTTATCCTCGGGGACTGCCCCCGTAGTCAGGTACGCGACTATCGGGGTCATCCAAGTGGGCTCCTCCTCCGATTTTGCTTCAATGGTGCACACCTGCGTGGGGTCAATGTTTGACAGGATCACCTTCTCCAGGAAGTGCACCTTCCGATTTTCTTCTAAGGGTGCCCCCAGGGCAAATTTGCTCAAGGCGTCTGCCTCTATGTTCTTCTCCCTCGGGATAGCCTCGATATCGAAGCTTTTGAAGCTCTCTCTCAGGGTTTGTACCTCTCACAGATACTTCTTCATTATCGGACTCCTTGCTTCGTATCGTCCTTGAACTTGGTTCACGATTAACGCTGCGTCACACTTCACTCTCAAGTGATCGATTCCAGTGCCTTTAGCGATTTTTAGGCCCGTGATAAGAGCTTCATACTCCGCTTTGTTGTTTGTGGCTTTGAATGTTAAAGCCAAGGCATATCGGAGCGGTTCACCTTCACCCGGTGGTATCAACAAGAAGCCCGCTCCTGATCCGTCTGAACTTGCGGAGCCATCCGTGTACATTTCCCAGATATTTTCTTTGTTTGGCTGTTCTGATTGCTCTACCCTCTCTGGTTGTTCTTCTATCGGGACCTCCATGGTTGCCCCCTCTACAGGGCCCGTTTCTTCTAGATCGGGGGCTGTAGATTCTGCTATAAAGTCCGCCAATGCCTGGCCCTTGATTGCCGTTCTTGGAGCAAAGTGTATTCGAAACTCACTGAGCTCCACTGCCCATTTCACCAATCTCCCCGACGCATCCGGTCGGTTCAAAAAATGCTTCAAAGGCTGGTTCGTTAGCACAGTGATCTCGTGTGCGTGGAAATATGGCCTTAGCTTCCGAGCAGTAATTATCAACGCAAAGAGGTACTTCTCAACGGCGGGATAGTTCAATTCAGATTTGGCAAATGCCTTGCTTACATAATAGACGGGGACTTGATTACCCTCGACAACCTTTACTAACACAGAGCTAATAGCAAATTCAGAAACAGCCAAATAAAGGAAGAGTGGCTCGCCTGGAACCGGTTTCGCCAGCGGCGGGAGTGTGCGAAGATGTTGTTTGAGTGCTTGGAACGCCTCTTCACATTTGGCGGTCCATTCGAATTTTTTGTTGGCCCTCAAGACTTCAAAAAATGGCATGGATCGGTCGCTGGCTTTGGACAAGAAGCGGTTCATTGCAGCTAGTCGGCCATTCAGTACTTGCACCTCCCGATGGTTTATCGGAGACTGCATCTCCTCGATTGCCCTCAGCTTCTCAGGGTTCACTTCAATTCCTCTTTGGCTCACCATGAAGCCCAAAAATTTCCCTGAGTGGACTCCGAAGGCGCATTTCGTCGGGTTCAAGCGAACTTGATGAAGCCTCATCCGCTCAAACGCCATGGTAAGGTTGTGCACGTGATCCTCGGATTGTCGGGACTTCACCAGCATGTCATCCACGTAAGCTTCCATGTTTTCTCCCAGCATGTCCCCAAACAGTTTGTTCACCATCCGCTGGTAGGTTGCCCCGGCGTTGATCAACCCGAAAGGCATGACATCGTAGTGATAGATGTCGCTGTCTGCATAAAACGCAGTGTGGGGGGCGTCTTCTTTGGCCATCTTGATCTGGTTGTAGCCCGAATATGCATCCATGAAACTCAGCAGCTCATGTCCCGATGTGGCATCCACCAGCTGGTCAATCCTCGGGAATGGATAGCAATCCTTTGGACAACCCTTGTTCAGGTCGCGGAAGTCCACGCACATTCGCCACTTCCCGTTAGTCTTCTTCACCAGCACTGGATTGGCGACCCAAGTCTGGAATCGAAGCTCCTTAATGAAACCAGCATCGAGCAACCTGCCCACCTCCTGCTGGATCGGAATATTCTTATCCGTGCCCATCGGACGCCTCTTCTGCGTGATAGGTTTGATCGCGGGGTCTATCTTCAGCTCGTGCACGATCACGTCGGGGCTGATTCCTGGCATATCGCTGGGGGACCAGGCAAACAGCTCCTTGAACTCTTTCAGCAATTCCACCAATTTTTGGGCTGTCTCCTCAGTTAGAGCAGACCCGATTTTCACCTTCCTCTGGGGGCCGTCGATCTCGACTTCTTTCAGATCTTCTACGGGGGCGGGACGCCCAAACTCTTCTCTGGGATCTGTGTCTGTCTGGAGGACAGTCATAGCCTCTCGCCTCCTCCTCCGGGTGGCATTAACATAGCACTTTCGGGAAGCCACCTGGTCGCCTTTGACCTCTCCGACTTCGTGGTCGGTCGGGAACTTCATCTTCTGGTGTACCGTCGAGGCAACCGCCATCAGGGGATTGATGGTGGTTCTCCCGATAATTGCGTTGTAGGTCCCCGCAGAATCAACCACGACAAATTCTACATTCCTCCTTTCTGACTTCCACCCACTACCAAACTCCACTGGTAAGGTGATTACTCCCAGCGGGTAGGAAGTTGAGCCAGAAAACCCGACCATCAGGAAGTTTGCTTCCTTCAGATCCTTCTTCGTCTTCCCCATGGCTTCCAGCGCGTCCATGAATAGAATGTCGGAGGAGCTCCCTCCGTCGATTAGGATTCTCTTCATCTCGAACCCATCTACATCCAGGGTTACCACCAGGGCATCGTCGTGCGGAGTCTCCACGCCTATGAGGTCCTCCGATGAGAAGGAGATCACCATCTCTTCCTTCAGGGTCCAAGATCGGGACCTCTTACCCAGCACCACCGCTGTAGGGATCCTAGAGGCGTAAACCTCTCGAGCGGATGAGGTATCTCCTCCAGCAGCAAATCCTCCATGAATCACGTTGATGACTCGTCTTTCTTTGCGAACACCAGATGACTCTGGATCAGTTCTCTTCTTCTTCGGGGACCGATCGCGGGATCGGGAACGGGACCGCGATCGAGACCGAGAGCGGGACCTGCAGCGTTTGTCCCCGACGAACTCCTTGAGCTTTCCCTTCTGGATTAGCTTCTCAATCTCCTTCTTCAGCTCCCGACAGTGATTAGTGTCATGGCCATTTGCGCGGTGAAACCGACAATAGCGATCTGTGCGGGACCCCAGGAATTCTCCATCTTTCTTCGGGGGGTATCTGGAGATACCTTGTCGTTCCATGACTGTTAGTACTTCCGCCATGGAACAGTTAAGAGGAATGTCGAGATCTTCCCGCTTATCCTTTCTTGGAGGACGCCTATCCTCCTTTCGACCAGAGCGACTTCGGTCCCGACTGCCCTCTGGTTTGCCCCTTGACTTACGATCATCGAAAGGCTTGCTTGACTGCTTTCCCTTGTTCGATTTCGGGGGCTCCAGTTCTCCCGCAGCTATCTTTGACTCCTGGACATCAATCTGCCACTTCACCCTCTTCTGCAAAGCCTCCATATTCCACACAGCCTTCTCAGCCACGCTGTGCATCAAGTCGGAGCCATAGGGGGCTGTCAGGTTCCGAATAAAGGTGCGGATGGTCTCGCCCTCCGAGATTTCCTCGTCTATCTCTGCTACGCTGGCTGTGTACCGCTGGTAATAGTGTGCCAGCGACTCGTCGGGCCTCTGCACCACCTGGGTTAGAGACCTCACGCTCTTCAACAATCGTCTGCGGCCCTGATATTGTCGAATGAAGCGGTCGTGCATATCCGCCCAACAGGTAATGCAGCCTGAGGGCAGGCTAAAGAACCAGGTCAAGGCTCTTTCTCCAAGGGTGTTTGGGAACAGTGTACACACTATATCTTCATTCGGGGCTCTACCCAGACACGCCATAAGATGCTTCTGGACATGACGGACTGGATCTCCTTCGCCATCATATTCCTTAATCTCGGGGATACCCAGCCCAGGCGGGGCGAGGGTGTCTATTAGTCGGGGGACGAAGGGATGAGTGGATCGATCCCTCAGCTCCGACACCAGCGGCTTCTGTTCTCCCATACAGATGTTCATGATCTTTACTACTTGGTCGGGAGTGATGGGACCATTCAGGGGAATGGTCCTGTGCTGTACTGGTCCTGGCCCATCAACCACGAACCTTTCCGGCTGACCGGTTGCCCTACCTCTGTCTTGGCCTCGGGGCGGGGCTTCCTGTGCATTCTGACCCTCTGTTGGTAGGGTTGCTTCCTCCAGCGGGGGCATCTCCTCCTGCCTCCTGGCAGCCTCCCTTCGGTCCAAGAGAGCCTCGACGGCCGCCAGAAACATGGGCATGGCTTCGGCCACGACCCTCGTCAAATCTGCAGCTGGGGGAGCCTCCTGCCCCCTGTTATCCTGGTGTTGAGGGGCAACGTCTTCGGGATGCGATCCATTGTGTCCTCCTGTCTGAGAGAGCTCAGCCGGGGGATGGTTCTGGTTTTCCCCTTGTTCCGGTACCGAATTCAGGTTCGTTGCAGCGGGGTGACGGGAACCACCGGATTGTCCTCTCTTGTTCTTGCCAGCCGCCATCGATCGAGTAGAAGGCATATTAGCTTTTTGTTTGGTTCCCACAGACGGCGCCAATGTTGGATCACGGTGGAACTCCGGTACGGATCTTGACGGCAATCCTAGCTCCTTTGCTCACGTAATCCTGCAAGAGGGGATAGACCGGGCGGTGACCCAGAATCCCTCTCCGATGCTTAAATGAGTCTCTCGTATGACTGGCAAGCAACAATCTCCAAAGTATATCGAACTTAACGTAAATGATATGAGGTGACCTTCTGCCCTTTTATAGGCAAAAAGGTGCCTCAGGTACCTGGCAAACCGTTAGGGGTGGTTAGCCCGTATCCCGCTTATCTCGTACACGATCTCGCGTATCTTAGCCATGCCCCGCGTATCTCGGCCACGATCCGTGTATCTTAACCACGTTCCGTATATCTCGGCCACGCCCCGCATATCTTGGCTTTATCCTCTGGTAACGAGTCCCGACTCCCGTCGGGGACTCCAGAGTTATCTCGTTGTGTCACCGCTCGGGGCCCCTCGTCATCGTGACAGGGCCAATCATTCTCAGGGATTCATCATCGGGGCCTTAAAGGCTTCTCATCGGGAGCTCCTAGCTCCACTGTCGGGACCGACTCTGTCGGGACCCTGCTTCGTCGGGACTCCCTTCATCGGGACCCGTCTCCTAGGTCATCTTGACCCTTACTCTGGGCCTGGTGGGCCTGTTTGCCGTTTCCTCGCCGTTAAAGGGCCTGACGGCTATAGTCGGACCCATTAGGATACATGGTATGAGAAAAACACGAGTTTGTTCATGATGATATTATAGGTATACTGGCGCAAGAGGAAGCTAAAGATACATTAATAAATTTAAATGCAAACACAAGAAAGGAATACGCTATGAACCACCCACAAAAGACTACCACATCCAGGTAACGAGTTATCCTACTATCCATACCACAAGTCAAGGAAAACATCATAAAAAAAGAAGACACACAAGTTTAGTAGAAACTCCAAAAAGTGCCTAAGTATGAGGCCTCCAAAACATAACCACTCGACCCATCAAGGGGAGGAAAAGCAAAGGAATATATAAAAGGATAGAGAAATTAGACATTCAACCAGACACCACTGGGCAGTCCTTACGGTCCTGATGCTCAGAAGAAGAGCCACTGATGGATCTGGAAGAAGATGAAGAGGAACCTGAATCAACAACATCGATAGGAGTAGTATTCTCCTGCACAGGGGCGTCAGGCACGTTCTCAGCAACAACAGCCTGCCCCCTAAGAACAGCCACATACCCACTAGCATACAGACCAAAGTCGTTAACAGGAAAGTTAGGATCAATCCTGAATATCTGATCTGTCAGATACTCTCCAAACTGGTTCAACTCCTTGTTGCACCGAACCTGAAAGTCAGCAGCATAGGCAGGAGAAGATTTATACTCAGCCACTGCAGCAACTCTCTCCTCCTTGCGATGCTTCTCCTCAATATTCTTCAACTCCCCAGCACAGAGTGAAGAATCAACAGCAGCCTGTCGGCGTAAATCTGCATCGGTAGTCTCAAGGGAGGCAACCTGATCCCAAAGTTCCTGCATCTTCAAATCAGAAAGACGAGTCTTCTCCATGGCACTGCCAAGCTCAGCCTTCAAGGATACTTGTTAATCCTCAAGTACCTTGTTCGCCTCAGATAGCTCAAGGGCAACAGATGATAGATTAACCATGTCAGACATGCCCTTAAAGAATGAACAAAACGTCAAGTAACATAGCAAACAATTACTCAGAAGGGAAGATAAAAGAAAAATATCACTTACCGGGGCATATCGAGACAGAACCCCTTGAACAAATCGCCTAGTTTACTTAGGAGATTTGGGAAGGGAAAGGCGATATCCAGGAGCAACAGCACTCCGTAGGACGCGAACACCAACCTCAGGGGTGTGCAAAGAAGACTGGCTGTCAAAGTGATACTCCTTTAACCCAGCAAGAAGAGTCCACTCAGCTCCAACGATATCCTCGTTAGTCAAAAGAGACAGGTCCTTCCGACTCAAGGCAGGGAGTCGGACTATATGAACAATATAGAAAGTGAAAACAAGCAACAAGTGACAATATACATACAAGTCATAATGTAGAAACAAACATGAGACTCTCTCCCTCAGCTGGAGGGCAAGGGATGGAGAAGACGCATCAACACCTATAGCCTCCCCACCACCATCGGCAGGCCACTTCACTTTGTCAAGCAGAGAGGGCGCCTCCTCGACCACTATCTCCTTATCACGAGAAGGTGTCGGCAAACGAACAACCGAGGGAGAATCTCTCATAGCCTTCTTCTTATTGACAGCCGAGGGCCCGACCTCAGAGTCAGGTTTCCGTGCCTTAGACATTGATTGGCTTGAACTCTTGCTCACAGGAACAACGCGCTCGGTGACCAACGGCGAGTGCCCTGATAACACAAAGAAAGAAGAGAAAGAAGAACATACTGGAAGCCTCTGCAGCCCTCCCTGACTTAGGAGATTTCTTGGGAGCAGAACTGGAGGGTCCCTTCCTCTTGCTCAAATCAATGGGCTCCGCCTGCACAGTATAGGTTTTTTCGTGAAACCAAACTACAAAGGAAAAACAAAAGATGAATGAAAGAAAGAAGACTATGTGACATACCAAACCCTCGGAGGGAGGGGTCAAGCGAATCCCCGCCTCATACAAATCTAGCTCGGTCACCACAGACACAGGACAATAAGACTTGGTCTGATGGCTCTGATAAATAACCTTCATGGTCTTGTCCGAGGAAGAGAACTCCCCAAAGGAGGGCCAGCCATCCGACCGATTCTCGTGAAGAACCGACCAAGTCACATTGCAATCGTTGATGAAGAAATAATACTTAGACCAATGACTCGCCGAATTATCAAGAGGAGCCACGAAGCGAAGGTCACTGTTCCACTCAACCTCACCCAACCCCAAATCCTCAAATCGGGTGTCCTTAAGAAGAGGATAATGAGTCACCAAACTCGCGAAACCGTTCTTCCTCTGATATTGGAAGCGATAAAAACACCGCAATAGAACCAAGGAGTAATTCTAGGAGTACCACTGACATAATACCCGAAATCCCACCCAGACACGGATAGCACTGGGGGCAAGATTCACAGGAGAAATCCGAAAAAACCGGCAAAGTTTCGATGAGATCATCACAATAGGGGAAGCGTAACCCGTATTGAATCTGGGAGGTGTACACTACAACCTTCCCCTCCGGGGGCATTGTCACAGTCTCTCTAGTGTTCTTCAGAGACAGAAGGAAGGGGTATGGGTTCATCTAAGGGACTAACGTCATCTAACTCAACATGCTCGTTATAGTCACTCCGACCTAAATGGTTCCTTGACAATGGCGCAAGACCAAACTCGAAAGCAGTAGGAAATTCCAAACTTGAGATAGAATCCGACTCAGACCAATATTCAAACTCAGCAAACGACTCAGAACTTGACTCTGAGCTAACATCGGGAAATAAAGTAACACGACGAATAGAGGGGATGAAAAAATTACTCATCCTGTGAAGAATGTAGCGTCGTTGCAAAGTCCGAGTTTTTCTTTCTAAGTGTAACACCACGAGTATAATACCTGTCATATCAAGCTAAGTGTCAGAACATGAGCAATTCCCCGGGTAAGCTCGAAAATAGTCCGACATCGAAATATCGACAGCCATGCCGTATAACAATCAACGAGCAACAATCAAGACTCGAGGATGCACAATAACAACAAAGGCTACGTACGAGCAATTTCACGACAACGAAATCGGACAATTTCACCCGGGCAAAAAACCATCTCCCGAGCAAAAGACGATTATACCCCTCAACAACACACGACATACAAGTAATTCCGCGACACCAAAATCAAACAAGGAAAATCCAACGGGCAAAAATCATCTCCAAGCAAACGACTATCTACCCAATACGACCATCACAACTCAAGCATTCGGGAAATCATCACCAATCGAGCATAGGTAATCCAAAAACGAGCATTTAATATGTTCACAAAACGGGAAAAAGATCGAACCTTGGGAAATCCCGAACCGATTTGAAATATGGGCTCGGAATTTAAATCCCGCCGGCGCCGGAGATAAAGACCCACAGCCGCCGCCCGTCGATCACCGGAGCCACGCCAGGGACGGTCCCCGCCCGCCTCGCCTTTGTCAGCCGAAACAGTAGCTGGCCTCGCCGTCACGAGAGGGGGTGCTGTCACGCCTCGTCGCCGCCCACCTCGCCTCACGCCGCCTGCTGGAGGAGCTCCCGTTCTCTTCGCCTCCTCCGTGTCGGTGTTCCTTCGCCTGGGATCGAGCCGCCGTGCCGGGATCCTCTCTCCCCGCCGTGAAGAGCTGCGCCGGCCACCCCCAAATTAGGGCTTGGTGTTTTTTCTTGGTCCCAAAGAATGTGAAATGAAGGAAAACATGATGGTGGCTCCAAGTGAGGTAATTCTATCCCTCTCTAATATAAGTAAAGGTGTATAGGGTTTTTGGAGGAGACATAATCACCACCATCAATTTGAATTAAAAGAGATCTAAGGGTTAGAAAAAAACTATCATCTTTATCCCCTTTCAACTATGGTTAGGCCTATTTTTACTCAAGTTAACACCTATAGGCATATATCTCAATTTCCCATACTTAGAAAAATTTTGGACCCGGTCTAAATATTTTTCACAGACAGGATCCACCCCGCGTGATCACGTATTTGATACAATGACATGAAATTAAACTGCATCAGTTCATATTCACAATCATGTTGCATCCTGGTATATGTACATATTTTTTAAAATTGCATAAGGGAAGAGATTGGATTTCTATATACCCATATTTTTTCGGGCGCGTGTCTAAGCACGTCCCCTTTTGCCCTAACGTTTCCTCTTCCTCTACTTTGAGAAATAGAGGATAAGGCCCAGAAAAGATGCCTGCAGATAAGCAAAGGATTCGTCAAGAGGTAATAACATGGTTTCAAATTGTGCGTGTCATCCCATCGTAAAATAGAGTCAATCAAGGGTTAAGCCATTGGTTGACTCGGGGGCACGTGATGGATATACGCCCAATTTGAACCCTTCTTGATGGATATACGCCCAATTTGAACCCGTTGACTTCCAAACCGTTGTATTTTTATCGTCCCATCGCCAATTGTAAATCGAAACTTCAACCCGGACACTTCGCGAGAACATCGACGGCTCGGACGGGGCCGAAGCGCCCGTCTGACATAGGCGAACTCACCTAGGTGAGGTTGGGTGGCCACACCCGACCTCCCCTAGGGGAGATCGGGTCAGCCGACCCGATCTCCCCTAGGGGAGATCGGGTTGGCCAACCCGATCTCTCCTAGGAGAGATCGGGTCGGCCAACCCGATCTCTCCTAGGAGAGATCGGGTCGGCCAACCCGATCCCTCCTAGGAGGGATGGGGTTGGCCAACCCCACCCTCCCTAGGAGGGGTTGGGTGTCCTCACCCAACCCCTACCCTTGGGGGTCGGATTTCTCCCCCCCCAAGGGTCCCGACACCACATTCGGACTCCCATGCTCGGTCCACTCCGCCTACCTCCTCCGAATCCTAAGGTCTTAATTATGTGCTTAAAGGTTAATTAATTGTGTTTAAAGGCTAACGATGTCATTAAGCCACCTTAATGACACCGTTGCCTATAAATACCCCACCTTCACAACTCATTTGAGGATCTTGGCCATTTGAACAATTTAGCTCTGACATCTCTCTAGCTTTATCTCTCTAGAAATATAGTTCTGACTTAGGCATCGGAGAGGGTTCACCAGGCACCACCCCCCCTCCTCCGTGTCTGGTACTGCCCCTTTTGCAGGGCAAAGGGAGAAGAAGAAGAGAAGGAACCAAGGGAAGAAGGAAAGGAAGAAGGACATAGGCAAAGGCAAGGCGACTCGAGAAGACCGGATCATACACATCCCCTGTAAGGAGTGAGATCAAAGCTGACACCCCGTTGACCTAGATCTCATAACTTAACACTTGGCGCCGTCTGTAGGCTTCGGAGAGAAAGCCTGGCTATTACACGAGCTATGACGAACAGTAGGGTGTCCAGGCCCCAACACCCACCCGGGGGCAATGGGCGGAGAAGAGAACCCATACCCCCAGGGAGGCGGCCTGACCCTGGGAAGCAGCCAATGCATCCAGAGCCCCAAGAAATACCACAACCTCCTCAGCAACAGAACAACCAGGAGGGAGGACCTTCACGCCCAGCTGGGGCTGAGTCCTCCACAGCCTCCACCCCCCGGGCAAGAAGGACACAGAGAGCAAGAGGACAACAGGGAGTGCCTTCCCACAACACGGCACCCCCTGAGGGATACTATTATGAGGAGCAACCACAAAGGTACCCATATGGGATGCCGGAACAAAGAGATGATAACCGCGCCCACACAGCATATGCAAGGCCAGCATATACCCAAGGGACTTACACTGAAGCTCATGAGGAGGAGCAGATCCCGACAGAAGAGCACTACCCGCACCCTCGAGCAGGGCAGCGAGAGGAGCAAAGAAGATATTACCAGGAGCCACCCCCAGAGGGAAGGCAACAATTCGTGCCTCCTAGGCAACAGCAGAACAACAGGGCTTATACCCCGCTTGGGGAGGAAAGACAAGCAAGACCTCCAAGAAGGCAGGACTTCTATGAAGCACCCCAGCAGGCGTATCAAGAGTACACCTACAGTCCATACCAGCAGGGACAAGGGAACCCAGTAAGCCCAGTCTACAACTACAATGGAAATCAGAGGGATTATACTCCGGCACAGGTAGTGATCACCCCGGAGGAGATAGAAGCCATGATAACCCGGAAATTGAATGAGTCAAAGAAACCCAGCCTGCATTGTCTAAGTGACAAGACGAACCACCCTTTCACAAAGGAGCTGGAGATGAATAGGGTGCCAGACTCCCTGCACACTGTGCAAATTGCAAAGTACAATGGGAAAGGAGACCCCCTAGAGCATATCCAACAGCATGAGGCCTCTCTATTCGGGAGGACAACTGACGAAAGATACAAGGCACTCCTTTTCCCAAACACCCTATCAGGGGTGGCCTCACATTGGTTCTTCAGCCTGCCCTCTGAGAGCATCCACTCATGGGAGCAGCTAAAAGCTAAGTTTCTGCAGAGATACCTAGGGGAGAGGAAACTCCTCAAGGGAACAGGCTCCATTGATGACGTAAAACAAGAATACGATGAAACCCTGGCCAGCTACTACACTAGGTTCAACCAGAATATTGCAGACATCCAGGGAGACATCACTGAAGGGGAGATAATCCGAGCTTTTATCAGAAACTTAGGTCGCTTTGGGTCAACATTGGCTGAAAAGATGGCCAAAAAGCCAGCAAGCACCTTGGAGGAGCTTGCAGGGAGAGTTAAAACGCATATTGACCTTGAGAGGCACAGGGCAAGCAAGAAGGCCAAAATTCAGGCAGCCAAGGAGGATACTCAAAGGCCAAACAAAGGAAAGCCACCCCAGGCACCACAGCATGCAAGGCAGCAGGAATGGCGTCCACCACTGCAAAGAAACCAAATGGGTGAACCCTTAAAGGCTAGAGAAATCAATGTCATTAAGTTTATCCCACTGAACGCCACTCCAGCCACCGTACTTAGAGAGATGCGGAACCAAAAGCTATGGTCACCCCCTGCAAGGTGGAGAGCCCCAATGGTGGGAAATCATAAAGATAGATGGTGTGACAACCATGAGGCTTATGGTCACGACACAAATGAATGCTTTAGCCTAAAGCTAAGCATAAACAACATCGTCCAGAGGGGAGAACTGAAACAGTTCGTAGACCATGGGGGCAATAGTATGCAACTGGGGCCACCACAGAAAGACAAGGGCAAGGGAAAGGTAGACTATAACCCTCCACCCAATAAAAGAGGAGTCATCAATATGATACATGGAGGAGTAGCATCAGGTGGCCCAACGGCTAACGCAAGAGAGGTCTATGCATCGAAGCTAAGCTCAGTGCCAAGGTGGAGAAAAAGGCCAAGAGAAGGAGAAGAAGTGAAGATCGAGTTCTCGGAGAAGGACAAGAGCCACATCGTCTTTCCACATGACGATGCTCTAGTTATTACTTTAGATATTGACAATTTTGATGTAAAGAGAATTTTGGTGGATGGGGGCAGCTCAGCTGACCTCCTAAGCCTGAGAGTGTTGGAAGAGATAGGGAAAACCAAAGCAGACATCAATCCGGTCAACTTCCCCCTAGTTGGCTTCTCAGGGGCAACAAGTTACCCCCTGGGGATGATAACATTGCCAGTGACCATGGGCCAAGGATGGACCCAGCTGAAGATAAATGTCAATTTCTTGGTGGTTGAAAGCCTGGGAGCCTGCAATGGGATCCTAGGAAGGACAACCATAAATCCATATGAAATAGTGCCATCCACTGTTCACCAGAAGCTGAAGTACATCACGGAGAACGGAGTTGGAGAAGTCCTGGGTGATCAACGCACGGCAAGACAATGCTATGTCAATTCAATGAGACATGGATCACACAGGACAGACACAGTGGCTGTGGTCATGGCAGGAGCCAACCAGAATAGAAGAAGGAGGGGAGGGAGACAAAGGCAAGGAAGGAGGAGGAGTGGAGTAACACTCCGTTTGAGCAGGCAGTTTTTTCAAACAGTGCCTACAAGGAGACACAGGAGCAAGGCTGTGAAGGTGACATACATACCTTGGCAGCCAGACACCATAATAGGGAACAGGACAAAGAACTCCATCCTAAAAGGCTTCCGCTACATAGATGATATCAAGCAAATGCCGCAGGAGTCTATATCAAGCTATTTCCAGAGATTCTTTGATTATGGTGCCAACATGGACATCACAAGGGGAGAAGCAGTCAGAGCATTCATCAGAAACATGCATCCAAGTTCATTCGAGGCCTATGGAGGGCTCTATGAGATGGTCATGACGAGCACAATGAGAGAGCTCAAGGCGAAGCTGGACAAGGCATTTGAACAAGAGGCGGAACAGTTGGATGAAGTTCCAGAAAGAGGAAGAGAAACAGACACATTGGGAGGAGGTGTCAATTTCACATTCACACCCCTCACACTCAGCATAGAAGAAATTTTCCACAAGCACCTCAAGCAAGAGCTACCAACATGCAGGGAGGAAGGCAAGGCCTTCCTAGGAAGAGATGCGCAGGGTTGGTGTGAATACCATGAAACCTGGGGGCATCAAACCAATGACTGCATGGTGTTGAAGGTGGAAGTAGAAGAAATAATTTACAATGGAGGCTTCAAGGAGTACGTGGCAACAGACACAATGGCCACCCCATATCCTTAGTTTTCATATCTAGCACTTTGCATGTTTCACCTCTACAAGCTTTTCAAAAAACAACTTTGGAGAAGGAGAACTCACGAAGTTCCTCCAACTCTACAACTATCTTTCATTCCTACAAAGGATGTCTTGGTGCACCAAGGCATCCCAAGTGTACAAAAACATGAATGCTCCTAAGGGAGTAGTAGTTACTCAAAAGTATTTTCCAGTGAATGCAGTGGTATAACCACGAAGTTATCCTTACACAGATATGACTTCAAGTCAATGACAGGTTCGACGCCCCCAAGAGCGTATCTTGAGAGTAGTTTTCATACTACGACATTCGACGCCCCCAAGAGCGTATCTTGAGAGTAGTTTTCATACTACGAACTTCGACGCCCCCAGGAGCGTATCTTGAGAGTAGTGTTCATACTACGCCCTTCGACGCCCCCAAGAGCGTATCTTGAGAGTAGTTATTACACTACGACCTTCGACGCACCAAGAGCGTATCTTGAGAGTGGTTTCCAAAAACTACGAACTTCGACGCCCCCAGGAGCGTATCTTGAGAGTAGTGTTCATACTACGACCTTCGACGCCCCCAAGAGCGTATCTTGAGAGTAGTTATTACACTACGAATTCGACGCACCAAGAGCGTATCTTGAGAGTGGTTTCCAAAAACTACGATTTCGACGCCCCCAGGAGCGTATCTTGAGGTAGATTTGCAACCTACCAGATTCGACGCCCCCAAGAGCGTATCTTGAGGTAGAAAAAACACTACCAGTTCGACGCCCCCAAGAGCGTATCTTGAGGTAGATTTCAAACTACCAGTTCGACGCCCACCAAGAGCGTATCTTTGGTCTAACCTGAGCCCTCCGGGAGCCTATCCTGTGAAACGTTAAGTGCCGTCCGAGAGCCTGTCTCGTGAACAGATTTGACACCCGTCAAGAAGGTATCGGTGGACTAACCTGTGCCCTCCGGGAGCCTATCCTGTGAAACGTTAAGTGCCGTCCGAGAGCCTGTCTCGTGAACAGATTTTGACACCCGTCAAGAACATATCGGTGGACTAACCTGTGCCCTCCGGGAGCCTATCCTGTGAAACGTTAAGTGCCGTCCGAGAGCCTGTCTCGTGAAAAGATTTCGACGCCCACCAAGAGCGTATCTTTGGTCTAACAGTACAACGTATACCGTGTAAGGGGTATCAGAAGAGATCATCACACCATGTTTAGAAGGATACCATTCTTAGAAGGATACCATGCTCAGAAGGATACCATGGGAAAGAAATTTCTAAGTAAAGTAATGTGAAGAACAAGTAATGTTTTTCTTTATGAAATGGCAGGTAAGACATGAAGGAAAGCACGAAAGAAGGATAAGTAAAGGAAACACATCAAGGAAAGAGTCCATACCCAAAGAGACATACATAAGGCATAGGGAGCCATCATGAGAAGAGATATATACAAAAGCATGAGAAGCACTAATGTAAAGGCAAACGAACCACGTAGTGAACAACACAATGTGGCAAAGGAAAGTAACAACAAACACCATCACAATCTCAACGGACACTCAACCCATACAAGGGGAGAAGGAGTGTAATTATATACAAGGATAGCATGAGATAAACACGTCAGTCAGAACCTTCGGGGGAGTCACCCTCACCCCCTGAAGCTGAACCACCAGCGGAAATGGATGAAGAGGAGGAGTCTGAGGTACCAATCTCCATAGGTGTAGCATCCACCTGGGCAGGGGCAGGCTCGTCTGCAACGGCAGCCTGACCCATCAGAACAGTCGCGTAGCCAGTGGCATATGGCCCAAAGTCACCAAGGTCACCAAAGGGGAACTGAGGATCAATCCGGTATATGTGATCAACCAGATACTCACCGAACTGGTTCATCTCCTGGGTGAGACGCGTGCTATAATCGGCGGTGAAGGCAGAGGAGGCCTTGTACTCAGATACCGCGACAGCCCTCTCCTCCGCCCGACACTTAGTCTCCAACCTCCGCAGCTCCTCAGAATGAAGCGACGCAGCAACCTCAGCTTCCCGACGCAAACTGCCCACAGTGGCTTCGAGCAAGGACACCTGGCCCTGGAGCTCCTGCAGCCTCAAATCAGATATACGCGCCTTCTCGGCAGCAGTGGCGACCTCCGCCTTGAGAGAAACCTGGCTGTCCTCAAGGGTCTTCCTCTCGTCAGATAACTCGAGCACGAGCGAGGACATGTTCACCATGTCAGATATGCCCTAACAATTCAAACAAGGGATGAATAACCGAAAGATAGACATTATGAAAGAAATAACAGGAAAGCAAAGAACAACTTACAGGTGCATAACGAGAAAGTACCCCTTGAACAAAGCGCCGAGTCTCCCCAGGAGACTTGGGCGGAGCAACACGATCCCCAGGGGGAACGGCACCGCGGAGGACGCGGACACCAACCTCAGGAGTCCGCAAAGAGGAAGTGCTATCAAGGTGGAACTCCTTCAGACCAGCGTAGGGAGTCCACTCAGACCCAATAACATCTTCATCAGTGAGCCGTGTGAAATCCTTCCGACTTAAAGTCGGAGGCCCACCTACACAAGCAAAGCAAATCAAAGGAGAGTATAAACATACAAGGATCAGCACAAGGTAGAGATCATACCTGAGGACCGAGCCCTCGGCTGGGGGGCAGGGGAACCACCACCAGCAGGTCGCTTCCCTTTGTCAGCCAGGGAAGGCACCTCTTCGACCACCATCTCCTTATCACGAGATAGGGTCGGAGGACGAGCAGTAGGCGAAGCAGGATCCACAGCCTTCTTCCTCTTAGCAGCCGAGGCCCCGGCCTCAGAATCAGATCGCCGCGGCTTGGACTTGGAAGGTCCAGAATCTCTGCCAACGGAGACGACCCTCTCAGTCACCAAGGGGGAGCGCACTAGCAAAGTAAGAAAAACAAGATAAGGAAAACATAAGTTACATCATAAAGAAGCAAATAGGAGAAAGCATACCAGAGGCCCCAGCCTTCTTCCCAGGCAGGGGGGATTTCTTCAAAGCAGAACTAGAAGGAGCCTTCCTCTTGCTCAGGTCAACAGGGGCTCCCTGCATGTTATAGGTTTTTCCATGAAACCAACCTACAAAGGAAGAGCAGAATGTAAATAAAGATGGAAAGACCAAGTGACATACCGAACCCCCGGAGTCAGGAGTCAGACTGATCCCGGCCTCGTAAAGATCCGTCTCAGTTATTAAAGACACGGGGCAGTAAGACCGGGTCCTGTTGCTCTCGTGAATGATCTTCATAGTCTTCAAATCATCCGAAGAGAACTCTCCAAAAGCAGGCCAACCATCGGACCGATCCTCATTCAGGACCGACCAAGTGACGTATCGGTCCGTAATGAAGAAGTAGTGCTTAGCCCAGTGACTGGCCGAATTGTCAATCTGGGTCACAAAACGGAGGGAGGTATCCCACTCGACCCCACTCAACCCGAAATCAGAGAATCGGGGATCTTTGAAGGTCGGATGGCGAGTTACGAAACTCGCAAACCCCACCCTCGTCCGGTACTGGAACCGATAGAAACATCGGAATAGAACGAGAGAGTACTTCCAGGAGTACCAATGGCACAATACCCGGAAGCCCACCCAGACGCGGAGGGCACTGGGGGCAAGGTTCACAGGAGAAATCCTGAAAAACCTGCTCAACTCTATAAGCTCGTCACAGTAAGGCAATCTCAGCCCGAATCGGATCTGAGTGGGGTACACGGCGACCTTCCCTATAGGAGGCTCCGTCGCCGTCCCGCGAGTATTCCCCAAGGAGGGGAGAAAAGGATACAGAGGCTCATCTAGGGGACTGATATCTCCTAGGGTGACATGTTCGTTGTAATCGGACCTAGTGATATGGTTCTCTGACAGAATAGCAAGACCTAAGGCAAAGATAGCAAGAAACCCCAAAGCACGAATCAAATTTCGACTAACACCCCAATGAAGGTCACGATACTAAGCTAGCAATAGGAAAGGAAATAACGCGGCCGAAAAGGAGGAGAAAAAGGAACTCACTCATCCTTCGGAGAATACGGCGTCTCTGAAGAGTCTGCGTACGTGGACACCACCAGGAGTATAGTACCTGCCATGACACGACGAACATCAAGATAAGAGAAATTTCCGAGGAACCGGAAATACCCGACACTCAACCAACGACAACAACCGAGTCAAATAGTTTTATCCAAGCCTATGGTCGGGTTTTGGAAAAAATTACCATTATACCCTCCAACAAAGATTAACACACCAACGGCGGCACGACATCAAATTCAAGACCGGGATAGCCCAATCGGACAAGAAACCATATCCGGACGACCGGCAAACATTTTTCCCCAAAATCCACAACTACCAACGGCTATCTACGGCAATCCCACATTCAATCAAATTTCGGCAATCAAATTTCGGCAATCAAGCATCGGCAATCAAACATCGGCAATCAAATATCAACGATTCGAAAATCGACATTTTATACGGTAGCGGAAAGGAAAAGAATGGACCTTCGGAAAACCCGACCCGATGTGATAAACGGGTCCGGAATTCAAATTTGAACGTTGCCGGAAATCAGGTCCTCGCCGGAGCTGTGATTCCCTCGCCGCCGGAGATGATATCGCTCGCCTCGCCGTCGACGGAGGGCCCTGCACGCCACACCGGAGTCGTCCCCCTTCGCCGTCGACAACCCCCGCCGGATTTGGTGTCGTCGTCGTCAGAGGCGAGCCTGTCGTTGACCACAGCCGTCCGTCCAGAGCCACGCCGCCGTCGTCGTCGTCGATCAAGCCCCTGGCCGCCTCCGCGTCGCCGTGGGCCGCCTCCCGCCTGGAGCTGTGTCGTCCCCTCCGGCCAAACTCCCTCCCGTCGCTGGTCCCGGCTGAATTGCTGGTCGGATTTCTGCCCCTTGGTGGAAATTCCGGCCGGCCCTTACCTTGGGGGTGCTCTCCAACCTTTCTTGCTCTCCAAGGGTAAGTGAAGAAGGAAGATGGTGGCTAAAGTGACTTTTGGAGGTATTTTTCTAACTCCTTTCTATATTAAAAGATGATAGGGTTTTTTAGAGGGTTTTAATCACCACCATCCATCTCTCCTTAAGTAAAATCTAAGGGCCAAGGAAAAACCATCATTTTTATCCCTTTCACCTATAGCTAAGTATATCTCCATACTTAGAAAAATTATCAAGATAATTTTATTTTTGAACATCCCATACTTAGGAAAATTTTTGGCCAAAATTAAAATTTTCCCTCACTTAGATGAAATCCCGGCACGAAATTGAAGCGTAAGTCATTTAGTTGCATTCGTATCGCACCCCTGTGCAAGTTTGTATTTTTTGAGTGTACACCTGTAGTAGAGATAAGTTTATTACTCCCACCTCAGACGGACACGTGCCTAGGCACACGTCCGTGCTACTCTGACGTTTACAATTCCTCTATCTCAGTAGACAGGGGGGCAGAGTCAGAGGCACGTATCCACGGGTAAGCAAGCATTCAGACAAAGAAGGTAAAACCCCGGTTTCAAATTGCGCGTGTCATACCATCCTAAAATAGAGTCAATCAAGGGTTAGGCCATTGGTTGACTCGGGGGCATGTGATGGATATACGCCCAATTTGAACCCGTTGACTTCCAAACCGTTGTATTTTTATCGTCCCATCGCCAATTGTAAATCGAAACTTCAACCCGGACACTTCGCGAGAACATCGACGGCTCGGACGGGGCCGAAGCGCCCGTCCGACATAGGCGAACTCACCTAGGTGAGGTTGGGTGGCCACACCCGACCTCCCCTAGGGGAGATCGGGTCAGCCGACCCGATCTCCCCTAGGGGAGATCGGGTTGGCCAACCCGATCTCTCCTAGGAGAGATCGGGTCGGCCAACCCGATCCCTCCTAGGAGGGATGGGGTTGGCCAACCCCACCCTCCCTAGGAGGGGTTGGGTGTCCTCACCCAACCCCTACCCTTGGGGGTCGGATTTCTCCCCCCCAAGGGTCCCGACACCACATTCGGACTCCCATGCTCGGTCCACTCCGCCTACCTCCTCCGAATCCTAAGGTCTTAATTATGTGCTTAAAGGTTAATTAATTGTGTTTAAAGGCTAACGATGTCATTAAGCCACCTTAATGACACCGTTGCCTATAAATACCCCACCTTCACAACTCATTTGAGGATCTTGGCCATTTGAACAATTTAGCTCTGACATCTCTCTAGCTTTATCTCTCTAGAAATATAGTTCTGACTTAGGCATCGGAGAGGGTTCACCAGGCACCACCCCCCCCCTCCTCCGTGTCTGGTACTGCCCCTTTTGCAGGGCAAAGGGAGAAGAAGAAGAGAAGGAACCAAGGGAAGAAGGAAAGGAAGAAGGACATAGGCAAAGGCAAGGCGACTCGAGAAGACCGGATCATACACATCCCCCGTAAGGAGTGAGATCAAAGCTGACACCCCGTTGACCTAGATCTCATAACTTAACACTTCTCCCTTCGGATTGTCTTATTTTGACCGCCCCGGCTATGATTGTAAATCAAAACTTTGACCCAAACACTCCACCAATAGCACGAACGGCCCGGACAGACCAAGGCACTCGTCCGAGCCCATCCAATAGTCTCACCTAGGTGAGATCGGGTGGAGTGACCCTACCATTGATCTTCCTGATGAGGCTCAACTTCATGAGGAGTTAGACTCCCATTTGGCTTCCCACGATATTAAATTCCCTCCCGATCTTCTTATTTTCTAAACATGGATTTTCTTTGTTGGTATGTTTTTGTCATTTTTAGGGGATACTTTATGGGTGAAGCATGACTTCCTGCCCTATAAATTGCCAGTATGGACTGAGATGAAGTATGAGGGTCCGCCATTTGGTTGGAGAACGATTCGGGGGATCCCCAACAACTTCGTCGTGACACCGACTGGAATCCCGTGGATTCTTTGGGGGGGGGGGGGTATTTTTCAAGGAGGGTCACTATATCGTTTGTCATACCTAAATCTAACCTAAGGCGGATTACGTTTTTGAAAACTTGGATTTTGAAAGAGTCGCCACTAGTTAATTATTAGGCTAACTAGAATCCTAGATTACCTAAGCGAATAACGAATTAAACACCTAGGTATATCATTGGTCTATGATCAGAAATTCGAGTTTGGGGGTTCTATTACGAATTAAAAATATAATTTTTAATCACGCCCTTTCGGTACTTAATTCGCTTAATTTGCCAATTTTAATTTTTATATATGGTATATCCAATTAATCTGATGATATCAATTTTAAAATTTTTTTATCTATACAAAATTACTACCGAACATTGACCGTCTAAAACTAATTTAAATTTATAATTCCTAATTAAAACGAAATCTAAAAAATATCAAACTTATTAAACATGCTCAAATTCATACAAATCTCAATACAAAATTAACATATATACACAATTTACCCAATCAAATTTAATTAATTACATTTAAAATACCTAATTAATTATAATATGATAAAACAGTAAAATAACAGAAATAAAATAAATACCTACATAATTATATAATATAATATAATAATATAATATAAAAGAATAAAAATCCCAGACATACCTGCGGATTGTTACCTTCGACACGGCCGGGAGAGGAGCAGGGGACGGCGGGCGACGCCGGACCAAGCAGCGGCGGAACGGGCCAGACAGCAGGCAGCGCAGGGAGTCGGACGCTGGTGGCTACGGCCGGAACGGGCGGTGGTCGGAGAAGGGCCGGTAATGGCTGAGAGGGATGGTCAGTGCTATGAAGATGGAGAGATTCCGGCGAAACTGAGGTGGAATCGTGGTGGACGGGACCACCGGTCGTCGGAGCGAATGGAGGCGGAGCTGGGGCGGTCACCGGTCGGGGAAGGCTGCATCGACGTGTAGAAGAGAGAGAGAGAGAGAGAGAGAGAGAGAGAGAGAGAGAGAGAGAAAGGTGGACCGACCACCGGAGGAGGAGGGCGATGGTAGAGGTCGGACGACCGGAGGTGGCCGGTCGGGGGCGGGAGCTCCAAATGACGAAGGCGAGCCGGCGGGTGACGGTGGTCCGGCCACCGGAGCTGGGCCACACACCAGCGGGAGGGGCTGGTTTATTGAAAGAAAAAAAAAAACTTTTTTTCACTAGAAGACAAAATCGCGCAGACCCCGAGAAAATTATGTATTATTACTTGTTGTGATGTTTTTCTGTGTGTTTACAATGTAGAACTGGACCCCTATTTATAGTAGAACTCCCTTAGATTACAGATAATATCTACTAAATCTTAAAATAATTAAATAACTGACAGATATATTCCAACGGATAAACAGTGTTTTAAAAACCGGAGCGGATGCTGAACCGGCGTGGTGGCCGGTTCGCGGTTCGACCGGTCCGACCGGGTTTCATTCCGGTTCGACCGGTTGTGACATAATACGCAAGAAGAATTCTTAGTCCAGAAAAATTATCCCACTTCACCAAAAAAAAAAGGCCCAATTATCCCACTTTCCCAGCCCAATTTCACACATGATGTGTCCAATCCTCTACAAGAATCCTCCAGCTTCTTCAATGCCTTCAATTGTCGTCTTCCGGTCTCTCATTATCAGCTTCCTCTGCCCAGCACCACCAACATTGTCGGCGAGCTCCATACAATACCACCTTAGCTCAACTTTAAGTGGCCCGAGACCTTTTCACCGTGCTGCAGACCAGATCGATGAATGAATGTGGAGCTCAAAATAGTGTTTGAAAGTTCTTGGAACTGAAGATTTGGTAACGGAGTTCAGTTACTCAGATGAATGTAAGATTAGTCTCCACCTCCGCGATACGAACTCTCCAAAATCATATCAGATTTACTAAAAACCTAATTCTACTATACGTCTATACGTTTGCGGCGCTTGAGTCGGGATAGACAGGGTTTCTGAATTTGTAAAACTCAGGTCACGACAAACCGGTCGGACCGGTACCGGTTTTACCGGTCCGACCCGGTTCAACCGCCGATTCATTCTTTGAACCCGGCTCTTTTAACATTCCGATCTTTTACTCGAGCCGGACCGGCAGAATACCCGGTTCACGGTCCAATCCGGTCCGACCGCCGGTCGGTCCGGTTTTCAAAACACTGCGGATAAATATCTACAGATAATTATCCCTAAATAATAGGAGATAAATACCTATAGATAATTATGTTACAGATAATAACTATTATATATATATATATATATATATATATATATATATTAATATATTTCGAATATATCCGAAATATTTAAAAATATATATATTTATTTATTTACGCTATTATGCACACGAGCATTTTCGAACACTTCATAACGTGACACATCTGAAAATGACACGTCACATGTAATGATGTTACGTCCGGGTCAAAATCGAGTATTTACAGTTTGCCCCTCTTTGGACATGCTACCATAGAACTTGTTCGAGAAGGCTTGTCCAAAGACAATAAAAAGCCAATTTTGACTTCTTCTGTTTTGAGGTCTTCAAGGTGGCTCATGTGCTTATTTTGACTGGTGCAGAAACGATAAAAACCTCTGTCGGCGGTGCCCCTGTAGGCGATGCCTCCGTTGGTAATGTTTACAGTTAAGCCTCTAGTGGCGTGCAGAAAAGTAAATACTTGGTCGGCGGTGCCCCTGTTGGCGGTGCCTCCGTTTACGGTGCAGTAAAGCCTCTAGTAGCGTGCGGAAAAGTAAAGCCTCGGTCGGCGGTGCCCCCTGTTGGCGGTCCCTCCGTTGGCGGTGCAGAAAGTAAAGCCTCTAGTGGTGTGCGGAAAAGTAAAGCCTCGGTCTGCGGTGCCTCCGTTGGCGGTGCAGAAAGTAAAGCCTCCAGTGGTGTGCGGAAAAGTAAAGCCTCGGTCGGCGGTGCCCCTGTTGGCGGTGCCTCCGTTGGCGGTGCAGAAAGTAAGCCTTTAGTGGCGTGCGGAAAAGTAAAGCCTCGGTCGGAGCTACCCCTGTTAGCGGTGCTTCCGTTGGCGATGCAGAAAGTAAGCCTCCAGTGGCGTGCGTAAAAGTAAAGCCTCAGTCGGCGGTGCCTCTGTTGGCGGTGCCTCCATTGGCGTTGCAAAAAGTAAAGCCTCCAGTGGCGTGCGGAAAAGTAAAGCCTCGGTCGGTCGTGCCCCTGTTGGCGATGCCTCCGTTGGAGTTGCAGAAAGTAAAGCCTCCAGTGGCGATGCAAAAAGTAAAGCCTCGGTCGGCGGTGCGCCTTTCGGCGGTGTCTCCGTTGGCGATGCAGAAAGTAGAGCCTCCAATGGTTTACGGAAAAGTAAAACCTCCAGTGGCGTGCAATAAAGTAAAATCTTGATCGGTGATGCCTCCAGTGGCGTGTGACAAGGAAAATCCACTAGTGGCGGGTATTTTGAAAAGAGCCTCTAGTGGCGTCCATTATAGAAGAGCCTATAGTGGCGTCCGTCGGAGAACATATGTCAAAGAAGAGCCTCTAGTGGCGTCCGTTGGAGAAGAGCCTCTAGTGGCGTATGTCGGAGAAATGCCTCTAGCGGCGTCCGTTAGAGAAGAGCCTCTAGTGGCGTCCGTCGGAAAAGAGCCTCTAGTGGCGTCCGTTGGAGAAGAGCCTCTAGTGGCGTGTTTCGGAGAAATGCCCCTAGTGGCGTTCCGTCGGATAAGAGTCTCTAGTGGCGTCCGTCTGAGAAGGGCCTCTAGTGGTGTCCGTCAGGGAAGAGCTTCTAGTGGCTTGACGACTTGAATGTTTGTCCCTAATTTTTGCCTAAGCTGTGCATGGCGCAACAACTTAGCGGGATTATTTTTTTAATTATATCTCTGATATTCTATCCTTTTGTCACGGTCGACTTTGAGATATTTTAGACCGTTCCCCTCAGTTTCCCTAATTTTGCATGGATTGCCCCTTGGGGTTTTCATTCCATCGGGATTTCATTTTCTCTCCTTTTGCCATGATTGCAATTTTTGAATTTGCAACCGTGCCTCTCATTTTCTGATTTTGACTAGGCCGCCCTTTCGGGTTTTCAACCTACCGGAAGCACTCTTTATTTGGTAGCCGATTAAACGCTAGCTGTGACCCGTACTTTATTTTCCGTCTCGATGCAAGAGTATTTGTAGCAATTTGGAGGGTGGCTGTGACCCTTTCCTCACCGTCTTCAATGTCGTGGGAGCTCTTTTGATTTGTAGCCATTTGGAGGGTGGCTGTGACCCTTTCATTTATTTCCCGCCGTCGATGTTCCGGAAGCGCTCTTTTGATTTGTAGTCGTTTTAAGGGTGTCTGTGGCCCTTTCAAATGAATTCCGGCCTCACAAGATTCACGAGAATACTCTTTATATGTAGCCATTTTGAGGGTGGCTATGGCCCTTTCAACAATCTCCCATCCTCTCAGGATTCGGGGAACACTCTTTGTAGGTAGCCATTTTAGGGGTTGCTGTGGCCCTTTCACTCACCCGCCTTCAATGTTGCGAGAGTGCTCTATATATGTAGCAGTTTGAAGGGTGGCTGTGGCCCTTTATTTTGTAGTCGTTTTAGGGACGAATGTGGCCCTTTTTTATTTTTCCCTCCCTCACAGGATTCGCGGGGTCACTCTTTTATCTGTAGCCGTTTGGATGGTGGCTGTGGCATTTTCACTTATTCTCCTCTTTTGATGTTGCGGGAGCGCTCTTTATCTGTAGCCATTTGACGGGTGGTCGTGGTCCTTTCTTTATAGTAATTTTAGGGATGACTGTGACCCTTTTATTTGTAGTTGATTTAGGAACAACTGTGACCCTTTTATTGCTTCACTACTCTCACAAGATGAACACTCTCATTATTTTTCTATAGCCTATTAAAGGGCAGCTGTGACCCTAAAGAAAAATTAGTTTTTTTTTCCAACTCACCTTTTGCCATGACTGCCCCTACGGGTTTTCAATCATGGCCCTCTCCCTAACTTTTGCCTAGGTCGCCTTTACCTGTTTTCAACCTAGCGGGAATTTGTTTGTTTGTTTGTTTGTTTGTTTTTTTTTTTTTTTTTGCTTTTTTGCTCTTTTTTTTAAAGGAAATTTACCGAAAATAATCAACAAAAAATATTTACACGCCCCTAGTGGCAGATTGAAAATTTCTAATCAAAATACATCTTCTAGAGAAGGACTCAGTTGATTGAGTCACGTCGGCCGTGTCGACGCCCTGGATGGACCCTACGACCAATGGATGACATAGACAATGGTTTATTCTCGTGACTTCTTAAGTGCCCCGCCTATTGCTCAATCTCGTCTGGGGATGCCCCATGGCTAGCATCTATCGGGTTAGGCTTTTCGCATGCTGGATGAATGGCCTGGTTGATGAACACACATGGATGGCGTGGAGTTTGACCAGGTAGGCCACTTATGGAAATTGTCTGAAACATTTGGGACAAACTCGACGGTTTACCTTAGAACGGTCGGCGAGCAAAGGGTCGTGCGCGAGATGTGCTCTTCAGGGGACTTGATTTGGATGATTATCCAAGCATATGTGAATGGACATGCTACATGTTCCAACTTTTTCTCCATCTTGCGGTTGTGCTCGTTCCGAACGGGAGATGCCCTTTGGTTATCAATGATGGGTTTAGACTTCACCGTAAAACGGACGTACGACTTGGTTCGGGGACGCGTATGAATTCCACACAAGATAGATGGAATTTTGGCATTGAAGTTCTCTGAAGCAGTCACGTTTCACGTGGTTGCGACCTCGGTCGAGGTAGTCGTCTGATCTGCAAAAAAGTAGGGACACTCAAATCTCAAGGAAAAAATCAAGTACAATTTATCGCACCTGAGCGTTGGATATCTCGAGTGCGCAATTTATTCTTTGGGAAACTGGATCACTGCATGTTCTTTTTTGGTTCCCCATTTGGCCGGCAGAACTTATACGTACATGATCCCTAACCAAGGGTACCTGGAAATAGCGAATGAAAAATTAGTGTAGAGAATATGAGAACTCATGCATGATTTTTTTGAAATTTCTAATGTCATTCATTTCATAATTTTAATTACTTTATGGAAAATGAATCAAAATTTATGATCTAAGGTGTATTGCACCACCATGGAGTTTGCTGAGTGCACTATCTGGCTCGAACACAGGACAGATGCTCAAAACAAAAAATTTTTCAAAAAGATTTTCTCGTCCTTTGTTTAAACTCGAATAGTCGCATTCAACTACACAGTTAATCTATTTTTCTAGAAAAAAATGGAATCAAATCTTTTTTTTTAAACGATAGCTCATGCGAAGGTCGATCTTGCCAAAAAAGTGCAATACACCTTGGATGAAAACGAATGACACTTTGAGTTCGGGCTGTTCCCATCAATAGCTCGATGACTTCTGTGTTGGCTGTGATGGACCGACAGGGTCTCGCCCGATACCCTCCGAGAAAAGAAGGCGAATTCCTAGGAGGCCGCCCTGACCGTTACTGTCGCTACCATCGAGCCAAAGGTCACGACACCGAAAACTGTCTGGAGCTGAAGAAGGAAATTGAGAAACTGATCCAGAAGGGGAAGCTAAAAGAGTTTGTCGGAAGGGGACGGTGCCGATCTCGTTCCAGAAGTCGGTCACGATCCCGTTCCAAGTCCCGCGACCGATCCCCGAAGAAGAAGAAGGTTGAGCCAGAGGCTTCAGGTTCAGGTGCCCGTAAGGAGAAGCGGGGAACTATCAACGTCATCCATGGAGGAATGGCGGCAGGAGGTGATACCTCTGCTTATCGGGAGAACTACGCTTCCCGCATATCTTCCGCGGTGGTGCTAGGCAAAAGGTCCCGGTCGTGGACCTTGAAGGAGGAAATGGTGATTTCTTTCTCGGCGGAGGATCTAGTAGGCGTGGAGAGCCCGCACGACGACGCCTTGGTCGTGACCTTGGACGTAGACGGATTCGAGATGAAGCGGATCCTGATAGACGGAGGGAGTTCCTCCGACATCCTTTTCATGGACGCTCTGGAAGCCATGGGAAAGACGAAAAAGGACCTGACACAGGTGGACTTCCCGATGGTAGGATTCTCTGGTTCCACTTCTTACCCGTTGGGAATGATTACCTTACCAGTGGAGTTTGGTAGTGGCTGGAAGATGGAGAAGCGAAACGTAGATTTCGTCGTAGTGGAGTCTGCGGGGGCATACAACGCCATCATCGGAAGGACCACTATCAACCCTCTTATGGCAGTCGCCTCGACGGTCCACCAGAAGATGAAGTTCCCGACTAACAATGGGGTTGGAGAGGTCAAGGGTGACCAAGTGGCATCGCGAAAATGCTATGTTAACGCTACCCGAAGAAGAAGGAGGGAAGCCATGACTGTCCTTCAGACTGATGCCGATCCTCGAGAGGAGTTTGGGCGGCTTGCCCCCATGGAGGATCTGAAGGAGGTTGAGATTAATGGACCTCGAAGGAAGGTGAAGATCGGGTCTGCTTTGTCGGAAGAAAGAGCCCGAGAGCTGATCGAGCTCCTGAAGGAGTTCAAGGAGTTGTTTGCCTGGTCACCAAGTGATATGCCAGGAATCAGCCCCGACGTGATAGTGCACGAGCTGAAGATAGATCCCGCGATCAAGCCTATCGCGCAGAGAAGGCGTCCGATGGGCGCGGACAAGAGGATCGCGATTCAGCAAGAGCTGGGCAGACTGCTCGACGCTGGATTTATCAAAGAGCTCCGATTCCAGACTTGGGTTGCTAACCCAGTCTTGGTGCGAAAGAGTAACGGGAAGTGGCGGATGTGTGTCGATTTCCGCGACTTGAACAAGGCTTGCCCGAAGGATTGCTACCCGCTCCCGAGGATTGACCAGCTGGTGGATGCCACATCGGGACATGAGCTGCTGAGTTTCATGGATGCCTATTCCGGGTATAACCAGATCAAGACGGCGAAGGAGGATGCTCCCCATACAGCCTTCTATGCCGACAGTGACGTCTACCATTACGACGTGATGACATCCAGATTGATCAATGCCGGAGCAATTTACCAGCGAATGGTGAACAAGTTGTTCGAGGACATGCTGGGACAAACGATGGAGGCGTATGTGGATGACATGCTCGTGAAGTCCCGACAGGCAGGAGACCATGTCCAAAACTTGGCGGCAGCGTTTGAGCGGATGAAGTTTCATCAGGTTCGTTTGAATCCGGACAAGTGCGCTTTCGGAGTGAACTCGTGAAAGTTCCTGGGCTTTATGGTGAGCCAAAGAGGAATTGAGGTGAATCCTGAGAAGTTGAGAGCAATCGAGGACACGCTGTCTCCGAAAACCCATCGGGAGGTTCATGGGTTGAACGGCCGATTAGCTGCGATGAATCGCCCAGGTGTTGAACGGTCGATCAAGGGCCAGGCATTGGCGGACTTCATAGCAGTCTACAGCACCCGATCTGGAAGAAGCGGGTCCTGTAGAGGGGGTAACCCGACTTTGAAGGCGAAGAACCCGACCATGGAGGTCCCGATAGCAGAACAGTCAGAACAGCCGAATGAGGAGAACACCTGGGAGATGTACACTAATGGTTATTCAAGTGTAGAGGGATCGGGGGCAAGCCCCGTATTGATACCGCCCGGTGGAGGCGAGCCACGTATTGATACCGCCCGGTGGAGGCGAGCCACGTATTGATACCGCCCGGTGGAGGCGAGCCCCTACGATATGCCTTGGCGTTGACGTTCAAAGCCACCAACAACGTAGCGGAGTATGAGGCTCTCATCACAGGCCTTAAGATTGCCAAGGGTACGGGGGTCGACCATTTAAAAGTAAAGTGCGATGCCAGCTTGATCGTGAATCAAGTCCAGGGGAGCTATGAAGCCAAGAGTCCAACAATGAAGAAGTATTTGCACGAGGTGCAGACTTTGAAGGGAAGCTTCAAAAGCTTCGATATCGAGGCAATCCCGAGGAGAATCGGAGGGTGCATTTCCTAGAAAAGGTGATTATCTCAAACATTGATCCGGCGGAGATCTGTGCTATTGAGACAGGATCGGAGGAAGAAGAGAAGCCCACGTGGATGACCCCGATGGTCACGTATCTGACTACAGGGACACTCCTCGATGATAAAGTGGCAGCGGTCAGGCTGCGTCGGATTGCGGACAACTACGCGATGGTGGACAACCAATTATACAAAAAAGGGTACGTAAAGCCTTTCTTAAAATGCGTAGCAGAACCTGACACGAAGCGGATCCTGAGGGAGCTACACGAGGGAGTCGCGGCCTGTCATGGAGGGGCCCGATCTTCTAGTGAGGAAGGCATTGAACTTAGGCTACTATTGGCCCTCGATGAACAAGGAAGCGACCGCGATGGTCCGATCCTGTGATGCATGCCAGAGGTACGCTCCAAATATCGTGGCTTCCGCTGCGGACTTGATGCCCATCAGAAGTGCATGGCCCTTCGCGCAATGGGGGATTGACTTGGTGGGACCTCTTCCCCAAGCGAAGGGTCAGTGCAAGTACTTGCTCGTGGCCATCGACTACTTCTCAAAGTGGATAGAGGCTAAAGCATTGGCCAGGACGACGGGGCAGCAGATCCTCAAGTTCCTCCAAACTCAGATCGTATCCCGGTACGGGGTTCCTCGAGTGTTGATCAGCGACAATGGCCCTCCGTTCAATGGGGCTCAGTTGAAGGAGTACCTGGAAGAACTAAACATTGAGCATCGGACCGCTTCAGTCCGCCACGCTCAGACCAATGGCCAGGTAGAGTCAGCCAACAAGATCGTGATTGATGGCCTGAAGAAGAGAGTCTATGCCTTGCAGGGCCATTGGCTGGATGAGCTCGAGAACGTGTTGTGGGCTGTGAGAACAACACCCAAGCAATCAACAGGAGAAACTACGTTTGACCAGGTCTATGGCACGGAGGCAGTCGCTCCCGTGGAAATAGCGGTGGCGTCCCATCGCGCGAAATATTACAAGCCTCTGACAAACGAGGAAATGAGACGTCTGGACTTAGACCTACTCGAGGAGAAAAGATGGAAGGCTGATGAAGTTCAGGCCCGAATGCGTCTGGCAACGGCCCGATATTACAATCGGCGTGTCAGGTCCCGACAATTCTTCGTGGGAGAACTTGTCTGGCGGAGGAACGAGTTCGTTCAACAAGATCGGATAAACAAGCTATCGCCAAAATGGGAGGGACCTTACAAGATCGTAGGGATGCCAGCACCCAATGCATACAAGCTAGAGGACCTTGATGGCAAGACGTTGAAGCATTCCTTCAGTGGCGAACACTTGAAGAAGTATCACGTTTGATATTAAGTCGCCGCGAATAGCGCAAGTTATCTATCAGTCCGATAGCGCGACAAAAAGCCTTCCGAGGTACGAGAAAAGCCTTACGAGGTACGAGTAAGTCGCCTTTATGGCGCGACAAAAAGCCTTCCGAGGTATGCATAAGTCGTCTATATGATGCACGGGTATGGACAAAAGCCCTACGGGGTACACGTAAGTCGTCTTTATGATGCAACCAAAAGCCTAGGTACGAAAAAGCCCTAAAGGGTCTGCGTAAGTCGTCTATATGATGCGGCCAAAAGCCTTAACGGGTACGAAAAAGCCTTAGCAGGTACGCGTAAGTCGTCTATATGATGCGGCAAAAAGCCCTAAAGGGTACGATTAAGCCGTCTAGTAAAGGCGCGATAAAAGCTCTTAAAGGGTACGATTTAAGTCGTCGGATTTGGCGCGGTAAAAGCCCTAGGGGGTGTGAAAAATCATCTTAAGTGATGTGGGAAATGGCCTCGAAAGGCAGGGACAAGAAACCTTAAGTGGTGAAGTCCCGATTAGACGAGAAACCTTGAGTGGTGAAGTCTCGATTGGATGAGAAGCCTTAAGTGGTAAAATCCCGACTGGACGAGAAACCTTAAGTGGTGAAGTCCCGATTAGACGAGAAACCTTCAGTGGTGAAGTCTCGATTGGATGAGAAGCCTTAAGTGGTAAAATCCCGATTGGATAAGAAACCTTAAGTGGTAAGTCCTTGTGAAGCATCGGAAGGGTGTATGAAGTAATCTTAAGGGATGGACCGAAGAATTGGGAGAGTCATATTCAAGAATTGTACCCAAGGTAAAAGCCTCCGACGACGGTATCGGGAGGTATGAAAACTGATGGGTCCAACTATAGCCGTCAGGCCCTTTAAACAGCGAGGAAACGGCAAACAGGCCCACCAGGCCCAGAGTAAGGGTCAAGATGACCTAGGAGAAGGGTCCCGATCAAGGGAGTCCCGACGAAGCAGGGTCCCGACAGAGTCGGTCCCGACAGTGGAGATAAAAGCTCCCGACGAGAAGCCTTTAAGTAGGCCCCGATAATGAATCCCTGACAATGATTGGCCCTGTCACGATGACGAGGGGCCCCGAGCGGTGACACAACGAGATAACTCTGGAGTCCCCGACGGGAGTCGGGACTCATTACCAGAGGATAAAGCCAAGATATGCGGGGCGTGGCCGAGATATACGGAACGTGGTTAAGATACACGGATCGTGGCCGAGATACGCGGGGCTTGGCTAAGATACGCGAGATCGTGTACGAGATAAGCGGGATACGGGCTAACCACCCCTAACGGTTCGCCAGGTACCTGAGGCACCTCTTTGCCTATAAAAGGGCAGGAGGTCACCTCAGATCACTGACGTTGAAATTCAATACTTTTGATATATGTTGCTTGCCAGTCAGACGAGGTACTCATTTAAGCATCGGAGAGGGATTCTGGGTCACCGCCCGGTCTATCCCCTCTTGCAGGATTGCGTGGAGCGAAGGAGCTAGGATTGCTGTCAAGATCCGTGCCGGAGTTCCACCGTGATCCAACATTGGCGCCGTCTGTGGGAAACTAACAAAAAGCTGATATGCCTTCTACTCGCTCGATGGTGGTTGGCAAGAACAGAAGGGGACAATCTGGTGGTTCTCGTCACCCTGCTGCAACAAACCTGAATTCAGTACCATAACAAGGAGAAAACCAGAATCATCCCCCGGCTGAACTCTCCCAGACAGGGGGGCACAATGGATCGCATCCCGAAGAAGTTGCCCCTCGACACCAGGATAACAGGGGGCAAGAGGCCCCCCCGACTGCAGATTTGACAAGGGCCGTGGCGGAGGCCATGCCCATGTTCCTGGCGGCTGTAGAGGCTCTCTTAGACCGAAGGGAGGCTACAAGGAGGCAGGAGGAGATGCCCCCGCTGGAAGAAGCAACCCTACCAACAGAGGGTCGGAACATACAGGAAGCCCCACCCCAGGGCCAGGAAGGAGGTAAGATGACCGGTCAGCCGGAAAGGTTCGTGGTTGATGGGCCAGGACCAGTTCAGCACAGGACCATTCCCCTGAATGGCCCCATCACTCCCGACCAAGTGGTAAAGATCGTGAACATCTGTATGGGAGAACAGAAGCCGCTGGTGTCAGAGTTGAGGGATCGATCCACTCATCTCTTCGTTCCCCGCCTAATAGACACCCTCGCCCCGCCAGGGCTGGGTATCCCTGAGATCAAAGAGTATGACGGAGAAGGAGATCCAGTCCGTCATGTCCAGAAGCATCTTATGGCGTGTCTGGGTAGAGCCCCGACAGAGGACATCGTGTGTACCCTGTTCCCTAATACACTGGGAGAAAGAGCCCTGACCTGGTTCTTTAGTCTGCCCCCAGGCTGCATCACCTGTTGGGCTGACATGCACGACCGTTTCATTCGACAGTACCAGGGTCGCCGACGTCTGCTGAAGAGTGTGAGGTCCCTCACCCTGGTGGTACAGAGGCCCGACGAATCATTGGCACATTACTACCAGCGGTACACGGCCAGTGTGGTGGAGATAGACGAGGAGATCTCGGAGGGCGAAACAATTCGTACCTCATTCGGAACCTGACGGCCCCCTATGGTTCCGACCTAATGCACAGCGTGGCTGAGAAACCTGTGTGGAATATGGAAGCATTACAGAAGAGAATGAAGCGGCAGATCGATGTCCAGGAGTCAAAGATAGCCGCAGGAGAACTGGAGCCCCCAAAATCGAACAAAGGGAAGCAGTCGAGCAAGCCTTTCGACGATCGTAAGTCAAAAGGCAAACCTGAAGATAGTCGGGACCGAGGTCGCTCTGGTCGGGGGAATGATAGACGTCCTCCAAGGAAGGATAAGAGGGAAGATCTCGACATTCCTCTCAACTGCTCCATAGCGGAAGTGCTGACAGTCATGGAACGACAAGGTATCTCCAGATACCCCCCGAAGAAAGATGGAGAATTCCTGGGGTCCCGCACAGATCGCTATTGTCGGTTTCACCGCGCAAATGGCCATGACACTAATCACTGTCGAGAGCTGAAGAAGGAGATTGAAAAGCTAATTCAGAAGGGAAAGCTCAAGGAGTTTGTTGGAGACAAACGATGCAGGTCCCGCTCTCGGTCCCTATCGCGGTCCCGCTCCCGATCCCGCGATCGGTCCCCGAAGAAAAAGAGAACTGATCCAGAGTCATCCGGTGTTCACAAAGAAAGACGAGTCATCAATGTGATTCATGGAGGATTTGCTGCTGGAGGTGATACCTCATCCGCTCGAGAGGTTTACGCCTCTAGGATTCCTACTGCGGTGGTACTGGGTAAGAGGTCTCGATCTTGGACCTTGAAAGAAGAGATGGTGATCTCCTTCTCGTCGGAAGACCTCATAGGTGTGGAGACCCCGCACGACGATGCCTTAGTAGTAACTCTGGATGTAGACGGGTTCGAGATGAAGAGAATTCTGATTGACGGAGGAAGCTCCTCCGACATTCTATTCATGGACGCGTTGGAAGCCATGGGGAAGACGAAGAAAGATCTGAAGGAGGCAAACTTCCCGATGGTCGGGTTCTCTGGCTCAACTTCCTACCCGTTGGGAGTAATCACATTACCAGTAAAATTTGGTAACGGGTGGAAGTCAGAAAGGAGGAACGTGGAATTTGTCGTGGTCGATTCTGCTGGGACCTACAACGCAATTATCGGGAGAACAACCATCAATCCACTAATGGCAGTTGCCTCGACTGTGCACCAGAAGATGAAGTTCCCGACCGACCACGGAGTCGGGGAGGTCAAAGGTGACCAGGTGGCTTCTCGAAAATGCTATGTTAATGCCACCCGGAGGAGGAGGCGAGAGGCCATGACTGTCCTCCAGACAGACACAGATCCCAGAGAAGAGTTTGGACGTTCCGTCCCCATAAAAGACCTGAAAGATATGTTGGGAGAAACCGTGGAAGCCTACGTGGATGATATGCTGGTGAAGTCCCGACAAACTGAGGATCACGTGCACAACCTCACCATGGCGTTTGGGCGGATAAAGCTCCGTCAAGTTCGCTTGAACCCGACAAAGTACGCCTTTAAAGTCCATTCAGGGAAGTGTTTGGGCTCCAGGATGAACCAAAGAGGAATTGAAGTAAACCCAGAGAAACTGAGGGCAATCAAGGAAATGCAGTCTCCGATAAACCATCGGAAGATGCACTTCCTGGAAAAGGCTTCTCGTATGTTGAACTTGGGCTATTACTGGCCCACGATGAGCAAAGAAGCAACGGCGTTGGTCCGATCATGCGACGCGTGCCAGAAGTACGCCCCGAGTATTGTGGCCCCAGCTGCCAACCTGACATCCATCAAGAGCGCTGGGCCCTTCGCGCAGTGGGGCATCGACTTGGTGGGACCTCTTCCACAAGCACAAGGACAATGTAAGTATTTACTGGTAGTTATCGGTTATTTTTCAAAATGGATAGAGGCGAAGGCATTAGCCAGAATAACGGGGAATCAGATCGTCAAGTTCCTCCAAACCCACATCGTGTCCAAATATGGGATTCCTAAGGTGGTGACCAGTGACAATGGCCCACCGTTTAACGGCTCTCAGGAGAAGAAGTATCTGGAAGACCTCGATGGCAGGGCGATAAAGCATTCTCAGTGGCGAACACTTGAAGAAACACCATGCTTGATGAAAGTCGCCCTCAGTGGTGCACGATGAAAGTCGCCTTCAGTGGTGCACGACGAAAGTCGCCTTCAGTGGTGCACGATGAAAGTCGCCTTCAGTGGTGCACGAAGAAAGTCGCCTTCAGTGGTGCACGACGAAAGTCGCCTTCAGTGGTGCACGACGAAAGTCGCCTTCAGTGGTGCACGACGAAAGTCGCCTTCAGTGGTGCACGACGAAAGTCGCCTTCAGTGGTGCACGACGAAAGTCGCCTTCAGTGGTGCACGACGAAAGTCGCCTTCAGTGGTGCACGACGAAAGTCGCCTTCAGTGGTGCACGACGAAAGTCGCCTTCAGTGGTGCACGATGAAAGTCGCCTTCAGTGGTGCACGACGAAAGTCGCCTTCAGTGGTGCACGATGAAAGTCGCCTTCAGTGGTGCACGACGAAAGTCGCCTTCAGTGGTGCACGACGAAAGTCGCCTTCAGTGGTGCACGATGAAAGTCGCCTTCAGTGGTGCACGATGAAAGTCGCCTTCAGTGGTGCACGACGAAAGTCGCCTTCAGTGGTGCACGATGAAAGTCGCCTTTAGTGGTGCACGATTCTTAGATTTACTCTAAGTAATATAAAGTTGTCTTAAGTGATGCTCGAGAAAAGACGCCTTAAGTGGTGCACAATACTTAGGTTTATTCTAAGTATCCGAAAGTCGCCTTCAAGGGTGCACAATATTAAGTCGCCTTAAGTGGTGCGTGATCTTTAGGTCTATCCTAAGTAACTATTAAAGTCGTCTTAAGTGATGCATTCGATGTTAATTCGCCTTAAGTGGTGCAAGTTATTAATCGTCGGGAAGGACGTACAAGAATGTCTTAAGTGTCGAGGTTTCGACCTAAGCGCGTATAGTAAAGTCACTCGGAGAAGTGCAACAAAAGATCGGAACTAAAAGAGTCTAATATTGATAAAGGGCTCGAAGGCCCGACAACAACGCAAAAGAAGAGGATACAAGGACTTTAAAAAGATAAAAGCATTCAAGCTTGGTCCTTGTCAGCAACAGCAGAGGGGTCCGCAGGATTGGCCTCGGGAGGATTGGCTATCGGGGCGTCTGCACTTGGAAGCTCAGAGGCATCCTCGACAACTACCGGAGTACTCCCCCCATCACTCTCCTCGGAAAGAGCGAAGTACTTCTTCGCAAAGGGAGCGAGGGAAGGAGACTTGTCAAAATTGATGGCGTTCCCGTACTCCAGGTGGAGCTCCTCAACGGCGTTGAAGAGAGTGTTCTCCACCTCCGCGCTGAAGAACTTCAGGGCGTCAGCTTGGAAGCTCTCCGACTTCCGATAGTCCTCCCGACCCTTGGCCTCCGCTTCGGCCAGCCGTGCCGGGAACCCCGCGATCAGCTCCTCCAGAGCCTTCTTTTCGAGGACCAGCTGGTCCTCGGCGGCCTTCTTCTCCTGGGTCAGCCGATCCACGACTGCCCCCCGTTCCTGCCGCTCCTACCTCAAGAGCCCCTCGAAGTCCGCGATCTGCTGCTGAAGGCCCCGAATCTTCTCATTGAGGAAAGCCAGCTCCTTGGCCAGCTTCCCCCGCGAAGACTGGGAGGCCTTGAGATCCGCCTTAAGCTACTCGCGAACTCCTCGGTCCCGCTCCCGGGCCTCATCATAGGCAATGACATACCCGATGAGGCGGTTGTAATCCCCGAGCTCCTGCAGTCAAAAGGAAAAAGTGTTAGGACAAAAGACTCGATTTATTGATCAATAAGGAAAAAGTGAAGTTTCACCTCGATGCGGCGCACAGCCATATCCCTGACGTCCCGCTCCATATGCGTCCGATTGAAGTGAATCGGATGTCGCATAGAAGGCAGGATGGAACCCGCCAGAAGATGCAGGGCCAGCTCTTGGTCCTGTTCCCCTTGTGTGAGCGGGACTCCCTGAAGCGTCTGAATCGGAGCCCAGGGGGCATCGGCCTGCGAAGGGTTGAAGGGCCTATAGAAGTCCCTGTCGAGAGCCATGGGAGAGATGGGACGGGGAAGAGAAGGGCACATCTCCGTCTCAACCCGGACAGGAGAGGGAGAAAAGTCATGGATGGGAGAGAGCTCCCGCTGCTGTGGAGAAGACGAGGGAAGCGGCCCCTGAGGGGTTGGTTTCAAGGGGGATTGCCCCGCCTTCCGACGCTGCTGAGGGGGATCAACCCCGCCGGTCTCCTCGGAGGAGTCCAGGGTCTCCACCTGGCGAAACTGTTCACCAGATGGTGCCTTCTCTCCAGCTGAGGGAGGCACCCCCGCTGAAGGCGGTGCATCTGTAGAAGCTGCAGTACCCGAGGAAGCTCCCGAGCGACCTGCACCTGGAGGATGAAGAGCTTCAGATAGGTAGTCAGGAAGTTCATCGGGATTCTTACACCAAACTATACGTCGGGAGACGTATTGATCCTTCCCGCGGAAGTGATAGTAGCCTGCCTTCAAGACCCGGGGAGTTTCACCTCGAAGGATCCTCTTGACATCAGCAATTCGGCCCTCCTTTTATCTCGTTGTGTCGCCGGAAAGATGATCGGAGAAGATTCCAAGGATCTTCGAAAGCACAGAGCTGGGAATTGCAGAAGAATCGCAGAGAGCTTTTGAGAATTCGAAGACGGTAAAAGTTAAATTGTGACTGTGGCTAGGGTTTTATAGTCGAAGAAGACAGTTGAAAGGACACTTCGATCCGAGTCGTCAAATTCGAAAGGTCTTAATCTGGACCGTCGAGATGAAACGTGCAGAAGGACAACGGGCGTAATGATGAAACGGCCTGAAAAGCACTTTTCAGAAAAGGACAGGCGCGAAAAATCAGGCACGTGGGTCGAAAACGTCACTCCATCATCTGCTGCATTTAATGCACTAGAAAACCGAAGAGACCCTTGGGATATAGCAGTTATCCATAAAACCCTGAGGAAACGTAGAGGAGAAGACTGATAACTGAACCAAGGAGTAGATCCCCGACTCTAGTATTGGAAAAATCGGGAGTTGGAAGACACGACGAACTAAAAGTCCCTCATGTCTTGGGGGCAAATGATGGGTCCAACTATAGCCGTCAGGCCCTTTAAACGGCGAGGAAACGGCAAACAGGCCCACCAGGCCCAGAGTAAGGGTCAAGATGACCTAGGAGAAGGGTCCCGATGAAGGGAGTCCCGACGAAGCAGGGTCCCGACAGAGTCGGTCCCGACAGTGGAGCTAAAAGCTCCCGACGAGAAGCCTTTAAGTAGGCCCCGATGATGAATCCCTGAGAATGATTGGCCCTGTCACAATGACGAGGGGCCCCGAGCGGTGACACAACGAGATAACTCTAGAGTCCCCGACGGGAGTCGGGACTCGTTACCAGAGGATAAAGCCAAGATATGCGGGGCGTGGCCGAGATATACGGAACGTGGTTAAGATACACGGATCGTGGCCGAGATACGCGGGGCGTGGCTAAGATACGCGAGATCGTGTACGAGATAAGCGGCATACGGGCTAACCACCCCTAACGGTTCGCCAGGTACCTGAGGCACCTCTTTGCCTATAAAAGGGCAGGAGGTCACCTCAGATCACTGACGTTGAAATTCAATACTTTTGATATCTGTTGCTTGCCAGTCAGACGAGGTACTCATTTAAGCATCGGAGAGGGATTCTGGGTCACCGCCCGGTCTATCCCCTCTTGCAGGATTGCGTGGAGCGAAGGAGCTAGGATTGCCGTCAAGATCCGTGCCGGAGTTCCACCGTGATCCAACAAAAACAAAAGCCTCCGACGGCGGTATCGGGAGGTATGAAGACAAAAGCCTCCGACGGCGGTATCGGGAGGTATGAAAACAAAAGCCTCCGACGGCGGTATCGGGAGGTATGAAGACAAAAGCCTCCGTTGGCGGTATCGGGAGGTATGAAAACAAAAGCCTCCGACGGCGGTATCGGGAGGAATGAATACAAAAGCCTCCGACGGAAGTATCGGGAGGAATGAAGACAAAAGCCTCAGACGGCAGTATCGGGAGGTATGGAGACAAAAGCCTCCAACGATGAGGTCAGGAGGTCTGAAACTGAAAGACACGGCGAACTAAAAGTACCCCATGTCTTGGGGGCAAATGATGGGTTCCGATGTAATCGTCAACCCCGTTAACAGCCAATCGACGGCGAGTAGGTCCAATGGGCCTCGTGAAAGCCTGGAAGGCCCAGAGGCCCAGTACGAAGGGTCCCGATTTCAGCGGTCCCGATAAAGGAGCTGAATGCTCCGGACAAGAAGCCTCTCAGCAGGCCCCGATATGCCTTAGTAAAGGCCCCGATAACAAAAGCCCCGCAGAGGCTGGACCTGTCCCGTAGAGACTGAAGGTCCTGGGTGGTGACCTAGAATGAGACAACTCTGGAGTCCCCGATAGGAGTCGTGACTTGGGATCAGAGGACAAAGACCGAGAAACCCGCCTACTAGATAGAGTAATGGGAGACGGTTAAAGATATAGATAAGCCCCCCGAGATACGCAGGGCGTGCCCGAGATACGCAGGGCGTGCCCGAGATACGCGGAGTATGGGTAAGATACGCGGAGCGTGGGGCGAAATCTACGGAATCCCTAACGAGATATACGGAATCGTGGCGAGATACACGGAATCATGGGCAAAACGGCCAATCATGGCCACAGGTAACTGAGTAACTTCCCCTCCTATATAAAGGAGGAAGTTACCTCAGAAAACGCTAATCATCTAATACGAGCTTAGAACTTCTGCTTACCACCCATTGATCACATACTCATTTAAGCATCGGAGAGGGATTCTGGGTCACCACCCAGGTCATCCCCTTTTGCAGGATTACGCGGAGCCCAGGAGTCCAAAGCTTTCTGTCAAGGACGTAACGGAGCTTCACCCGTGATCCAACAAGGTCCACCACAGGGGCGCGTCCCTCGAGTGATCCAAAGCGCTCCAAACCGAGTGTGACTGTTCCAACTCCTTCTTGTGATAAAGGGAAGAGAGTCGAGAGTCGCACGGTGGCGCCTTCTGCCCCCCGGTCGAGGGACCGGCCCGAGGAGGAGCGTTCCTCCCGTCGAGGTATGTGTTGTTTACTTCGACATGTTTCTTTTACTTAGCATTTTTCGCTAACATATTCTTTGTTTTATGTTGACTTTATTGCAGCGCTTCCAGGCATCAAGCGTGATGACTTGATCCTATCCGACGGGATAGATGTATCTGGAAAAGATTGGTCACCTTTCTCCACTGGCGGTCTTCACTTTCCGAAGGATTCCAAGCTTAGCACACAGGCTATCGGGGTGCGAGTGCTTCAAAGGTGCGTTCCTCCTGGCGATCATGACGTTAAGCCATCCACTGACGAGGAAGCACAAGCATATGTTGAGAGTAGCTTGGCTGAATTTGCACCGGTAAGCATTGCTTTAACTTCTATGTTCGCATGCTGTAAGCATATGCCTTGTATTGATCGTCTTATTGTTTGGTTTGTTGTACTTAGGCTATTTCAAGGATGGTGAATATGTCATCCTTTGTGTTGGAGCTTGTGAGCGAGAAGAGGGCTGCTTTCAAGAAGAGTAATGTCGTCACTCGTGAGCTTTCACAGTCCGAGGAGGAGGTGAAAAACTTGAACTCCAAGGTTGCTGATTTTGATACGCGAATTGCTGCTCGTCGCGCCCATGCTGAGCAACTTGAAGCTGAGATTGCTGCTATCAAGCAGCGAATTGCAGAGAGTAGTAGCGCCCATGATGTCGCGCTTGCTTCTATACGTGAGGAAGCGCATAAAGCATGAGTTGAGAAGGGACTTGTCGAGTATCCTAGCACACTTGCCCATGCTGCTGCCGTCCTTGCTGCCGCTAAGGTGAAGTTTTCATCTATGATTGATGAGTTTTCCAAAGATTATATTGGCAGAGTACGCACGCTTGCACCCGGCTTTCCGTTTGACAAGTTAGGTCCTTATTCTTTCTTTGCTGTTAACCATGTTGCGGATTTACTGCGTAAGGAAGCTGAAGCAGCTTCTCTCTCCGTGATCTTTGGATATGGTAATGATGATATTGCACTTGATGTTGACTTCATGAATATGTTGTCTTAGTCTTTTGGAGATGATTTTATCTCTTGGATGGTATCACATTGTTTGCTTTCAGCATGTTGAACCCATTGTGAACGGGTTGATGTTATGTTGAGGCTTTTGTCCCAACCTTCGTTTATGCGTTTGCTTGCATGGTATTTCGTCACTTGGACCTGTTTTCAATAATAATAAACACGTGATAACTTGCTAGTAATATTTCATACCTTGAGTTATCTTCATTGTCCGTATGTATTGGACTTGCATGATAAGATTGATCTCCTTGTTATAATGGATAAACATCCAATGTTGCGACTTGCGCATTGCAGGGTGTTATTAGTGCCCCTCTTGAAAAAATTTCCAAGGCATGGCATGATATGTACACTTGGTACTTGTAGCTTTGTAGATAGTAGTGTACTTGGTGCGGGCACTTGGCACTTGGCACTCGGCACTTGACATGTAGCAGTGTCGTCTTGACAAAGCAAGACTTAAGTTTATACCGTCTCTTAGTTCCTCTCTAAGGCGACGTTGTACAAGATTCGACTTGTAAGTTTGGTGATTTTTTCAAACAGGGTGCGCTCCTGCTAGCGTTTTTGAATGAAGCCTACCCACTTAAGGTATAGGTCTTCATTATGTCTGCATCCTTAAGAGAATTTGTATAGTTTGAGTGTACACGAATCTATCCTATCAAGGAATGTATCTTCATGGTGTATGGACCCATAAGAGGGATGTACATACTTTGTAGATGTCTGGGGTTGTCGTCTAACAAGAGGACTTCCGCCACGATGGGGTGATCAGTCCCACCTAAGTGCCGCATCCTGGTTTGTATGCAGGGAATGACTTTGAACATGAGGATTTGCCTCTAAGAGGATTTCACAGCATGCCATTTTTTAGAAGTAAGCATGTGGTTTGCCCTTGCAAAGAGGATGTCGTAGTATGCTACTTTGATAGATGTGAACATGAGGTTTGCCCTTGCAAGGAGGATGTCGCAGCATGTCACTTTTTAGAATAAGTCTTGGTTTTTATCCAAGGCATTGTATGTTGTTGAAGTTGTTCCTGAGTGAACGCCTTTTGAATAGAGAACCTTTATAAGTCCCTTGTTGTTGATAATGCACAAGTTGTCATTGCGTGATGTAACCTGGTTGTGTACATAGCGCAATGGCTTTGTGTTGCCGACATCTTCTTGAGATAGACGTCGTTATAGATGGAGAAATAAACTCCTTGTTGGTGTAGATAATAGATATGTTGGCGTTGTATGCCATAAGTTTCTCGTTATACATAGTATTTAGCTTGTATTGTTGATAATAATCTTCTTGATGCCGCATAATATAAGTTGCATAGGGTAATGACTTGAGTTGTTGATATGAGTAATATGCTCGTTGTTTGGTACTTGGTGTTAATCCGAAGTAAAATGCGTATTATAAAGATGTACCTACGAAAGTAAATTAATCTTCATTAGAATTTTGTTATGCGTACAATCCCTTGCAGGAAGGCGTCTACTGATCGCTCTTTCCGAAATATTTCTAAGTACAGAAGCGTAAATAACACTTAAGTTCTCAGCTATAATAGACATGTTGACAAAGATGTAAAGATAGATAGAGAGTGGATAGCCTATCTCCCTTTGAGATGTCTTGGTGGCGGACGAGCATCGCCACTTGCAACATAGCTTCCCAAATATCTATGTGCAATGAACTCTTCGATCTCCATTCTCAAAGTTAAGCAACTGTTAGTATGGTGCCCCCAAGTTTGGTGGTATCGGCACCAATCTTCGACGTTTCTACCTAAGAAGGCAGTCATCGGTGTAAGTGGACCCGGAAACTTGTTTTCCAGGAGCTTAATGTATATCTCTTCAACCTCCGAGTTTAAGGGAGTGAAGAAATCGGTGTATCCGATGCTTGAGCTTCCTGGTTTTCTTGAAGTATGAGCTTCCTGATTCGAGTTGAGTGGTGTACCCTGATGGGTTTCGCTATGGCCGTTAGGCCCCTTAACGGCGAGGAAACGGTGGATAGGCCCACTAGGCCCTAAGAAGAGGTCAAGGAGACTAATGCGAAGGGTCCCGATGAGAGGAGTCCCGATGGTGAAAGGTCCCGACAGAGTCGGTCCCGATGAGATGCCTTTAAGTAGGCCCCGATGATGAATCCCTGAGAATATTGGCCCTGTCACGATGACGAGGGGCCCCGAGCGGTGACACAATGAGATAACTCTGGAGTCCCCGATACTGGTCGGGACTTGCTATGAGAGGTTGAGGCCGAGATACACAGAGCGTGGCCAAGATAGGCGAGATCATGGCCGAGATACGCGGAGCATGGCCGAGATAAGCGAGATCAAGGCCTAGATAGGCGGGATCGTGGCCGAGATACGCGGAACATGGGCTAACCGCCCCAGCGGTTCACCAGGTAACTGAGGTAGCTCTTCGTCTATAAAAGGGCAGCAGTTACCTCAGATCACATACGTTTTGATATACACTCTTTGAGACTCTTGCTTACCAGTTTATACGAGATACTCATTTAAGCATCGGAGAGGGATTCTGGGTCACCGCCCGGTCTATCCCCTCTTGCAGAATTACGTGAAGCGAAGGAGTTCGGATCGTCGTCAAGACCGTACCGGATTTCCAACCGTGATCCAACATTGGCGCCGTCTGTGGGAAGCGTGACGAAAAGCTAGTATGACTTCTACTCGTTCAATGGCGGCTGGTAAGCAAAGAAGACAAGGACAATCTGGTGGTTCCCGTCATCCTGCCGGGACGACTCTGAATTCGCCACCGGAGCGTGCTGAGGACCAAAACCTTCCTGCTGAGGTCTCCCGGACAGGGGGGCACAACGAAGTTCCTGAGGATGCTGTTCAACACCAAGAGAACAGGGAGGAGGAGGCTCCTCCAAACGCGGATCTGACGAAGGCTGTGGCGGATGTCATGCCGATGTTTTTTGGCGGCCGTGGAGGCTCTCGTAGAGCGGAGAGAGGCGGCCAAGAGGCAGGAGGAGTTGCCCCCGCCAGCAGAGGTTCAGAATGTGTAGGAGGCCCAACCCAGGAGCCAGGATAAGGGTAAGGAACCCGCTCAATCAGAGCGATTTGTGGTCGACGGGCCAGGACCAGTGCAGCATAGGACCATTCACCTCAATGGTCCCATCACCCCCGATCAGGTGGTGAAGATCGTGAACATCTGCATGGGGGAGCAGAAGTCGATGATGTCGGAATTGAGGGATCGATCCACTCATCCCTTTGTTCCCCGACTGATAGACACCCTTGCCCCGCCAGGGCTGGGTATCCCCACAGTAAAGGAGTATGATGGCGAAGGAGATCCAGTTCGTCATGTCCAGAAGCATCTCATGGCACGTTTGGGCAGAGCCCCGAATGATGATATCGTGTGTGTACTGTTCCCGAATACACTTGGAGAAAGGGCTCTGATCTGGTTCTTTAGCCTGCCCCTAGGGTGCATCACCTGCTGGGCTGATATGCACGACCGTTTCATCCAGCAGTACTAGGGTCGTCGGCGCCTCTTGAAGAGCGTGAGGTCCCTCGCCCAGGTGGTGCAAAGGCCCGACGAATCGCTGGCACATTACTACCAGCGGTATACTGCTAGCGTGGCGGAGATTGACGAGGAGATATCGGAGGGAGAGACCATTCGCACCTTCCTGCGGAACCTAACAGCCCCCTATGGTTCCGACCTGATGCACAGCGTGGCTGAGAAGGCTGTGTGGAACATGGAAGCACAACAGAAGAGGTTGAAGCAGCAAATCGACGTGCAAGAGTCGAAAATAGCTGTCGGAGAGCTTGATCCTCCGAAGTCGAATAAGGGGAGGCAGTCGCTCAAGCCATTGGACGACCATAAGCGGAAGGATAAGTCCGAGGGCAGTCGGACTCGAGGTCGTTCTGATCGAAGGGAGGACAGGCGTCCCCCGAGGAAGGATAAGCGGGAGGACTATAGCATCCCTCTGAATAGCTCCATGACGGAGGTGTTAGCGGTCATGGATCGACAGGGTATCTCTAGGTACCCCCCGAAGAAGGAAGGAGAGTTTATGGGATCCCGCACCGATCGTTACTGTCGGTTCCACCGCGCCAGCGGTCACGACACTAACCATTGTCGGAAGTTGAAGAAGGAAATTGAAAAGCTGAACCAGAAGGGGAAGCTTAAGGAGTTTGTGGCTGAGAAGCGGTGTCGTTCCCGCTCCCGATCTCGATTGTGGTCCCGTTCCCGATCCCGCGATCGGTCCCCGAAGAAGAAGAAGTCGGAGCCAGAATCCTCTGGTGCCCGTAAGGAGAAGCGGGGCACCATCAATGTGATTCACGGAGGATTTTCCGCAGGAGGTGACACCACAGCCTCTCGGGAGTTCTACGCCTCTAGAATTTCCGCTGCTGTGGTGCTGGGTAAGAGGTCCCGATCCTGGACTACGAAGGAAGAGATGGTGATTTCCTTTTCAGCGGCGGACCTGGTAGGTGTGGAGAGTCCACACGATGATGCTTTGGTTGTGACCCTGGACGTGGATGGGTACGAGATGAAGCGGATATTGATCAACGGAGGAAGCTCCTCCGATATTTTGTTTATGGATGCGCTGGAAGCCATGGGGAAAACGAAGAAGGATCTCAAGGAGGTGACCTTCCCGATGGTTGGGTTCTCTGGTATTACCTCCTATCCGCTGGGAATGATCACCTTACCAGTGGAGTTCGGTAGCGGGTGGAAAGCAGAGAGGAGAAATGTGGACTTCGTGGTGGTTGAGTCCGCAGGGACGTACAACGCGATTATCGGGAGAACCACCATCAACCCCCTGATGGCAGTTGCCTCGACTGTGCACCAGAAGATGAAGTTCCCGACTGACCACGGAGTTGGGGAGGTCAAGGGCGACCAGGTGGCTTCCAGGAGGTGCTATGTTAATGCCACCCAAAGGAAAAGACGGGAGGCCATGACTATCCTCCAGACAGATGCTGATCCTAGAGAGGAGTTTGGGCGTCCCGCCCCCATGGAGGATTTGAAAGAGGTCGAGATTGATGGACCTCGGAGGAAGGTGAAAATCGGGTCCGCCCTGTCTGACGAGAGGGCCCGAGAATTGATCGAGCTGTTGAAGGAGTTCAAGGAGCTGTTTGCCTGGTCCCCGAGTGACATGCCTGGAATCAGCCCCGGTGTGATCGTGCATGAATTGAAGATTGATCCCGCGATCAAGCCTATCGCGCAGAAAAGGCGTCCGATGGGCGCGGACAAGAGGATCGCGATCCAGCAGGAGGTGGGTAGGCTGCTCGATGCTGGGTTTATCAAGGAGCTCCGATTCCAGACTTGGGTTGCCAACCCGGTTCTGGTGAAGAAGAGCAATGGGAAGTGGCGGATGTGCGTTGATTTCCACGACCTGAATAAGGCTTGCCCGAAGGACTGTTACCCGCTTCCGAGAATCGACCAGTTGGTGGATGCCACGTCGGGACATGAATTGCTGAGCTTCATGGATGCTTACTCGGGCTATAATCAGATCAAGATGGCTAAGGAGGATGCCCCCCACACTGCTTTTTATGCCGACAGTGACATCTATCGTTACGATGTCATGCCCTTCGGATTGATCAATGCCGGGGCAACTTATCAAAGGATGGTGAACAAGTTGTTTGGGGATATGCTGGGGAAAACCATGGAGGCTTACGTGGACGATATGCTGGTGAAGTCCCGACAAGCTGAGGATCATGTGCACAACCTAGCCACGGCGTTTGAGCGGATGAGGCTTCATCAGGTTCGCTTGAACCCGACCAAGTGCGCCTTCGGAGTCCACTCGGGGAAGTTTTTGGGCTTTATGGTAAGCCAAAAAGGAATTGAGGTGAACCCCGAGAAACCGACGGAAATCGAGGAAATGCGGTCTCCGATAAATCATCGGGAGGTGCACGTGCTGAATGGCCGACTGGCTGCAATGAATCGCTTCTTGTCCAAGGCGAGTGACCGATCTATGCCGTTTTTTGAAGTTCTGAGGGCCAACAAGAAGTTTGAGTGGACTGCCAAGTGTGAAGAGGCGTTCCAGGCACTCAAACAGCACCATCGCACCCTCCCGCCGTTGGCAAAACCAATCCCAGGCGAGCCGCTCTATCTTTATTTGGCTGTTTCTGAGTTTGCTATTAGCTCTGTGTTAGTGAATATTGTCGAGGGTAATCAAGTCCCCGTTTATTATGTAAGCAAGGCGTTTGCCAAATCTGAAATGAATTATCCCGCCGTTGAGAAGTATCTCTTTGCGTTGATTATTACTGCTCAGAAGCTGAGGCCTTACTTCCATGCGCATGAGATTACTGTGTTGACAAATCAGCCTTTGAAGAATTTTTTGAACCGACCTGATGCATCGGGGAGATTAGTGAAATGGGCAGTCGAGCTTAGTGAGTTTTGCATACACTTTGCTCCGAGAATGGCTATTAAGGGCCAGGCTTTGGCGGATTTCATAGCAGAGTCTACAGCCCTCGATCTGGAAGAAGCGGGCCCTATAGAGGGGGCAACCATGGAGGTCCCGATAGCAGAGCAACCAGAGATGGCAGAGCAATCAGAACAGCCAAATGAGGAAAATACCTGGGAAATGTACACGGATGGCTCTTCGAGTTCAGATGGGTCAGGAGCAGGGTTCGTGTTGATACCACCAGGCGGGGGTGAGCCCCTTCGATATGCTTTGGCAATAACGTTTAGGGCAACGAACAACGAAGCTGAGTATGAGGCTCTCATCACAGGCCTCGAAATTGCCAAAGGAACGGGAGTTGCTCACTTACGGGTGAAATGTGACGCGGGCCTGATCGTGAATCAAGTCCAAGGACGATATGAGGCGAAGAGCCCGATGATAAAAAAGTACCTTCGTGAGGTGCAAGTCTTGAAGGAGAGCTTCAAAAGTTTCGACATCGAGGCGATCTCGAGGGAGGAAAACGTGGAAGTAGATCCTTGAGCAAATTCGCCTTGGGGGCACCCCTAGAGGAAAATCGGAAGGTGCACTTTCTGGAGAGGGTGATCTTGTCGACCACCGACCCGTCGGAGGTGTGTGCTGTTGAAGCAGGATCAGAGGAGGAACCCACTTGGATGACCCCGATAGTCGCGTATCTGACTACGGGGGCAGTCCCTGATGATGGAGTACTAGCTGACAGGATACGTCGGATCGCGGTTAATTACATGGTGGTGGAAAATCAGCTGCACAAAAAGGGGTGGTTCTCGACTCCTTACTTGAAATGTGTGGCTAAGCCCGACACAAATCGGATCCTTAGGGAGGTGCACGAAGGGGCCGCGGCTTGTCATGAAGGGGCCCGATCCATTACGAGGAAAGTGCTGAATTTGGGCTATTACTGGCCTTCGATGAGCAAGGAGGTGATGGCGTTAGTCCGATCCTGTGACGCGTGCCAGAGGTACGCCCCGAATATCGTGGCTCCGGCTGCCAATTTGACGTCCATTAATAGTGATTGGCCCTTCGCGCAGTGGGGCATCGACTTGGTGGGACCTCTCCCACAGGCACAAGGTCAGTGTAAGTATTTTCTTGTGGCTATCGATTATTTTTTGAAATGGATAGAAGCTAAGGCATTGGCCAAGACGACGGGGAACCAAATTGTCAAGTTTCTCCAGACCCATATTGTATCCAGATACGGGATTCCTAGGGTGGTGATCAGCGATAATGGTCCACCGTTTAACGGGGCTCAAGTGAAGGAGTATCTGGAGGAGTTGAACATCGAGCATCGGACAGCCTCTGTCCATCATGCTCAGACTAATGGCCAGGTGGAGTCAGCCAACAAAATTGTGATGGATGGCCTGAAGAAGAGGGTCTATGCCTTGAAGGCCAAATGGCTGAACGAGCTGGAAAATGTGCTTTGGGCTGTTAGAACGATACCCAAACGATCAACTGGGGAGACTCCGTCTGGCCTAGTTTATGGCACGGAGGCTGTTGCTCCCGTGGAGGTAGCTGTGGCGTCCCATCGGATGAGATATTATGAGCCTTTGACGAATGATGAAATGAGACGTCTGGATTTGGACTTGCTTGAGGAGAAGAGGCGGGAAGCCGATGAAGTCCAGGCTCGAATGCGTTTGGCGACGGCCAGATATTACAACCGGCGAGTTAAGTCCCGACAATTCTTCGTCGGAGAGCTAGTTTGGCGTCGGAACGAGTTCACCCTTTTGGATCGGATCGACAAGATATCACCAAAATGGGAAGGACCTTACAAGGTCGTGGGGATGCCAGCTCCGAATGCATACAAGTTGGAAGACCTCGATGGCAGAGTATTGAAGCATTCTTTCAGTGGCGAACACTTGAAGAAATGTCATGCTTGATGAAAAGTCGCCTTAAGTGGTGCCCGATGAAAAGTCGCCTTAAGTGGTGCCCGATGAAAGTCGCCTTAAGTGGTGCCCAATGTAAAAAACGCCTTAAGTGGTGTAAGTTATTTATCACCTGATTTGATGTAAACAGATTATGTGCCATCAATAAATAAAGAGGTTGCTTCCGATCAGAATTTTTCCTAGATTTCTTCTAAGTATTGTTAAGTCGCCTTAAGTGGTGCACGAGGAAAAGTCGCCTTAAGTGGTGCACGAGGAAAAGTCGCCTTAAGTGGTGCACAAGGAAAAGTCGCCTTAAGTGGTGCATGTTGGATCATGGTGGAACTCCGGTACGGACTTTGACTGCAATCCTAGCTCCTTTGCTCCACGCAATCCTGCAAGAGGGGATAGACCGGGCGGTGACCCAGAATCCCTCTCCGATGCTTAAATGAGTGTCTCGTATGACTGGCAAGCAAGTAATCTCAAAGTGTATTGAATTCAACGTAAGTTATCTGAGGTGACCTCTTGCCCTTTTATAGGCGAAAAGATGCCTCAGGTACCTAATGAACCGTTGGGGGTGGTTAGCCCGTATCCCGCATATCTCGGACGTGATCCCGCCTATCTAGGCCATGATCTCGTGTATCTCGGCCACGCCCCGCGTATCTCGGCCACGCTCCGTGTATCTTAACCACGTTCCGCGCATCTCGGCCACGCCCCGCGTATCTTGGCCTTATCCTCTGATAACGAGTCCCGACTTCTGTCGGGGACTCCAGAGTTGTCTCGTTGTGTCACCGCTCGGGGCCCCTCGTCATCGTGACAGGGCCAATCATTCTCAGGGATTCATCATCGGGGCCTACTTAGAGGCTTCTCATCGGGAGCTTCCAGCTCCACTGTCGGGACCGACTCCGTCGGGACCTTTCATCGTCGGGACTCCCTTCGTCGGGACCCTTCTCCATAGGTCATCCTGACCTTCATTTTGGGCCTGGTGGGCCTGTTTTCCGTTTCCTCACCGTTAAAGGGCCTGACGGCTATAGTCGAACCCATCATTTGCCCCCAAGACATGAGGGACTTTTAGTTCGTCGTGTCTTCCAACTCCCGATCTTCCGATACTGGAATCGGGGGTCTTTCCCTTGGTTCAGTTACTCAATTATCAGTCTTCTCCTTCACGTTTCCTCAATGTTTTGTAGTTAAATCCTAGGGGTCTCCTCGGTTCCCCAGTGCATTAAATGCAGTAGATAATGGAGTGACGTTTCCAGCCCACGTGCCTGATTTTTCGCGCCTGTCCTTTTCTGAAAAGTGCTTTTCAGGCCGTTTCATCATTACGTCCGTTGTCCTTCTGCACGTTTCATCTCAACGGTCCAGATTAAGACTCTTCGACTTCGACGACTCGGATCGAAGTGTCCTTTCAATCGTCTTCTTCGACTATAAAACCCTAGCCATGGCCATAATTCGACTTTTACCGTCTTCGAATTCTCCAGAGCTCTCTGCGATTCCTCTGCGATTTCTCTGCGACTCCTCTGCGATTCCAAGCTCTGTGATTTCGAAGGTCTTTGGAGTTTCTCCAATCCTCTTTCCGGCGACGTTTCGTTCATCTCCTTCAACCTCTACTTCATCATGTCTGGTAAGGGATTCCCCTTTGTTGCTTGTTCGTCTTTTCCTTTTTTATAGCTTTCCAAGAGTCCCACTGTATTTTTCTTGCCATGGTTGCTTTTCAGACAGCGGTTCCAGCTCTGAGGGGAGAAAACCCTTTAATTTTGATTATGCTCCAAATGAGATCTCCAATACTGCTTATGATGCAGCCCTCCGAGAGGGTTGTATCACCATCACCTGGGAACCTCGTTTCCCGTATCCTTGGCCTCGCCCCTCGAGTAACCCTGAGGTTACTCGTCCCCAGAAAGGTGAGGTATTTGTCTCTACGGGACAAGTATCAGCGGGGATCAGATTCCCCTTTTGTGGTAATCTGGTCGAGATGTGCCAGCATTACAAGACACATCCCACCACCTTTTTTCCCCATGCCATCCGTCTCTGGAACGCCTTTCAAGTCCTCTGCTTCCGACAGAAGTGGGTCTACAGCCTCCAGCTCTTCAGAACCTTTTATGGGATGAAGTGCAATGAGGCGGGGGTTTGCGCCTTCTACCCCCCGGATGCCTAAGTGGAGTAAGCAGCAGCTTGCCCGATGTGGTTGGACCAATGACACCTGGAAGGTGGTCAAGGGTCGAGGACTCTTGGTTGATACAGGGTCCGACAACAGTAGCTGGAAGAAGAGCTACTTCTTTATCCGACACTCTTCGATTCCCTGGCCTCGGTGGGAGGTGGCAGCAGACCCTCCGCATGCTTTCCATACTTAAGCCGACGAGGATTTCGAATCTCTTCAACTTATACAGCTTTATCGATGGGGGGAGTCTTATACTCCTCTCAACACCAACTCACTTGTGGAGCGGGACATGGTGCACGCCGGGATCCGACTCCTCGATATTGTCTCTGGGGGGCAGCTCTTCGACGGACCTTCTAATATGGTCCCTTGGGTAAACTTCTAACTCTTCTTTGTTTACTATTTGCAGCCAAGAAGGTATCTGTGCTGACCGATCTATTCCTTAAGCAGGGGGAGACTGATGCTGTCCGCCCCTCGCGGAAGAGGAAGTCCGCCAGGAAGGCTGCTGCTCGGTCAGGGTCTCCTTCGGCGGAGCAACCCAAGCGGAAGCGGGTGGATCTGGACCAGCTTTTCGATGTCCAGAATGCTGAAGAAGGTAAAAAGCTCCGACTTGCTATAAAATCGTACAGGAGGATGGTCCCGAAGGATTTGATACCTTCAACCAAGGAGGCCCGTATCGCTGACGTCAAACGAATCCTTCGAGGCAAAACTCCTCGTGTCTTGAAGGCGGGCTACTATTATTATCGCGGGAAGGATCAATACGTCTCCCGACGTATCATTTGGTGTAAGAATCCCGATGAACTTCCTGACTACATTTCTGAAGCTTCTCATCCTCCAAGTGCAGGTCGCTCGGGAGCTCCATCGGGTGCCGAGGCTTCCGCGGACGCACCGTCTTCAGCGGGGGTGCCTTCCTCAGCTGGAGAGAAGGCTCCAACTGGCGAACAGTTTCGTCAGGTGGAAACTTTGGACTCCTCCGAGGAGACTGACGAGGGTGGCTCCCTTCGTCAGCGTCGGAAGGCGGGGAAATCCCCCTTGAAACCAACCCCTCAGGGGCCGCCTCCTTCATCTTCTCCGCAGCAGCGGGAGCCATCGCCCATTCATAACTTCACTCCTTCCCCCGTTTGAGTCGAGATGGAGTCAGGCCCCTCCACTTATCGTCCTCCTCCTCCTCTTGCTCTCGATGGGAACTTCTACAGGCCCTTCGACCCTTCTCAAGAGAATGCCCCCTGGACTCCTATCCAGACGCTTCAAGGAGTCCCGCTTACACAAGGGGAGCAGGACCGGGAGCTGGCCCTGCATCTGTTATCGGGCTCAATCCTGCCCACTATGAGGTATCCGATTTGCCTCAATCAGGTACACATGCATCGGGATGTCAGGGAGATGTCCATGCGCCGTATAGAGGTAGGACTTTGCTTCTTTCTTTTTGATGATAAATCGGGTTGTTTGTCCATTAACACTTTTTCTTCTTGTTTGTAGGAGCTCGCGGACTTCAACCGTCTTATCGGGTATGTCATCGCCTACGATGAGTCCCGGGAGCGGAACCGAGGGCTCCGCGAGCAGCTCCAGGAGGACCTTAAGGCCTCCCAATCTTCGCGGGGAAAACTTGTCAAGGAACAGGCTGTCCTCGATCAGAAGGTTCGAGACCTCCAGAAGCAGATCGGGGACTTCGAGGGGCTCTTGAGGCAAGAGCGGCAGGAGCGGGAGACGGCTGTGGACAAGCTGGTTCAGGAGAAGAAGGCTGCCGAGGACAAACTGGTCCTCGAGAAGAAGGCTCTGGAGGAGCACATCGCGGGGTTTCCTGCGCAGCTGGCCGAGGCGGAGGTAAAGGGTCGGGAGGACTATCGGAGGTCCGGGGACTTCCAAGCCGATGCCATGAAGTTCTTTGGCGCGGAGGTGGAGAACACTCTCTTTAATGCTGTTGAAGAGCCACCTGGAGTACGGGGACGCTATCAATTTCGACAAGTCTCCTTCCCTCGCTCCCTTTGCGAAGAAGTATTTTGCTCTTTCCGAGGAGAGTGATGGAGGGAGTACCCCGGTAATTGTCGAAGACGCTTCTGAACTTCCAAGTGCGGATGCCCCGATAGCCAATCCTCCCGAAGCCAACCCTGTGGATCCTTCTGTTACCGACTCTGCGAACCCAGCTGCTGCCAACGCTGCCGACAAGGACCAAGCTTGAATGTTTACTTTTAGAGTCCTTGTATCTTCTTCTCTTTTGTCGTCGTCGGGCCCTTGAGCCCTTATCAATATCAGACTTCTTTAGTTCCGATTCTGTCGTTGCACTTCTCCGAGTGACTTTACTATACGCGCTTAGGTCGAAACCTCGACCCTTAAGACATTCTCATACGTCCTTCCCGACGATTTAATAACTTGCACCACTTAAGGCGACTTAGTTCCGTCCATCACTTAAGACGACTTAATTATTACTTAGGATAAACCTAAAGATCGTGCACCACTCAAGGCGACTTAGTATCGTGCACCACTTAAGACGACTTAATTATTACTTAGGATAAACCTAAAGATCGTGCACCACTCAAGGCGACTTAGTATCGTGCACCAATTAAGGCGACTTTTTGGTACTTAGAATAAATCTAAGGATTGTGCACCACTTAAGGCGACTTAATATCGTGCACCACTCAAGGCGACTTTTGATACTTAGAATAAATCTAAGGATTGTGAACCACTTAAGGCGACTTAATATCGTGCACCACTCAAGGCGACTTTTGATACTTAGAATAAATCTAAGGATTGTGCACCACTTAAGGCGACTTAATATCGTGCACCACTCAAGGCGACTTTTGATATCGTGCACCACTCAAGGCGACTTTTTGATACTTAGAATAAATCTAAGGATAACTCTAATTGGAAGCAACCTCTTTATTTATTGATGGCATAAAATTGGCTTACATCGAATTAAACGATAAACAGCATACACCACTTAATGCGATTTTACATCGGGCACCACTTAAGGCGACTTTCATCGGGCACCACTTAAGGCGACTTTATTGGGCACCACTTAAGGCGACTTTTCTTCAAGCATGGTGTTTCTTCAAGTGTTCGCCACTAAAAGAATGCTTTAATATTCTGCCATCGAGGTCTTCCAACTTGTACGCATTTGGAGCTGGCATCCCTACGACCTTATAAGGTCCTTCCCATTTTGGTGACATCTTGTTGATTCGATCCAAAAGGGTGAACTCGTTGCGACGCCAAACCAGCTCCCCGACGAAGAACTGTCGGGACTTCACTCGCCGATTGTAGTACCTGGCCGTCGCCAAACGCATTCGAGCTTGGACTTCATCGGCTTCCCGCCTCTTCTCTTCGAGTAAGTCCAAGTCCAGACGTCTCATTTCATCGTTCGTCAGGGGCTCGTAATATCTCATCCTATGGGACGCCACAGCTACCTCCACAGGGGCGACAGCTTCCGTGCCATAAACAAGGCAAAACGGAGTCTCCCCCGTTGATCGTTTGGGTGTCATTCTAACGGCCCAAAGCACGTTCTCCAGTTCGTTCAGCCACTTGCCCTTCAAAGCATAGACCCTCTTCTTGAGGGCGTCCATCACGATTTTGTTGGCTGACTCCACCTGGCCATTAGTCTGAGCATGGCGTACGGAGGCGGTCCGATGCTCAATGTTCAACTCCTCTAGATACTCCCTCACCTGAGAGCCGTTAAACGGTGGACCATTGTCGCTGATCACCACCTTAGGAATCCCGTATCTGGACACGATGTGGGTTTGGAGGAACTTGACGATCTGGTTCCCCGTCGTTCTGGCCAATGCCTTTGCCTCTATCCATTTCGAAAAATAATCGATAGCTACAAGTAAATACTTACATTGACCTTGTGCTTGTGGAAGAGGTCCCACCAAGTCGATGCCCCACTGTGCGAAGGGCCACGCGCTCTTGATGGATGTCAGATTAGCGGCCGGAGCCACGATACTCGGGGCGTACCTCTGGCACGCGTCGCAGGATAGGACCATCGTCGTCGCTTCTTTGTTCATCGTGGGCCAATAATAGCCCAAATTCAGCACTTTCCTCATGATGGATCGAGCCCCTTCATGGCAAGCCGCGACCCCTTCGTGCACCTCCTTCAGAATCCGATTGGTGTCGGGTTCTGCCACACACTTCAAGTACGGAGTCGAGAACCAGCCCTTCTTGTATAGCTGATTATCCAGCATTACATAATTGGCCACGATTCAACGTATCCTGTCCGCTGCTACTTGATCATCGGGGACTGCCCCCGTAGTCAGGTACGCGACTATCGGGGTCATCCAAGTTGGCTCCTCCTCTGATCTCGCTTCAATGGCACACACCTGTGTCGGGTCGATGGTCGATAAGATCACCTTTTCTAGGAAGTGCACCTTCCGATTTTCCTCCAAGGGTACCCCCAGGGCAAATTTGCTCAAGGCGTCTGCCTCTACGTTTTCCTCCCTCGGGATTGCCTCGATATCGAAGCTTTTAAAGCTCTCCTTCAAGGTTTGTACCTCTCGTAGATACTTCTTCATTATCGGACTCCTCGCTTCGTATCGCCCTTGAACCTGGTTCACGATTAAAGCTGCGTCACACTTCACTCTCAAGTGATCGACTCCAGTGCCTTTAGCAATTTTTAGGCTCGTGATAAGAGCTTCATACTCCGCTTCGTTGTTTGTGGCCTTGAATGTTAAAGCCAAGGCGTATCAGAGCGGTTCACCTTCACCTGGTGGTATCAACAAAAAGCCTGCTCCTGATCCGTCAGAACTCGAGGAGCCATCCGTATACATCTCCCAGGTATTTTCCTTATTTGGCTGTTCTAATTGCTCTGCCCTCTCTGGTTGTTCTTCTATCGGGACCTCCACGGCTGCCCCCTCTACAGGGCCCGCATCTTTCAGATCGGGGGCTGTAGATTCTGCAATAAAATCCGCCAATGCCTGGCCCTTAATTGCCGTTCTTGGAGCAAAGTGTATTCGAAACTCACTAAGCTCTACTGCCCACTTCACTAATCTTCCCAATGCGTCCGGTCGGTTCAAGAAATGCTTCAGAGTCTGGTTTGTCAGCACAGTAATCTCGTGTGCGTGAAAATAAGGCCTTAGCTTCCGAGCAGTAATAATCAACGCAAAGAGGTGCTTCTCAACGGCAGGATAGTTTAATTCAGACTTGGCAAACGCCTTGCTTACATAATAAACGGGGACTTGATTACCCTCGACAATCTTTACTAACACAGAGCTAATGGCAAATTCAGAAACAACCAAATAAAGGTAGAGCGGCTCGCCTGGAACCGGTTTCGCCAACGGCGGGAGGGTGCGAAGGTGCTGCTTGAGTGCTTGGAACGCCTCTTCACACTTGGCGGTCCATTCAAATTTCTTGTTGGCCCTCAGGACTTCAAAAAACGGCATTGATCGGTCGCTGGCTTTGGATAAGAAGCGATTCATTGCAGCTAGTCGGCCATTCAGCACTTGTACCTCCCGATGGTTTATCGGAGACCGCATCTCCTCGATTGCCCTCAGCTTCTCAGGATTCACTTCAATTCCTCTTTGGCTCACCATGAAGCCCAAAAAATTCCCTGAGTGGACTCCGAAGGCGCATTTCGTCGGGTTCAAGAAAACTTGGTGGAGCCTCATCCGCTCAAATGCCATGGTTAGGTTGTGCACGTGATCCTCGGCTTGTCGGGACTTCACCAGCATATCATCCACGTAGGCCTCCATGGTTTCTCCCAGCATATCCCCAAACAGCTTGTTCACCATCCGTTGGTAGGTGGCCCCAGCATTGATCAACCCGAAAGGCATGACAACCCAGCATTGGTCCGCATAGAATGCTGTATGGGGAGCGTCTTCCTTGGCCATCTTGATCTGGTTGTAGCCTGAATACGCATCCATGAAACTCAACAGCTCATGTCCCGACGTGGCATCCACCAACTGGTCGATTCTCGGAAGTGGATAACAGTCCTTTGGGCAAGCCTTGTTTAAGTCGCGGAAGTCCACACACATTCGCCATTTCCCGTTAGTCTTCTTCACCAGCACTGGATTAGCAACCCAAGTCTGGAATCGGAGCTCCTTAATGAACCCAGCATCGAGCAACCTGCCCACCTCCTGCTTGATCGCGATCTTCTTGTCCGTGCCCATCGGACGCCTTTTCCGCGTGATAGGCTTGATCGCGGGGTCTATCTTCAGCTCGTGTACGATCACATCAGGGCTGATTCCTGGCATATCGCTCGGGGACCAGGCAAATAGCTCCTTGAACTCCTTCAACAACTCCACCAATTTTTGGGCTGTCTCCTCGGTCAGAGCAGGCCCAATTTTCACCTTCCTCTGGGGCCCGTCGATCTCGACTTCTTTCAGATCCTCTACGGAGGCGGGACGCCCAAACTCTTCTCTGGGATCTGTTTCTGTCTGGAGGACAGTCATGGCCTCTCGTCTCCTCCTTCGGGTGGCGTTAACATAACATTTTCGAGAAGCCACCTGGTCACCCTTAACCTCTCCGACTCCGTGGTCGGTCGGGAACTTCATCTTCTGGTGCACTGTCGAGGCGACCGCCATCAGGGGATTAATAGTGGTCCTCCCGATAATCGCGTTGTAGGTCCCCGAAGAATCGACTACCACGAACTCTACGTTCCTCCTTTCTGATTTCCACCCGGTACCAAACTCCACTGGTAAGGTGATTACTCCTAGCGGATAGGAGGTTGAGCCAGAGAATCCGACCATCGGGAAGTTGGCCTCCTTCAGATCTTTCTTCGTTTTCCCCATAGCCTCCAGCGCGTCCATGAATAGGATGTCGGAGGAGCTCCCCCCGTCGATTAGGATTCTCTTCATTTCGAACCCATCTACATCCAAGGTTACCACCAAGGCATCGTCGTGCGGAGTCTCTACGCCTATGAGGTCTTCCGACGAAAAGGAGATTACCATCTCTTCTTTCAAGGTCCAGGATCGGGACCTCTTACCCAGCACCACCTCAGTAGGGATTCTAGAAGCATAGACTTCTCGGGCGGATGAGGTATCACCTCCAGCAGCAAATCCTCCGTGGATCACATTGATAGTGCCCCGTCTCTCCTTGCGAGCACCGGACGACTCTGGATCGGTTCTCTTCTTCTTTGGGGACCGATCGCGGGATCGGGAACGGGACCGTGATCGGGACCGAGAGCAAGATCGACACCGCTTATCCCCGACAAATTCTTTGAGCTTCCCCTTCTGGATCAGCTTTTCGATCTCCTTTTTCAGTTCTCGACAGTGGTTGGTGTCATGACCGTTCGCGCGGTGAAATCGGCAGTAGCGATCCGTGCGTGATCCCAAGAATTCTCCATCCTTCTTTGGGGGGTATCTGGAGATACCTTGTCGTTCCATGACCGTCAGTACTTCCGCCATGGAGCAGTTGAGAGGGATGTCGAGATCAGCCTCCCGCCTATCCTTCCTTGAAGAACGTTTATCGTCCCTTCGATCAGGTCGGCCTCGGTTTCGACTACTCTCAGGTTTACCTTTTGACTTACGATTGTCGAAGGGCTTAACCAACGGCTTTCCTTTGTTCGACTTTGGGGGCTCCAACTCTCCTGCGGCTATCTTCGACTCCTGGACATCGATTTGCCGTTTCACCCTTTTTTGTAGCGCCTCCATATTCCACACAGCTTTCTCAGCCACGCTGTGCATCAAGTCGGAACCATAGGGGGCTGTCAGGTTCCGAATAAAGGTGCGGATGGTTTCGCCCTCTGAGATTTCCTCGTCTATCTCTGCTACGCTGGCTGTGTACCGCTGGTAATAGTGAGCCAGTGATTCGTCGGGCCTTTGCACCACCTGGGTCAGGGACCTCACGCTCTTCAATAGACGCCTCCGACCCTGGTACTGCTGAATGAATCTGTTAAGTTATGAGATCTAGGTCAACGGGGTGTCGGCTTTGATCTCACTCCTTACGGGGGATGTGTATGATCCGGTCTTCTCGAGTTGCCTTGTCTTTGTCTATGTCCTTCTTCCTTTTCTTCCTCCCTTGGTTCCTTCTCTTCTTCTCTCCCTTTGCCCTGCAAAAGGGGCAATACCAGACACGGAGGAGGGGGGGGTGGTGCCTGGTGAACCCTCTCCGATGCATAAGTCAGAACTATATTTCTAGAGAGATAAAGCTAGAGAGATGTCAGAGCTAAATTGTTCAAATGGCCAAGATGTTCAAATGAGTTGTGAAGATGGGGTATTTATAGGCAACGGTGTCATTAAGGTGGCTTAATGACATCGTTAGCCCCTAAATACATTTAATTAACCTTTAAGCGTATAATTAAGACTTTAGGATTCGGATGAGGCAGGCGGAGTGGACCGAGCATGGGCGTCTGAAAGGGGTGCCGGGACCCTTGGGGGGGAAGAAATCCGACCCCCAAGGGTAGGGGTTGGGTGAGGACACCCAACCCCTCCTAGGGAGGGTGGGGTTGGCCAACCCCATCCCTCCTAGGAGGGATCGAGTTGGCCAACCCGATCTCTCCTAGGAGAGATCGGGTTGGCTGACCCGATCTCTCCTAGGAGAGATCGGGTTGGCCAACCCGATCTCCCCTAGGGGAGATCGGGTCGGCTGACCCGATTTCCCCTAGGGGAGGTCGGGTGTGGCCACCCAACCTCACCTAGGTGAGTTCGCCTCTGTCGGACGGGCGCTTCGGCCCCGTCCGAGCCGTCGATGTTCTCGCGAAGTGTCCGGGTTGAATTTTCGATTCGCAATCATAAATGGGACGATAAAAATACAACGATTTGGAAGTCAACGGGTTCAAATTGGGCGTATATCCATCACATGCCCCCGAGTCAACCAATGGCCTAACCCTTGATTGACTCTATTTTAGGATGGTATGACACGCGCAATTTGAAACCGGGATTTTACCTTCTTTGTCTGAATGCCTGCTTACCCATGGATGCGTGCCTCTGACTCTGCCCCCTGTCTAATGAGATAGAGGAATTGTAAACGTCAGAGTAGCACGGACGTGTGCCTAGGCATACGTCCGTCTGAGGCGGGAGTAATAAACTTATCTCTGCTACAGGTGTATACTCAAAAAATACAAACTTGCACAGGGATGTGATACGAATGCAACTAAATAACTTACGCTTCAATTTCGTGCCGGGATTCCATCTAAGTAAGGAGAAATTTTAATTTTGGCCAAAAACTTTCCTAAGTATGAAATACTCAAAAATAAAACTATCTTGATAATTCTTCTAAGTATGGGAATATACTTAGCTATAGGTGAAAGGGATAAAAATAATGGTTTTTCCTTGGCCCTTAGATTTTATTTAAGGCTAGATGGATGGTGATGATTAAAACCCCTAAGAAACCCTATCATCCTTTTAACATAGAAAGGAGTTAGAAAAATACCTCAAAGAATCACCATAGCCACCATCTTCTCACTTCACTAACCCTTGGAGAGCAAGAAAAGTTTTGAGAGCACCCCCAAGGTTAGGGCCGGCCAGAATTCCGGTGAGGGACACGAAATTCCGGCCAGCAATTCCGGCGATAGGAGGTGTGGCTGAGGACGACGGCACAGCCCCAGGCGGACAGCGACGTGGAGGCGGGACGGACCGGCAGACCAGGGCGACGTCGAGGCTGCTGCTGACGGAGGTGGAACCTGGTCCGGCATTGGCGGTCGACGGCGACGTGACTTCCGGCGGCTGACGGACGAAGGCGACGCGGTACGGGCTTGGTCGACGGAGGGCGGCGACCAGACGAGCAGCGGCGTCGGGAGGCTTCGACGGCGAGGTTACCTCCGACGACGGCAGCGCTAGCTTCGGCCAGAGTAGTCGACGGCGGGACAGGGAGCTCCGGCGTGTTCTGGAGCCATCTCCGGCGACGGGGAGACGGCCGGGAACGACTCCGGCGACGGCGGGATTAGAACTCCGGCGAGGGGCTGATTTCAATCGGCTTCGAAATTCGAATTCCGGACCCGTTTACCACATCGGGTCGGGTTTTCCGAAGGTCCGTTCTTTTCCTTTCCATTACCGCGTAAAACGTTGATTTTTGAATCATTGATATTTGATTGCCGATGCTTGATTGCCGATGCTTGATTGCCGAAATTTGATTGAATGTGGGATTGCCGTAGATAGCCGTTGGTAGTTGTGGATTTTGGGAAAAATGTTTGTCGGTTGTCCGGATATGGTTTCTTGTCCGATTGGGCTATCCCGGTCTTGAATTTGATGTCGTACCGCCGTTGGTGTGTTAATCTTTGTTGGAGGGTATAATGGTAATTTTTTCCAAAACCCGACCTTAGGCTTGGATAAAACTATTTGACTCGGTTGTTGTGGTTGGTTGAGTGTCGGGGTATTTCCGGTTCCTCGGAAATTTCTCTTATCTTGATATTCGTCGTGTCGTGGCAGGTACTATACTCCTGGTGGTGTCCACGTACGCAGACTCTTCAGAGACGCCGTATTCTCCGAAGGATGAGTGAGTTCCTTTTTCTCTTCCTTTTCGGTTGCGTTACTTCCTTTCCTATTGCTAGCTTAGTATCGTGACCTTCATTGGGGTGTTAGTCGAAATTTGATTCGTGCTTTGGGGTTTCTTGCTATCTTTGCCTTAGGTCTTGCTATTCTGTCAGAGAACCATATCACTAGGTCCGATTACAACGAACATGTCACCCTAGGAGATATCAGTCCCCTAGATGAGCCTCTGTATCCTTTTCTCCCCTCCTTGGGGAATACTCGCGGGACGGCGACGGAGCCTCCTATAGGGAAGGTCGCCGTGTACCCCTCTCAGATCCGATTCGGGCTGAGACTGCCTTACTGTGACGAGCTTATAGAGTTGAGCCGGTTTTTCAGGATTTCTCCTGTGAACCTTGCCCCCAGTGCCCTCCGCGTCTGGGTGGGCTTCCGGGTATTGTGCCATTGGTACTCCTGGAAGTACTCTCTCGTTCTATTCCGATGTTTCTATCGGTTCCAGTACCGGACGAGGGTGGGGTTTGCGAGTTTCGTAACTCGCCATCCGACCTTCAGAGATCCCCGATTCTCTGATTTCGGGTTGAGTGGGGTCGAGTGGGATACCTCTCTCCGTTTTGTGACCCAGATTGACAATTCGGCCAGTCACTGGGCTAAGCACTACTTCTTCATTACGGACCGATACGTCACTTGGTCGGTCCTGAATGAGGATCGGTCCGATGGTTGGCCTGCTTTTGGAGAGTTCTCTTCGGATGATTTGAAGACTATGAAGATCATTCACGAGAGCAACAGGACCCGGTCTTACTGCCCCGTGTCTTTAATAACTGAGACGGATCTTTACGAGGCCGGGATCAGTCTGACTCCTGACTCCGGGGGTTCGGTATGTCACTTGGTCTTTCCATCTTTATTTACCTTCTGCTCTTCCTTTGTAGGTTGGTTTCATGGAAAAACCTATAACATGCAGGGAGCCCCTGTTGATCTGAGCAAGAGGAAGGCTCCTTCTAGTTCTGCTTTGAAGAAATCCCCTCTGCCTGGGAAGAAGGCTGGGGCCTCTGGTATGCTTTCTTCTATTTGCTTCTTTATGATGTAACTTATGTTTTCCTTATCTTGTTTTTCTTACCTTGCTAGTGCGCTCCCCCTTGGTGACTGAGAGGGTCGTCTCCGTTGGCAGAGATTCTGGACCTTCCAAGTCCAAGCCGTGGCGATCTGATTCTGAGGCCGGGGCCTCGGCTGCTAAGAGGAAGAAGGCTGTGGATCCTGCTTCGCCTACTGCTCGTCCTCCGACCCTATCTCGTGATAAGGAGATGGTGGTCGAAGAGGTGCCTTCCCTGGCTGACAAAGGGAAGCGACCTGCTGGTGGTGGTTCCCCTGCCCCCCAGCCGAGGGCACGGTCCTCAGGTATGATCTCTACCTTGTACTGATCCTTGTATGTTTATACTCTCCTTTGACTTGCTTTACTTGTGTAGGTGGGCCTCCGACTTTAAGTCGGAAGGATTTCGCACGGCTCACTGATGAAGATGTTATTGGGTCTGAGTGGATTCCCTTCGCTGGTCTGAAGGAGTTCCACCTCGATAGCACTTCCTCTTTGCGGACTCCTGAGGTTGGTGTCCGCGTCCTCCGCGGTGCCGTTCCCCCTGGGGATCGTGTTGCTCCGCCCAAGTCTCCTGGGGAGACTCGGCGCTTTGTTCAAGGGTACTCTCTCGTTATGCACCTGTAAGTTGTTCTTTGCTTTCCTCTTATTTCTTTCATAATGTCTATCTTTCGGTTATTCATCCCTTGTTTGAATTGTTAGGGCATATCTGACATGGTGAACATGTCCTCGCTCGTGCTCGAGTAATCTGACGAGAGGAAGACCCTTGAGGACAGCCAGGTTTCTCTCAAGGCGGAGGTCGCCACTGCTGCCGAGAAGGCGCGTATATCTGATTTGAGGCTGCAGGAGCTCCAGGACCAGGTGTCCTTGCTTGAGACCACTGTGGGCAGTTTGCGTCGGGAAGCTGAGGTTGCCACGTCTGTCCATTCTGAGGAGCTGCGGAGGTTGGAGACTAAGTGTCGGGCGGAGGAGAGGGCTGTCGCGGTATCTGAGTATAAGGCCTCCTCTGCCTTCACCGCCGACTATAGCACGCGTCTCACCCAGGAGATGAACCAGTTCGGTGAGTATCTGGTTGATCACATATACCGGATTGATCCTCAGTTCCCGTTTGGTGACCTTGGTGACTTTGGGCCATATGCCACTGGCTACGCGACTGTTCTGATGGGTCAGGCTGCTGTTGTAGACGAGGCTGCCCCAGCCCAGGTGGATGCTACACCTGTGGAGATTGGTACCTCAGATTCCTCTTCCTCATCTATTTCCGCTGGCGGTTCAGCTTCAGGGGGTGAGGGTGACTCCCCCGAGGGTTCTGACTGACTTGTTTATCTCATACTATCCTTGTATATATAACTACACTCCTTCTCCCCTTGTACGGGTTGAGTGTCTTTTGAGATTGTGATGGTGTTTGTTGTTACTTTCCTTTGCCGCATTATGTTGTTGACTACGTGGTTTGTTTGCCTTTACATTAGTGCTTCTCATGCTTTTGTATATATCTCTTCTCATGATGGCTCCCTATGCCTTGTGTATGGCTCTTTGGGTATGGACTCTTTACTTGGTGTGTTTCCTTTACTTATCCTTCTTTCGTGTTTTCCTTCATGTCTTACCTGCCATTTCATAAAGAAAAAACATTACTTGTTCTTCACATTACTTTACTTAGAAATTTCTTTCTCATGTTACCCTTCCGAGTATGGTATCCTTCTAAGCATGGTACCCTTCTAAACATGGTATCCTTTTAAACATGGTGTGATGATCTCTTCTGATACCCCTTACACGGTATACGTTGTACTGTTAGACCAAAGATACGCTCTTGGTGGGCGTCGAAATCTTTTCACGAGACAGGCTCTCGGACGGCACTTAACGTTTCGCAGGATAAGCTCCCGGAGGGCACAGGTTAGTCCACCGATACCTTCTTGACGCGTGTCAAACTGTTCACGAGACAGGCTCTCGGACGGCACTTAACGTTTCGCAGGATAGGCTCCCGGAGGGCTCAGGTTAGACCAAAGATACGCTCCTGGTGGGCGTCGAACTGGTAGTTTGAAATCTACCTCAAGATACGCTCTTGGGGGCGTCGAACTGGTAGTGTTTTTTCTACCTCAAGATACGCTCTTGGGGGCGTCGAATCTGGTAGGTTGCAAATCTACCTCAAGATACGCTCCTGGGGGCGTCGAATTCGTAGTTTTTGGAAACCACTCTCAAGATACGCTCTTGGTGCGTCGAAGTCGTAGTGTAATAACTACTCTCAAGATACGCTCTTGGGGGCGTCGAAGGTTGTAGTATGAACACTACTCTCAAGATACGCTCTTGGGGGCGTCGAAGTTCGTAGTTTTTGGAAACCACTCTCAAGATACGCTCTTGGTGCGTCGAAGGTCGTAGTATAATAACTACTCTCAAGATACGCTCTTGGGGGCGTCGAAGGTCGTAGTATGAACACTACTCTCAAGATACGCTCTTGGGGGCGTCGAATGTCGTAGTACGAAGACTACTCTCAAGATACGCTCTTGGGGGCGTCGAAGGTTGTTGACTTGAAGTCATATCTGTGTAAGGATAACTTGGTGATTGTAACATCGCATTCACTGGTAAATACTTTTGAATAACTATTACTCTCTTAGGAGCATTCATGTTTTTGTACACTCGGGATGCCTTGGTGCACCAAGACATCCTTTGTAGGAAATCGAAGATAGTTGTAGAGTTGGAGTAACTTCGTGAGTTCTCCTTCTCAAGAGTTGTTTTTTGAAAAGCTTGTAAAGCTAAAACATGCAAAATGCTAGATATGAAACTAAGGATATGGTGTGGTCACTGTGTCTGTTGCCACGTACTCTTTGAAGCTTCCATTGTAGATCATTTCTTCCACTTCCACCTTCAACACCATGCAGTTGTTGGTTTGATGCCCCCAGGTCCCATGGTACTCACACCAACCCTGTGCATCTCTACCTAGGAAGGCCTTGCCTTCCTCCCTGCATGCTGGCAGCTCTTGCTTGAGGCGCTTGTGGAAAATTTCTTCTATGCTGAGCGTGAGGGGTGTGAATGTGAAATTGACACCTCCTCCCAATGTGTCTGCTTCTCTTCCTTTCTCTGGAATTTCATCTAACTGTTCCGCCTCTTGTTCAAATGCCCTGTCCAGTTTCGCCTTGAGCTCTCTCATTGTGCTCGTCATGACCATCTCATAGAGCCCTCCATAGGCCTCGAATGAGCTTGGATGCATGTGTCTGATGAATGCTCTGACTGCTTCTCCCCTTGTGATGTCCATGTTGGCACCATAATTGAAGAATCTCTGGAAATAGCTTGATATGGGCTCCTGCGGCATTTGCTTGATATCATCTATGTGGCGGAAGCCTCTTAGGATGGAGTCCCTTGTCCTGCTCCCTATTATGGTGTCCGGCTGCCAAGGTATGGATGTCACCTTCACAGCCTTGCTCCTGTGTTTCCTTGTAGGCACTGTTTGAAAAAGCTGCCTGCTCAAACGGAGTGTCACTCCACTCCTCCTCCTTCCTTGCCTTTGTCTCCCTCCCCTCTTTCTTCTTTCCTGGTTAGCTCCTGCCATGACCATAGCCACTGTATCTGTCCTGTGTGATCCATGTCTCATTGAGTTGACGTAGCATTGCCTTGCGGTGCGTTGATCACCCAGGACCTCTCCAACCCCGTTCTCCGTGATATACTTCAACTTTGGTGAACAGTGGATGGCACTATTTCATATGGATTTATGGTTGTCCTTCCTAGGATCCCATTGTAGGCTCCCAGGCTTTCAACCACCAAGAAATTGACATTTACCTTCAGCTGGGTCCATCCTTGGCCCATGGTCACTGGCAATGTTATCATCCCCAGGGGGTAACTTGTTGCCCCTGAGAAGCCAACTAGGGGGAAGTTGACCGGATTGATGTCTGCTTTGGTTTTCCCTATCTCTTCCAACACTCTCAGGCTTAGGAGGTCAGCTGAGCTGCCCCCATCCACCAAAATTCTCTTTACATCAAAATTGTCAATATCTAAAGTAATAACTAGAGCATCGTCATGTGGAAAGACGATGTGGCTCTTGTCCTTCTCCGAGAACTCGATCTTCACTTCTTCTCCTTCTCTTGGCCTTTTTCTCCACCTTGGCACTGAGCTTAGCTTGGATGCATAGACTTCTCTTGCGTTAGCAGTTGGGCCACCTGATGCTGCTCCTCCATGTATCATGTTGATGACTCCTCTTTTGTTGGGTGGAGGGTTATGGTCTACCTTTCCCTTGCCCTTGTCTTTCTGTGGTGGCCCCAGTTGCATACTATTGCCCCCATGGTCTACGAATTGCTTCAGTTCTCCCCTCTGGACGATGTTGTTTATGCTTAGCTTTAAGCTAAAGCATTCATTTGTGTCGTGACCATAAGCCTCGTGGTTGTCACACCATCTATCCTTGTGATTTCCTACCATTGGGGCTCTCCACTTTGCAGGGGGTGACCATAGCTTTTGGTTCCGCATCTCTCTAAGTACGGTGGCTGGAGTGGCGTTCAGTGGGATGAACTTAATGACGTTTATTTCTCTGGCCTTTAAGGGTTCACCCATTTGGTTTCTTTGCTGTGGTGGACGCCACTCCTGCTGTGGCGGACGCCACTCCTGCTGCCTTGCATGCTGTGGTGCCTGGGGTGGCTTGCCTTTGTTTGGCCTTTGATTATCCTCCTTTGCTGCCTGGATTTTGGCCTTCTTGCTTGCCCTGTGCCTTTCAAGGTCAATATGCGTTTTAACTCTTCCTGCAAGCTCCTCTAAGGTGCTTGCTGGCTTTTTGGCCATCTTTTCAGCCAATGTTGACCCAAAGCGACCTAAGTTTCTGATAAAGGCTCGGATTATCTCCCCTTCAGTGATGTCTCCCTGGATGTCTGCAATATTCTGGTTGAACCTAGTGTAGTAGCTGGCCAGGGTTTCATCGTATTCTTGTTTTACGTCATCAATGGAGCCTGTTCCCTTGAGGAGTTTCCTCTCCCCTAGGTATCTCTGCAGGAATTTAGCTTTTAGCTGCTCCCATGAGTGAATGCTCTCAGAGGGCAGGCTGAAGAACCAATGTGAGGCCACCCCTGATAGGGTGTTTGGGAAAAGGAGTGCCTTGTATCTTTCGTCAGTTGTCCTCCCGAATAGAGAGGCCTCATGCTGTTGGATATGCTCTAGGGGGTCTCCCTTTCCATTGTACTTTGCAATTTGCACAGTGTGTAGGGAGTCTGGCACCCTGTTCATCTCCAGCTCCCTTGTGAAAGGGTGGTTCGTCTTGTCACTTAGACAATGCAGGCTGGGTTTCTTTGACTCATTCAATTTCCGGGTTATCATGGCTTCTATCTCCTCCGGGGTGATCACTACCTGTGCCGGAGTATAATCCCTCTGATATCCATTGTAGTTGTAGACTGGGCTTACTGGGTTCCCTTGTCCCTGCTGGTATGGACTGTAGGTGTACTCTTGATACGCCTGCTGGGGTGCTTCATAGAAGTCCTGCCTCCTTGGAGGTCTTGCTTGTCTTTCCTCCCCAAGCGGGGTGTAAGCCCTGTTGTTCTGCTGTTGCCTAGGAGGCACGAATTGTTGCCTTCCCTCTGGGGGTGGCTCTTGGTAATATCTTCTTTGTTCCTCTCGCTGCCCTGCTCGAGGGTGCGAGTAGTGCTCTTCTGTCGGGATCTGCTCCTCCTCCTGAGCTTCAGTGTAAGTCCCTTGGGTGTATGCTTGCCTTGCATATGCTGTGTGGGCGCGGTTGCCACCTCTCTGTGCTGGCATCCCATACGGGTACCCTTGGGGTTGCTCTTCATAATAGTATCCCTCAGGGGGTGCCGTGTTGTGGGAAGGCACTCCCTGTTGTCCTCTTGCTCTCTGTGGCCTTCTTGCCCGGGGGGTGGAGGCTGTGGAGGACTCAGCCCCAGCTGGGCGTGAAGGTCCTCCCTCCTGGTTGTTCTGTTGCTGAGGAGGTTGTGGTATTTCTTGGGGCTCTGGATGCATTGGCTGCTTCCCAGGTCAGGCCGCCTCCCTGGAGGTATGGGTTCTCTTCTCCGCCCATTGCCCCCGGGTGGGTGTTGGGGCCTGGACACCCTACTGTTCGTCATAGCTCGTGTAATAGCCAGGCTTTCTGTCCGAAGCCTACAGACGGCGCCAAGTGTTAAGTTATGAGATCTAGGTCAACGGGGTGTCGGCTTTGATCTCACTCCTTACGGGGGATGTGTATGATCCGGTCTTCTCGAGTTGCCTTGTCTTTGTCTATGTCCTTCTTCCTTTTCTTCCTCCCTTGGTTCCTTCTCTTCTTCTCTCCCTTTGCCCTGCAAAAGGGGCAATACCAGACACGGAGGAGGGGGGGGTGGTGCCTGGTGAACCCTCTCCGATGCCTAAGTCAGAACTATATTTCTAGAGAGATAAAGCTAGAGAGATGTCAGAGCTAAATTGTTCAAATGGCCAAGATGTTCAAATGAGTTGTGAAGATGGGGTATTTATAGGCAACGGTGTCATTAAGGTGGCTTAATGACATCGTTAGCCCCTAAATACAATTAATTAACCTTTAAGCGTATAATTAAGACTTTAGGATTCGGATGAGGCAGGCGGAGTGGACCGAGCATGGGCGTCTGAAAGGGGTGCCGGGACCCTTGGGGGGGAAGAAATCCGACCCCAAAGGGTAGGGGTTGGGTGAGGACACCCAACCCCTCCTAGGGAGGGTGGGGTTGGCCAACCCCATCCCTCCTAGGAGGGATCGGGTTGGCCAACCCGATCTCTCCTAGGAGAGATCGGGTTGGCTGACCCGATCTCTCCTAGGAGAGATCGGGTTGGCCAACCCGATCTCTCCTAGGAGAGATCGGGTTGGCCAACCCGATCTCCCCTAGGGGAGATCGGGTCGGCTGACCCGATTTCCCCTAGGGGAGGTCGGGTGTGGCCACCCAACCTCACCTAGGTGAGTTCGCCTCTGTCGGACGGGCGCTTCGGCCCCGTCCGAGCCGTCGATGTTCTCGCGAAGTGTCCGGGTTGAATTTTCGATTCGCAATCATAAATGGGACGATAAAAATACAACGATTTGGAAGTCAACGGGTTCAAATTAGGCGTATATCCATCAGAATCGGTCGTGCATGTCTACCCAGCAAGTGATGCAGCCTGGGGGCAGACTAAAGAACTAGGTCAGGGCTCTTTCTCCCAGTGTGTTTTGGAACAGCGTACACACTATTTCCTCGCTCGGGGCTCTTCCCAAACACGCCATGAGGTGCTTCTGGACATGGCGGACTGGATCTCCTTCGCCATCGTACTCCTTGATCGTGGGGATGCCTAGCCCAGGCGGGGCTAGGGTGTCGATGAGTCGGGGGACGAAGGGATGAGTGGATCGATCCCTTAGCTCCGACACCAGTGGCTTCTGTTCTCCCATACAGATGTTCACGATTTTTACCACCTGGTCGGGAGTGATGGGACCATTCAGGGGAATGGTCCTGTGCTGTACTGGTCCTGGCCCATCAACCACGAACATCTCCGGCTGACCGGTTGCCCTACTGCCGTCCTGGCCTCGGGGCGGGGCTTCCTGTGCGTTCCGACCCTCTGTTGGCGGGGCCACTTCCTCCAACGGGGGCATCTCCTCCTGCCTCCTCGCAGCTTCTCTCCGATCCAAGAGAGCCTCTACGGCTGCCAGGAACATGGGCATGTCTTCCGCCACGGCCCTTGTCAAGTCTGCAGCTGGGGGAGCCTCATGCCCCCTATTGCCCTGGTGCTGAGGAGCAATATCTTCGGGATCTCCATTGTGCCCCCCCTGTCTGGGAGAGCTCAGCCGGGGGATGGTTCTGGTTTTCCTCATGTTCTGGTACTGAATCCAGATTTGTTGCAGCGGGGTGACGGGAACCACCGGATTGTCCCTGTCTTCTGTGCTTGCCAGCCGCCATTGATCGAGTAGAAGGCATATCAGCTTTTTGTTTGTTTCCCACAGACGGCGCCAATGTTGGATCACGGTGGAACTCCGGTACGGACTTTGACGGCAATCCTAGCTCCTTTGCTCCACGCAATCCTGCAAGAGGGGATAGACCGGGCGGTGACCTAGAATCCCTCTCCGATGCTTAAATGAGTGTCTCGTATGACTGGCAAGCAAGTAATCTCAAAGTGTATTGAATTCAACGTAAGTTATCTGAGGTGACCTCTTTCCCTTTTATAGGCGAAGAGATGCCTCAGGTACCTGATGAACCGTTGGGGGTGGTTAGCCCGTATCCCGCATATCTCGGACGTGATCCCGCCTATCTAGGACATGATCTCGTGTATCTCGGCCACGCCCCGCGTATCTCGGCCACGCTCTGTGTATCTTAACCACGTTCCGCGCATCTCGGCCACGCCCCGCGTATCTTGGCCTTATCCTCTGATAACGAGTCCCGACTTCTGTCGGGGACTCCAGAGTTGTCTCGTTGTGTCACCGCTCGGGGCCCCTCGTCATCGTGACAGGGCCAATCATTCTCAGGGATTCATCATCGGGGCCTACTTAGAGGCTTCTAATCGGGAGCTTCCAGCTCCACTGTCGGGACCGACTCCGTCGGGACCTTTCATCGTCGGGACTCCCTTCGTCGGGACCCTTCTCCTTAGGTCATCCTGACCTTCATTTTGGGCCTGGTGGGCCTGTTTGCCGTTTTCTCACCGTTAAAGGGCCTGACGGCTATAGTCGAACCCATCAGTGCACGAGATTAAGTCGCCTTAAGTGGTGCATGAGGAAAAGTCGCCTTAAGTGGTGCACGAGATTAAGTCGCCTTAAGTGGTGCACGAGATTAAGTCGCCTTAAGTGATGCATGGTTCTTGGATTTATTCTGAGTGTTGGAAAGTCGCCTTAAGTGGTGCACGATATTAAGTCACCTTAGGGGGTGCAAGTGGTTAAATCGTCTTAAGTGATGTGTTGAAATGGCTTAGGTGGCATAGTTAAGTCGCTTTGAGAAGTGCAATGGAAAATCGGAACTAAGATAGTCTGATATTGAAGAGGGCTCAAAGGCCCGAGAATGCATTACAAGGAAGAGGAAAATTACAAGGACTATAAAGATAAAAGCATTTAAGCTTGGTCCTTATTGGCATCAGCGGGAGCAGGGTCCACAAGATCGGTGGCCGAAGGCTCCATAGGTTCAGCTGCTGGAGGGTCGATTATCGGGGCGTCGGCACTTGGAGTCTCCGCGGGAGTGTTCCCCTCATCACTCTCCTCCGAGAGGGCAAAGTATTTCTTCGCGAAGGGAGCGAGAAACGGAGACTTCTCGAAGTTGATGGCGTCGCCATACTCCAGATGGAGTTCCTCGACTGCGTTGAAGAGGGTGTTCTCCACCTCCGCGCTGCAGAACTTCACTGCATCAGCTTGGAAGTCCTCGGACCCTCGATAATCTTCCTGGCCCTTGGTCTCAGCCGCGACCAGCTGCGCAGGAACCTCAGCGATTTGCTCCTCTAGAGCCTTCTTCTCAAGGACAAGTTTGTCCTCAGCAATTTGCCGCTCCCGCTTCAGGAGACCCTCAAAGTCACGAACCTGCTTTTGGAGGTCCCGAGTCTTTCGGTCGAGGATGGCCTGCTCCTTGGCCGTGAGATCCTCCTCAAGCTTAGCTATAACCGCGGGAGCTTCCTTTGCCCGCTCTTGCTCCAGGGCTTCCTCGAAGGCGAAGATTTACCCGAAGCAGCGGTTGATGTTCGCCATTTCCTGCGAAGGGAAGAAGAGAAGTGTTAGCATATGAATAACTTGCGAAATTGATGAAGAGGAGGAAAATGAGAAGTCTTACCTCTATCCGGCGGATAGACATTTCTTGGACATCCCGACGGATGCCCTCCCGATCCAGGGAAATCGGATACCTCAGAGAGGGCAGGATTGAGCCTGCCAGCAGATGCGGGGCCAGCTCTGGGTATGCGTCACCCTGTCGGAGCTGGACCCCTTGCAGCGTTTGGATCGGGGTCCAGGGAGCCTCCTTCTGCGCGGGGTCGTAGGCCTTGTAAAAAATCCCGTCGAAGGGGAGAGGGGAAGGACCGACTCGAGTCGTGGAGGGGCGCGCCTCCGACTCGCCTTGTTCCGGAGAGGGAGTAAAGTCATGGATGGGTGACGGCTGTCGCTGTTGTGAAGAAGGTGAAGGGGGCAGCCCCTTGGAGGTTGGTTTCAATGGGGACTGTCCCATCCTCCGACGATGAATCAGGGAGCCGCCCTCATCCGTCTCCTCGGAGGAGTCCAGATTCTCCACCCGACAAAATTGATCGCCGGTCGGGGTCTCTCCAGCCCCAGAAAGTGGTGCCCCTGCTGAAGGAGGCGACCCTGCTGAAAGTGGTGCCCCCGCTGAAGCTCCAGCACCCGATGGAGTTCCCGAGTGACCTGCACCTGGAGGACGAGAGGCTTCAGAAATATAGTCAGGAAGGTGATCAGGGTCCTTACACCAAACGACGCGCCGAGAAACAAATTGATCTTTCCCGTGGAAGTGGTAGTAGCCCGCCTTCAGGACGCGAGGAGTTTCCCCTCGGAGGACACGCTTAACCTCTTCGATGCGAGCCTTCATGGTCGAAGGAACCAATTCCTTAGCTTCCTGTACGATTTAATAGCTAGGCGGAGCTTTTTACCTTCTTCAGCATTCTGGACATCGAAGAGTTTGTCCACCTTCACGCGGCTCCGCTTTGTCCTCTCCGCGGAGGGAGATCCCGACGGAGCAGCAACTTTCTTCACCGACTTCCTCTTCCGCGCGGGGCGGACAGCGTCGGTCTCCCTCTGCTTAAGGATGAGATTGGTCAGCACGGAAACCTTCTTAGCTGCAAGCAAATGGAAACAGAGATTAGAAACGTTACCCAAGGAACCATATTGGAGGGGCCGTCGAAGAGTTGACCCCCAGAGACTATGTCGAGGAGTCGGATCCCGGCATTCACCAGGTCCCGCTCCGTTAGAGAATTGGCATCGAGGGGAGTATAGGACTCCCCCCATCGGTAAAGTTGGATAAGATAGAGGGCCTGGAAGTCTTCGTCAGAATAAGTGTGGTAAGCGGGAGGAGAGTCCGCTTCCACCTCCCATCGGGGCCACGGGATTGAAGAGTTCTGGATGAAGAAGTAGCTCCTCTTCCACCCACTGTTATCGCACCCCGTTTCGATCAGGAGTCCCCGACCCTTGACAACCTTCCAGGTGTCACTGGTCCAGCTGCACAACGCGAGTTGCGTCTTGTTCCACTTGGGCATCCGGGGGTAGAAGGCACAAACCCCCGCCTCGTTGCACTTCATCCCGTAGAAGGTTCTGAAGAGCTGGAGGCTGTAAACCCACTTCTGTCGGAAGCAGAGGACTTGGAAGGCATTCCATAGGCGGATGACATGAGGAGAGAAAGTGGTGGGATGCGTTTTGTAGTGTTGGCCCATCTCAACCAGGTTGCCGCAGAAGGGGAATCGAATCCCCGCCGATATTTGCCCCGTGGAGACAAATACCTCCCCTTTCCGGGGACGGGTAACCTCAAGGTTACTCGGGAGGCGAGGCCAAGGATAAGGGAAGCGAGGTTCCCAGGTAGAAGTGATGCAGCCCTCCCGTAGAGCGGCCTCATAGGCAGTGCTGGAAATGTCGTTGGGTACATAGTCGAAATTGAAGGGCTTTCTCCCCTCGGAACTAGATCCACTGTCTGAAATCAGCCATGGCAAGGAAAGGCACATTGGGTTTTTCGGAAAATTGCAAACGAATTAATCGAAGATGAAGGAAAAGGTACACAAGCATCAAGGAAGGAGGTCTTACCAGACATGATGACTCGAACGGGAAGGGATGATCGGAAAGGTCGCCGGAAAGTTGTTTGGAGAAGCACTTGAGTCTTCGAAATCGCAGAGCTTTTGGAAATCTCAGAGCTTTCGAAATTGCAGAAACGGTAAAAAAGAAACAGTGCCCAAGGTTAGGGTTTTATAGGAGAAGAAGACAAGTGAAAGGACGTTCTAATCTGAATCGTCGAAGTCGAAGCGTTTTAATCTGAGCCGTTGAGATGAAACGTACAGAATGGCAACGGGCGTAATGATGAAACGGCCTGAAAAGCACTTTTTCAGAAAAAGCAGGCGCGAAAAATCAGGCACGGGTGCCAAAGACGTCACTTCGTCATCTGCTGCATTTAATGGTTGAGGAACCGAGGAGTCTTCTCGGATTTGGTGATTATCCCCGAGGTATCGAGGAAACGTGAACGATAAGATTCGTATCAAGTGACGTTATCAAGGAAAAGGTCCCTGACTCCAAGGTCGGGAGGTCGGGAGTTGAAAGACACGACGAACTGTAAGTCCCTCATGTCTTGGGGGCAAATGATGGGTTTCGCTATGGCCGTTAGGCCCCTTAACGGCGAGGAAACGGTGAATAGGCCCACTGGGCCCTAAAAAGAGGTCAAGGAGACTAATGCGAAGGGTCCCGATGAGAGGAGTCCCGATGGTGAAAGGTCCCGACATAGTCGGTCCCGATAGGCGAGCCAGGCGCTCCAGATGAGATGCCTTTAAGTAGGCCCCGATGATGAATCCCTGAGAATATTGGTCCTGTCACAATGACGAGGGGCCCCGAGCGGTGACACAATGAGATAACTCTGGAGTCCCCGATACTGGTCGGGACTTGCTATCAGAGGTTGAGGCCGAGATACACGGAGCGTGGCCGAGATAGGCGAGATCATGGCCGAGATACGCGGAGCGTGGGCGAGATAAGCGAGATCATGGCCTAGATAGGCGGGATCGTGGCCGAGACACGCGGAACGTGGGCTAACCGCCCCAGCGGTTCACCAGGTAACTGAGGTAGCTCTTCGCCTATAAAAGGGCAGCAGTTACCTCAGATCACATACGTTTTGATATACACTCTTTGAGACTCTTGCTTACCAGTTTATACGAGATACTCATTTAAGCATCGGAGAGGGATTCTGGATCACCGCCCGGTCTATCCCCTCTTGCAGGATTACGTGGAGCGAAGGAGTTCGGATCGCCGTCAAGACCGTACCGAAGTTCCAACCATGATCCAACATACCCCAACCCAGCTCGCGTTCACAAGAGATTGCGGTTTCCAGCTTATCTTTCAGGCATGTCATCGTTTTGGTTGTACGCCATCCATGGATTCTTCCAAACAACAAAAACATTGGCGTGTTCATGTTCAAATAAAATGCAGTGATGACTGTTGGATCACGGTGGAACTCCGGTACGGACTCGAACGGCAATCCTAGCTCCTTTGCTCCACGTAATCCCTGCAAGAGGGGATAGACCGGGCGGTGACCCAGAATCCCTCTCCGATGCTTAAATGAGTATTTCGTATGACTGGCAAGTAATAATCTCAGAGTGTATTCAACTCAGCGTAAGTCTTTCTGAGGTGATCTCCTGCCCTTTTATAGGCAAAGAGATGCCTCAGGTACCTGGCGAACCGTTAGGGGTGGTTAGCCCGTATCCCGCATATCTCGGACGCGATCTCGCGTATCTCAGCCATGCCCCGCGTATCTCGGCCACGCTCCGTGTATCTTAACCACGTTCCGCGTATTTCGGCCACGCCCCGCATATCTTGGCCTTATCCTCTGATAACGAGTCCCAACTCCCGTCGGGGACTCCAGAGTTATCTCGTTGTGTCACCGCTCGGGGCCCCTCGTCATGTGACAGGGCCAATCATTCTCAGGGATTCATCATCGGGACCTACTTAAAGGCTTCTCATCGGGAGCTTCCAGCTCCACTGTCGGGACCGACTCCGTCGGGACCTTTTGTCGTCGGGACTCCCTTCGTCGGGACCCTTCTCCTTAGGTCATCTTGACCTTTATTTTGGGCCTAGTGGGCCTGTTTGCCGTTTCCTCTCCGTTAAAGGGCCTGACGGATATAGTCGAACCCATCATTTGCCCCCAAGACATGAGGGACTTTTAGTTCGTCGTGTCTTCTAACTCCCGATCTTCCAATACTAGAGTCAGGGATCTTTTCCTTGGTTCAATTATTCAGTTTCAGTCTTCTCCTCTACGTTTCCTCAGGGTTTTGTAGATAACTGTTATATCGCAAGGGTCTCCTCGGTTTCCCAGTGCATTAAATGCAGTAGATAATGGAGTGACGTTTTCGGCCCACGTGCCTGATTTTTCGCGCCTGTCCTTTTATGAAAAGTTCTTTTCAGGCCGTTTCATCATCACGCCCGTTGTCCTTCTGCACGTTTCATCTCAACGGTCCAGATTAAGACTCTTCGACTTCGACGACTCGGATCGAAGTGTCCTTTCAACCATCTTCTTCGACTATAAAACCCTAGCCATGGTCACAATTTAACTTTTACCGTCTTCGAATTCTCAAAAGCTCTATGCGATTCCAAGCTCTGTGATTTCGAAGGTCTTTGGAGTTTTCCCGATCATCTTTCCGGCGACGTTTCGCTTATCTCCTTCAACCTCTACTTCATCATGTCTGGTAAGAAATTCCTCTTCGTTGCTTGTTCGTCTTTTCCTTTCTAATTTTCCAAGAGTCCCACTGTATTTTCTTGCCCTGGTTGCTTTTCAGACAGCGGTTCCAGCTCTGAGGGGAGAAAACCCTTTAATTTTGATTATGCTCCAAATGAGATTTCCAACACTGCCTATGATGCAGCTCTCCGAGAGGGTTGTATCACTATCACCTGGGAACCTCGTTTCCCGTATCCCCGGCATCGTCCCTCGAGTAACCCTGAGGTTACTCGTCCCCAGAAAGGGGAGGTATTTGTCTCTATGGGACAAATATCAGCGGGGATCAGGCTCCCCTTTTGTGGTAATCTGGTCGAGCTGTGCCATCATTACAGAACACACCCCACTACCTTTTCCCCCCATGCCATTCGCCTCTGGAACGCCTTTCAAGTCCTCTGTCTCTGACAGAAGTGGGTCTATAGCCTCCAACTCTTCAGAACCTTTTATGGGATGAAGTGCAATGAGGCGGGGGTTTGCGCCTTCTACCCCCGGATGCCCAAGTGGAGTAAGCAGCAGCTTGCCCGGTACGGTTGGACCAGTGACACCTGGAAGGTGGTCAAGGGTCGGGGACTCTTGATTGATACAGGGTCTGACAACAGTAGCTGGAAGAAGAGCTACTTCTTTATCCGTCACTCCTCCATTCCCTGGCCTCGTTGGGAGGTGGTAGCGGACCCTCCGCCTGCTTTCCACACTTATGCTGATGAGGATTTCGAGACTCTCCAACTTATCCAGCTCTATCGGTGGGAGGAGTCTTACACTCCTCTCAACGCCAACTCACTCGTGGAGCGGGACCTGGTGCACGCCGGGATCCGACTCCTTTACATGGTTTCTGGGGGGCAGCTCTTCGACGGCCCTTCCAATATGGTTCCTTAAGCAGGGGGAGACCGATGCTGTCCGCCCCTCGCGGAAGAGGAAGTCCGCCAAGAAGGCTGCTGCTAGGTCGGGGTCTCCTTCAGCGGAGCAGCCCAAGCGGAAGCGGGTGGATCTGGACCAGCTCTTCGATGTCCAGAACGCTGAAGAAGGTAAACAACTTCGACTTGCTATTAAATCGTACAAGAGGATGGTCCCGTCAGATTTGATTTCCTCGACCAAGGAAGCCCGCATCGCTGACGTCAAAAGAATCCTTCGAGGCGAAACTCCCCGAGTCTTGAAGGCAGGCTACTATCATTATCGTGGGAAGGATCAATACGTCTCCCGACGTATCATTTGGTGTAAGAATCCCGATGAACTTCCTGACTACCTTTCTGAAGCTTCTCATCCTCCAGGTGCAGGTCGCTCGGGAGCTTCCTCGAGTGCTGCAGCTTCCGCAGACGCACCGCCTTCAGCGGGGGTGCCTTCCTCAGCTGGAGAGAAGGCTCCAACTGGCGAACAGTTTCGTCAGGTGGAAACTTTGGACTCCTCCGAGGAGACTGACGGGGTTGACCCCCTTCAACAGCGTCGGAAGGCGGGGCAATCCCCCTTGAAACCAACCCCTCAAGGGCCGCCTCCTTCGTCTTCTCCGCAGCAGCGGCAACTCTCGCCCATCCATGACTTCTCTCCTTCCCCTGTTCGGGTCGAGACGGAGGCCTGCCCTTCCATTCCTCGTCCTCTTTCTCCTCTTGCTCTCGATGGAAACTTCTACAGGCCCTTTGATTCTTCACAAGGGAAAGCCCCCTGGACTCCTATCCAGACGCTTCAAGGAGTCCCGCTCACACAAGGGGAGCAGGATCGGGAGCTGGCCCTGCATCTGCTGACAGGCTCGATCCTGCCTACTATGCGGCATCCGATTTACCTCAATCGGACGCATATGCAGCGGGATATCAGGGATATGGCTGTGCGCCGCATAGAGGTGAGACTTCGCTTCTTTCTTTGGATGATAAATCGGGTCGTCTGTTCATTAACACTTTTCCTTCTTATTGTAGGAGCTTGGGGACTACAACCGCCTCATCGGGTACGTTATTACCTATGATGAGTCCCGGGAGCGGGACCGAGGGGTCCGCAAGCAGCTTCAGGCGGATCTCAAGGCCTCCCAGTCTCTGCGGGGGAAGCTTGTCAAAGAGCAGGCTGCCCTCAATCAGAAGATTCGGGACCTTCAGCAGCAGATCGCGGACTTTGAGGGGCTCTTGAGGCAAGAGCGGCAGGAGCGGGGGGCGATTGTGGACAGGCTGACCCAGGAGAAGAAAGCTGCCGAGGACAAACTGGTCCTTGAGAAGAAGGCTTTGGAGGAGCTAATCGCGAGATTTCCTGCGCAGCTGGCCGAAGCGGAGGAAAAGGGCCGGGAGGACTATCGGAGGTCGGAGGGCTTCCAAGCTGATGCCATGAAGTTCTTTGGCCAGAGGTGGAGAACACTCTATTCAACGTGGTTGAGGAGCTCCACCTGGAGTATGGCGACGCCATCAACTTTGACAAGTCTCCTTCCCTCGCTCCTTTTGCGAAGAAGTATTTAGCTCTTTCCGAGGAGAGTGATGGGGGGAGTACCCCCGTAATTGTCGAAGACGCTTCTGAACTTCCAAGTGGTGATGCCCCGATAGCCAAATCTCCCGAAGCCAACCCTGTGGATCCTTCTGTTACCGACTCCGCGGACCCAGCTGCTGCCAATGCTGCCAACAAGGACCAAGCTTGAATGTTTACTTTTAGAGTCCTTGTATCTTCTTTTCTTTTGTCATCGTCGGGCCCTTGAGCCCCTATTAATATCAGACTTCTTTAGTTCCGATTCTTTCGTTGCACTTCTCCGAGTGACTTTACTATACGCGCTTAGGTCGAAACTTCGACACTTAAGACATTCTCGTATGTCCTTCCTGACGATTTTATCTCGCGCGCCCCTTAAGGCGACTTAATATCGTGCACCACTGAAGGCGACTTTACATCGTGCAGCACTTAAGGCGACTTAATTATTACTTAGGATAAACCTAAAGATCGTGCACCACTCAAGGCGACTTTACATCGTGCACCACTTAAGGCGACTTCTCGCGCCCCCCTTAAGGCGACTTAATATCGTGCACCACTGAAGGCGACTTTACATCGTGCACCACTTAAGGCGACTTTTTGCTACTTAGAATAAATCTAAGGATCGTGCACCATTTAAGGCGACTTAGTCCCGCGCATCACTTAAGACGACTTAATTATTACTTAGAGTAAATCTAAGAATCACGCATCACTTAAGATGACTTAATATCGTGCACCACTCAAGGCGACTTTTCGCTACTTAGAATAAATCTAAGGATTGTGCACCACTTAAGGCGACTCAATATCGTGCACCACTGAAGGCGACTTTTACACTTAGCATAAATCTAAGGACAACTCTTATTTGGAAGCAACCTCTTTATTTATTGACGGCATAAGATTGGCTTACATCGAATTAAACGATAAACAGCATACACCACTTAAGGCGATTTTACATCGGGCACCACTTAAGGCGACTTTATCGGGCACCACTTAAGGAGACTTTCTTCAAGCATGGTGTTTCTTCAAGTGTTCGCCACTAAAAGAATGCTTTAACGTTCTGCCATCGAGGTCTTCCAACTTGTATGCGTTCGGAGCTGGCATCCCCACGACCTTATAAGGTCCTTCCCATTTTGGTGACATCTTATTGATTCGATCCAAAAGGGTGAACTCGTTGCGACGCCAAACCAGCTCCCCGACAAAGAATTGTCGGGACTTCACTCGCCGATTTTAGTATCTGGCCGTCGCTAAGCGCATTCGAGCTTGGACTTCATCGGCTTCCCGCCTTTTCTCTTCGAGTAGGTCCAAGTCCAGACGTCTCACTTCATCGTTCGTTAGGGGCTCGTAATATCTCATCCGATGGGACGCCACAGCTACCTCCACAGGGGCGACAGCTTCCGTGCCATAAACGAGGCCAAACGGAGTCTCCCCTGTTGATCGTTTGGGTGTCGTTCTAACAGCCCAAAGCACATTTTCCAGTTCGTTCAGCCACTTGCCCTTCAAGGCATAGACCCTCTTCTTCAGGCCATCTATCACGATTTTGTTGGCTGACTCCACCTGGCCATTAGTCTGAGCATGGCGTACAGAGGCGGTCTGATGCTCAATGTTCAATTCTTCCAGATACTCCCTCACCTGAGAGCCGTTAAACGGTGGGCCATTGTCGCTGATCACCACCTTAGGAATCCCGTATCTGGACACGATATGGGTTTGGAGGAACTTGACGATCTGGTTCCCCGTTGTTCTGGCCAATGCCTTCGCCTCTATCCATTTCGAAAAATAATCGATAGCTACAAACAAGTAAATACTTACATTGTCCTTGTGCTTGTGGAAGAGGTCCCACCAAGTCGATGCCCCACTGCGCGAAGGGCCAAGCGCTCTTGATGGATGTCAGGTTGGTGGCTGGAGCCACGATACTCGGGGCGTACCTCTGGCACGCGTCGCATGATCCGACCAACGCCGTTGCTTCTTTGTTCATCGTGGGCCAATAGTAGCCCAAATTCAACACCTTCCTCATAATGGATCGGGCCCCTTCGTGACAAGCCGCGACCCCCTCATGCATTTCCTTCAAGATTCGACTGGTGTCGGGTTCTGCCACACACTTCAAGTACGGAGTCGAGAACCAGCCCTTCTTGTACAGCTGATTGTCCAGCATCACATAATTAGACGCGATCCGACATATCCTGTCTGCTGCTACCTTATCCTCGGGGACTGCCCCCGTAGTCAGATACGCGACTATCGGGGTCATCCAGGTGGGCTCTTCCTCCGATTTTGTCTCAATGGTGCACACCTGCGTTGGGTCGATGTTCGATAAGATCACCTTTTCCAGGAAATGCACCTTCCGATTTTCTTCTAGGGGTGCCCCCAGGGCAAATTTGCTCAAGGCGTCTGCCTCTACGTTCTCCTCCCTCGGGATAGCCTCGATGTCGAAGCTTTTGAAGCTCTCTCTCATGGCTTGAACCTCTCGCAGATACTTTTTCATTATCAGACTCCTTGCTTCGTATCGCCCTTGAACCTGGTTCACGATTAAAGCTGCGTCGCACTTCACTCTCAAGTGGTCGATTCCAGTGCCTTTAGCGATTTTTAGGCCCGTTATAAGAGCTTCGTACTCCGCTTCGTTGTTTGTGGCCTTGAATGTTAAAGCCAAAGCATATCGGATCGGTTCACCTTCACCCGGTGGTATCAACAAGAAGCCCGCTCCTGATCCGTCTGAACTCGCGGAGCCATCCGTGTACATCTCCCAGGTATTTTCCTTGTTTGGCTGTTCTGATTGCTCTGCCCTCTCTGGTTGTTCTTCTGTCGGGACCTCCATGGTTGCCCCCTCTACAGGGCCCGCTTCTTCCAGATCGGGGGCTGTAGACTCTGCTATGAAATCTGCTAATGCTTGGCCCTTAATGGCTGTCCTTGGAGCGAAGTGTATGCGAAATTCGCTAAGCTCTACTGCCCATTTCACTAATCTCCCCGACGTATCCGGTCGGTTCAAAAAATGCTTCAAAGGCTGGTTCGTTAGCACAGTGATCTCGTGTGCGTGGAAACATGGCCTTAGCTTCCGAGCAGTAATAATCAACGCAAAGAGGTACTTCTCAACGGCGGGGTAGTTCAATTCAGATTTGGCAAATGCCTTGCTTACATAATAGACAGGGACTTGATTACCCTCGACAATCTTTACTAACACAGAGCTAATGGCAAATTCAGAAACAGCCAAATAAAGGAAGAGCGGCTCGCCTGGAACCGGTTTCGCCAGCGGCGGGAGTGTGCGAAGGTGCTGCTTGAGTGCTTGGAACGCTTCTTCACATTTGGCGGTCCATTCGAATTTTTTGTTGGCCCTCAAGACTTCAAAAAACGGCATTGATCGGTCGCTGGCTTTGGGCAAGAAGCGATTCATTGCAGCTAGTCGGCCATTCAGCACTTGCACCTCCCGATGGTTTATCGGAGACTGCATCTCCTCGATTGCCCTCAGCTTCTCAGGATTCACTTCAATTCCTCTTTGGCTCAACATGAAGCCCAAGAACTTCCCTGAGTGGACTCCGAAGGCGCATTTCGTCGGGTTCAAACGAACTTGATGGAGCCTCATCCGCTCAAACGCCATGGTAAGGTTGTGCACGTGATCCTTGGCTTGTCGGGACTTCACCAGCATATCATCCACGTAAGCTTCCATGGTTTCTCCCAGCATATCTCCAAACAGTTTGTTCACCAACCGTTGGTAGGTTGCCCCGGCATTGATCAACCCGAAAGGCATGACATCGTAGTGATAGATGTCACTGTCTGCGTAGAACGCTGTGTGGGGGGCGACTACCTTGGCCATCTTGATCTGGTTGTAGCCTGAATACGCATCCATGAAACTTAACAACTCATGTCCCGATGTGGCATCCACCAGCTGGTCGATTCTCGGGAGTGGATAGCAGTCCTTTGGGCAAGCCTTGTTCAAGTCGCGGAAGTCCACACACATTCGCCATTTCCCGTTAGTCTTCTTCACCAGCACTGGGTTGGCAACCCAAGTCTGGAATCGGAGCTCCTTAATGAACCCAGCATCGAGCAACCTGCCCACCTCTTTCTGGATCGCGATCTTCTTATCCGTGCCCATCGGACGCCTTTTCTGGGTGATAGGCTTGATCGCGGGGTCTATCTTTAGCTCGTGCACGATCACATCGGGGCTGATTCCTGGCATATCGCTAGGGGACCAGGCAAACAGCTCCTTGAACTCCTTCAACAACTCCATCAATTTTTGGGCTGTCTCTTCAGTCAGAGCAGACCCGATTTTTACCTTCCTCTGGGGTCCATCGATCTCGACCTCTTTCAGATCTTCTACGGGGGCGGGACGCCCAAACTCCTCTCTGGGATCTGTGTCTGTCTGGAGGACAGTCATGGCCTCTCGCCTCCTCCTCCGGGTGGCATTAACATAGCATTTTCGGGAAGCCACCTGGTCGCCCTTGACCTCTCCAACTCCGTGGTCGGTCGGGAACTTCATCTTCTGGTGCACAGTCGAGGCAACCGCCATCAGAGGATTAATGGTGGTTCTCCCGAAAATCGCGTTGTAGGTCCCTGCGGAATCAACCACGACAAACTCCACGTTCCTCCTTTCTGATTTCCACCCACTACCAAACTCCACTGGTAAGGTGATTACTCCTAGCGGGTAGGAGGTTGAGCCAGAGAACCCGACCATCGGGAAGTTTGCTTCCTTCAGGTCTTTCTTTGTCTTTCCCATAGCTTCCAGCGCGTCCATGAACAGAATGTCGGAGAAGCTCCCTCCGTCGATTAGAATTCTCTTCATCTCGAACCCGTCTACATCCAAAGTTACCACTAAGGCATCGTCGTGCGGGGTCTCTACGCCTATGAGGTCTTCCGACGAGAAGGAGATTACCATCTCTTCTTTCAAGGTCCAAGATCGGGACCTTTTACCCAGTACCACTGCCGTAGGGATCCTAGAGGCGTAGACCTCTCGGGCGGATGAGGTATCACCCCCAGCAGCAAATCCTCCATGAATCACATTGATAACTCGTCTCTCCTTGCGAGCACCGGTTGACTCTGGATCAGTTCTCTTCTTTTTCGGGGACCGATCGCGGGATCGGGAACGGGACCGCGATCGGGACCGAGAGCGGGATCGACACCGTTTATCCCCGACGAATTCCTTGAGCTTCCCCTTCTGGATTAGCTTTTCAATCTCCTTCTTCAGTTCCCGACAGTGATTGGTGTCGTGACCATTTGCGCGGTGGAATCTACAGTAGCGATCCGTACGGGATCCCAGGAATTCTCCTTCTTTCTTCGGGGGGTACCTGGAGATACCTTGTCGTTCCATGACTGTCAGCACCTCCGCCATGGAGCAGTTGAGAGGAATATCAAGGTCCTCCCGCTTATCTTTCCTTGAAGAACGCCTATCGTCCCTCCGATCCGGACGGCCTCGATTCTTGCCACTGTCGGGTTTACCCTTTGACTTACGATCGTCGAAAGGCTTAACCGACTGCTTCCCTTTGTTCGACGTTGGGGGCTCCAGTTCTCCCGCGGCTATTTTTGACTCCTGGACATCGATCTGCCGCTTCACCCTCTTCTGTAATGCCTCCATATTCCACACAGCCTTCTCAGCCACGCTGTGCATCAAGTCGGAGCCATAGGGGGCTGTCAGGTTCCGAATGAAGGTACGGATGGTTTCGCCCTCCGAGATTTCTTCGTCTATCTCTGCTACGCTGGCTGTGTACCGCTGGTAATAATGAGCCAGCGATTCGTCAGGCCTCTGCACCACCTGGGTCAGGGACCTCACGCTCTTCAATAAACGCCTCCGACCCTGATACTGCTGAATGAATCGATCGTGCATGTCTGCCCAGCAAGTGATGCAGCCTGGGGGCAGACTAAAGAACCAAGTCAGGGCCCTTTCTCCCAGTGTGTTCGGGAACAACGTACACACTATGTCTTCACTTGGGGCTCTTCCCAGACACGCCATGAGGTGCTTCTGGACATGGCGAACTGGATCTCCTTCGCCATCATACTCCTTTATCGTGGGGATGCCTAGCCCAGGCGGGGCTAGGGTGTCAATGAGTCGGGGGACGAAGGGATGAGTGGATCGATCCCTTAGCTCCGACACCAGCGGCTTCTGCTCTCCCATACAGATGTTCACGATCTTTACCACCTGGTCGGGAGTGATGGGACCATTCAGGGGAATGGTCCTGTGCTGTACTGGTCCTGGTCCATCAACCACAAACCTTTCCGGCTGACCGGTTGCCCTACCTCTGTCCTGGCCTCGGGGCGGGGCTTCCTGTGCGTTTCGACCCTCTGTTGGTGGGGTTGCTTCCTCCAATGGGGGCATCTCCTCCTGCCTCCTCGCAACCTCTCTTCGATCCAAGAGAGCCTCTACAGCCGCCAGAAACATGGGCATGGCTTCCGCCACGGCCCTCGTCAAGTCTGTAGCCGGGGGAGCCTCCTGCCCCCTATTGCCCTGGTGCTGAGGAGCAATATCTTCGGGATCTCCGTTGTGCCCCCCTGTCTGGGAGAGCTCAGCCGGAGGATGATTCTGATTTTCCTCCTGTTCCGGTACTGAATCCAGATTCGTTGCAGCGGGGTGGCGGGAACCACCGGATTGTCCCTGTCTTCTGTTCTTGCCAGCCGCCATCGATCGAGTAGAAGGCATATCAGCTTTTTGTTTGATTCCCATAGACGGCGCCAATGTTGGATCACGGTGGAACTCCGGTACGGACTCGAACGGCAATCCTAGCTCCTTTGCTCCACGTTATCCTGCAAGAGGGGATAGACCGGGCGGTGACACAGAATCCCTCTCCGATGCTTAAATGAGTATTTCGTATGACTGGCAATTAATAATCTCAGAGTGTATTCAACTCAGCGTAAGTCTTTCTGAGGTGATCTCCTGCCCTTTTATAGGCAAAGAGATGCCTCAGGTACCTGGCGAACCGTTAGGGGTGGTTAGCCCGTATCCCGCATATCTCGGACGCAATCTCGCGTATCTCAGCCATGCCCCGCGTATCTCGGCCACGCTCCGTGTATCTTAACCACGTTCCGCGTATTTCGGCCACGCCCCGCATATCTTGGCCTTATCCTCTGATAACGAGTCCCGACTCCCGTCGGGGAGTCCAGAGTTATCTCGTTGTGTCACCGCTCGGGCCCCCTCGTCATCGTGACAGGGCCAATCATTCTCAGGGATTCATCATCGGGACATACTTAAAGGCTTCTCATCGGGAGCTTCCAGCTCCACTGTCGGGACCGACTCCGTCGGGACCTTTTGTCGTCGGGACCCTTCTCCTTAGGTCATCTTGACCTTTATTTTGGGCCTAGTGGGCCTGTTTGCCGTTTCCTCTCCGTTAAAGGGCCTGACGGCTATAGTCGAACCCATCAATGACTTCTTTTTTGGTTGCCCTTAGTGCGGTTGCATTTTGGCGAACCTCCTGAAGTAAGATGAAATGGACTATTCTTGTCCTTGTCTTACATCTAGGACGCTTCGTCTTGTTGGGAAGAGCATCCTGTCAAGTCCAGCTCTTGGTGTTCACTCCTTTTTTCCTTCATCATCATCACTTGAAGTGAACATCTTTCTTTTTACGCCAACTTCTATCATGGAAATGGAAACTTGCTTCATCTTCCATGCGGCTGTTTGGTCACCTAGTACCTCGCCGATCCTATGATGAGTTAGGAACTTCATCTTTTGGTGAGCGGTGGACGGCACGATGTCGTGCGGGTTGATTGTCATTCTTCCTAGGATGCCGTTGTATGCTCCTAGGGTGCTCACCACTTGAAATGTGACATTGATATAAAGCGCCTTCCAACCTTCCCGCAGGATGACTGGCAGTGTGATCATACCCAACGGGAATGACCACGTCTTCCTTCTCTGGTTGGCGTCAGTATTTGAGAATGGAATGACCACGTCTTCCTTCTCTGGTTGGCGTCTTTTTCCATAGTTGGGCAAAACTTATAGTTGTGCAGCATAGAAATCACGAGCATTAGAAATGCTTCCTCCTGCAGCTGGCCCTCCATGAATCACATTGATGACGCCACACTTCGCAGGTGGCGGATTGTCGTTCATTTTCTCCTTTCCCTTGTTCATCTTTCCGGATGGCTCAGCATGGTTCTTCTTTTGGCGCTTATCGCCTTGATCTATGTATTGCTTGAGTTCTCCTTTGAGGATGAAGTTGTTTACACGGAATCTTAGGCTGACACAGTTGTCCGTCTCGTGGCCATAGACTTCATGGTTCTCGCACCATTTGTCTTTTTTCTTTCCAAGTGGACCTTTTCGGAAGTTTACCGGCTCCCTCCACATGTTGTCTTCCTTCATCTTTTTCAACATCACGGAGAGTGGTGTATTCAAGGGAAAGCAGTCTGCCAAGTTCACTTCCTTCGGTCTTTGGAATTCCGGCTGGAACGGCCTCTTTTGCGGCCTGAATTGCCTTGCTTTTTGCGAACCTTGTTGAGGTCTCGCCTGCTTCTCTTTAGCGCGGGCTGCGCTGAATTTCGCTTTATGCTGGTCTCTGAATCTTTCTAGATCCACGAACTCTTTGACTCATGCTGCCAATTCTTCAAGTGTCTCTACGGGGCGCTTCGACATCTTCTCCGATAGGGAATACCCTTTTCGGCCTAAGTTCCCAATGAAAGCACGCACGATCTCTCCTTCAGTGAGGTTGCCCTGAATGTCAGCGACATTTTGGTTGAAACGGATGTAGTAATCCGCTAACGACTCATCATTTTGTTGTACCACCTCGTTCAATGCGTTTGGTCCCTTTAGGAGTGTGCGCTCTCCCATGTATCTTTGAATGAACTTCGCTTTCAGGTATGCCCACGATGTAACACTTCCGCATGGTAGTGAAAAGAACCAGTGTGCGGCAGTTCCCACAAGGGTGTTGGGGAATGTCATGGCGACATGATGTGGATTGTCAGTTCGTCCCAGCAAGGAGGCTTCATATTGTTGAACATGTTCGATCGGATCACCTTTTCCTCTGTACTTCTCTCCTCCAATTCGGTAGAGAGCGTCTGGGACGCGGCTGTACACTAGCTCGTCAGAGAACGGATGCGACGTGTTCTCTTCAAGGGCATGCATTCCCTTCATCTTTGACTGCTTCATCTTCTTCTCGATCATCTCTTCCAAGGTATGTATGAGCACGACTTGCTTCCTTGAAATTGCCTTCCTTGTGGATGTCGGCATGGCTTGCTGAATTGAAGTTGCCTTCCTTTTGTGGCCGCTGTGAGTTGTTCACAGGGGGTTGCTTCCATCTTACTCCTTGCTGCTGCTGCTTCTCACCAACACTTGGAGTGTATGAATCTGTTGCTTCCTGCCTTCAAAATATCCTTCGCCTTATGGATGTTGTGTTTCTTGATGATTGACATCATGCGACATCTCCCTCGTAGGTGCAGCATGCTCGCTAGCTGGCGGAGGTGGTGGCGGGGGTGCCATGTATCCCTGGTTCTTTAGAGTCTCCCTAAATGCGAGAAGCTCTTCCATTGCGGCCATCATGGCAGGTGTGACTGGTGGCAGGTTGCTTGCGCCTCTTGCTTGCTGCTGCACTCCGTCAGCTGGCATCCCGTATGGGAACTCTTCGTTCCTTTCCGTCCTTTGCTCGAACTCGTGCACTGGTACCTCGTTCTGGACGTCGGGACCATGCTGCGCGGAAGGCGCATTTGCGGTTGGCATGTTGGAGGCGGTAGATTATGCATCTGGAATGTGAGAAGGTCCTGGTTGGCTTCTCGTCGGCTTCGGCTTGCTTGCACCCGCCTTCTTCGTACGTCTGCCTGTCATAGCTTGTGGTATGGAACGGCTTATTGCTCGAATCACGTTGACGACGCCAAGTGTTGAGGTTGGTTCTACCTGGGACACCTCGGGTTTCCTTTCGCGAACGGGTTGGATGTGCACGCAGGTACGATCTCTTGTCAGCACGTCACAATCCACGATCCGCGAACCTCGATCCTCGAACCCCAAACTTGGCTTTGGCTCCAATCTTGGTCTCCTACCCGCCGGGTCCTGCAAAACGGGCAATAACCAGCATGGAGAGGGGGGTGGCGCTGGTTGAGCCCTCTCCGATGCTTAAGTCACAATCTAGAGAGTGAATGTATGTAGAGAGAGGTCAGAGCACAAATAGCCAATTTGGGAGAGTTTCAAGTTAAGTTGTCAAATGGGAGGTCTAGGTCCCTATTTATAGGAAACCCGAGAACCGTACCCGGTTTTATGCGGTTCAATGCCGGTTTAAAGGAAAACGCTTACCGACATCGAGGTTGGGTATGTGCGCACTGACTTCTCATACTTAGTAAAAATAATAGGGGTATGTGTGCGGTGATAGTCGACAGTCCGAACCATGTAGGATGTCCGACATAGTCTGGATTGCTGGGCAAACCGGACCAGTCAGGACTGTCAAGGCAATCCGGAAATCCCAGTCCGGGTGCTGCGCGCATCCGGGCCGTTTTGACCCCGGGTGACCGCAGTAAAATCCGTTTGTGGTTCTGACGTGTTAGCGAGGTCCGAAACGTAAATACGAACCCGAATTAGACATATATCCAACAGACACGGTCCTAAGGCTAAGTGAAATGGGACTAAGGCCCATATTTCATACTTATAATCATATACATCATCCATATACATACTTGGACTAATACCCACGTTCAGGTCGACTAACGCTCACATGTTATATGAATGTCCTTCCAACAGGGGATGACGCATAACCTCTCTTATAAAGAATTGTGTCCAATGCTTCCACAAGAAACCCCAATAAGACGGAGACTCGTTGCACTTCATCCCGTAGAAGGTTCTGAAGAGCTGGAGGCTGTAAACCCACTTCTGTCGGAAGCAGAGGACTTGGAAGGCATTCCATAGGCGGATGACATGAGGAGAGAAAGTGGTGGGATGCGTTTTGTAGTGTTGGCACATCTCAACCAGGTTGCCGCATAAGGGGAATCGAATCCCCGCCGATATTTGCCCCGTGGAGACAAATACCTCCCCTTTCCGGGGACGGGTAACCTCAAGGTTACTCGGGAGGCGAGGCCAAGGATAAGGGAAGCGAGGTTCCCAGGTAGAAGTGATGCAGCCCTCCCGTAGAGCGGCCTCATAGGCAGTGCTGGAAATGTCATTGGGTGCATAGTCGAAATTGAAGGGCTTTCTCCCCTCGGAACTAGATCCACTGTCTGAAATCAGCCATGGCAAGGAAAGGCACATTGGTTTTTTCGGAAAATTGCAAACGAATTAATCGAAGATGAAGGAAAAGGTACACAAGCATCAAGGAAGGAGGTCTTACCCGACATGATGACTCGAACGGGAAGGGATGATCGGAAAGGTCGCCGGAAAGTTGTTTGGAGAAGCACTTGAGTCTTCGAAATCGCAGAGCTTTTGGAAATCTCAGAGCTTTCGAAATTGCAGAAACGGTAAAAAAGAAACAGTGCCCAAGGTTAGGGTTTTATAGGAGAAGAAGACAATTGAAAGGACGTTCTAATCTAAATCGTCGAAGTCGAAGCGTTTTAATCTGAGCCGTTGAGATGAAACGTACAGAATGGCAACGGGCGTAATGATGAAACGGCCTGAAAAGCACTTTTTCAGAAAAAGCAGGCGCGAAAAATCAGGCACGGGTGCCAAAGACGTCACTTCGTCATCTGCTGCATTTAATGGCTGAGGAACCGAGGAGTCTTCTCGGATTTGGTGATTATCCCCGAGGTATCGAGGAAACGTGAACGATAAGATTCGTATCAAGTGACGTTATCAAGGAAAAGGTCCCCGACTCCAAGGTCGGGAGGTCGGGAGTTGAAAGACACGACGAACTGTAAGTCCCTCATGTCTTGGGGGCAAATGATGGGTTTCGCTATGGCCGTTAGGCCCCTTAACGGCGAGGAAACGGTGAATAGGCCCACTGGGCCCTAAAAAGAGGTCAAGGAGACTAATGCGAAGGGTCCCGATGAGAGGAGTCCTGATGGTGAAAGGTCCCGACATAGTCGGTCCCGATAGGCGAGCCAGGCGCTCCCGATGAGATGCCTTTAAGTAGGCCCCGATGATGAATCCCTGAGAATATTGGCCCTGTCACAATGACGAGGGGCCCCGAGCGGTGACACAATGAGATAACTCTGGAGTCCCCGATACTGGTCGGGACTTGCTATCAGAGGTTGAGGCCGAGATACACGGAGCGTGGCCGAGATAGGCGAGATCATGGCCGAGATACGCGGAGCGTGGACGAGATAAGCGAGATCATGGCCTAGATAGGCGGGATCGTGGCCGAGACACGCGGAACGTGGGCTAACCGCCCCAGCGGTTCACCAGGTAACTGAGGTAGCTCTTCGCCTATAAAAGGGCAGCAGTTACCTCAGATCACATACGTTTTGATATACACTCTTTGAGACTCTTGCTTACCAGTTTATACGAGATACTCATTTAAGCATCGGAGAGGGATTCTGGATCACCGCCCGGTCTATCCCCTCTTGCAGGATTACGTGGAGCGAAGGAGTTCGGATCGCCGTCAAGACCGTACCGGAGTTCCAACCATGATCCAACATACCCCAACCCTGCTCGCGTTCACAAGAGATTGCGGTTTCCAGCTTATCTTTCAGGCATGTCATCGTTTTGGTTGTACGCCATCCATGGATTCTTCCAAACAACAAAAACATTGGCGTGTTCATGTTCAAATAAAATGCAGTGATGACTGTTGGATCACGGTGGAACTCCGGTACGGACTCGAACGGCAATCCTAGCTCCTTTGCTCCACGTAATCCTGCAAGAGGGGATAGACCGGGCGGTGACCCAGAATCCCTCTCCGATGCTTAAATGAGTATTTCGTATGACTGGCAAGTAATAATCTCAGAGTGTATTCAACTCAGCGTAAGTCTTTCTGAGGTGATCTCCTGCCCTTTTATAGGCAAAGAGATGCCTCAGGTACCTGGCGAACCGTTAGGGGTGGTTAGCCCGTATCCCGCATATCTCGGACGCGATCTCGCGTATCTCAGCCATGCCCCGCGTATCTCGGCCACGCTCCGTGTATCTTAACCACGTTCCGCGTATTTAGGCCACGCCCCGCATATCTTGTCCTTATCCTCTGATAACGAGTCCCGACTCCCGTCGGGGACTCCAGAGTTATCTCGTTGTGTCACCGCTCGGGGCCCCTCGTCATGTGACATGGCCAATCATTCTCAGGGATTCATCATCGGGACCTACTTAAAGGCTTCTCATCGGGAGCTTCCAGCTCCACTGTCGGGACCGACTCCGTCGGGACCTTTTGTCGTCGGGACTCCCTTCGTCGGGACCCTTCTCCTTAGGTCATCTTGACCTTTATTTTGGGCCTAGTGGGCCTGTTTGCCGTTTCCTCTCCGTTAAAGGGCCTGACGGCTATAGTCGAACCCATCATTTGCCCCCAAGACATGAGGGACTTTTAGTTCGTCGTGTCTTCTAACTCCCGATCTTCCAATACTAGTGTCGGGGATCTTTTCCTTGGTTCAATTATTCAGTTTCAGTCTTCTCCTCTACGTTTCCTCAGGGTTTTGTAGATAACTGTTATATCCCAAGGGTCTCCTCGGTTTCCCAGTGCATTAAATGCAGTAGATAATGGAGTGACGTTTTCGGCCCACGTGCCTGATTTTTCGCGCCTGTCCTTTTATGAAAAGTGCTTTTCAGGCCGTTTCATCATCACGCCCGTTGTCCTTCTGCACGTTTCATCTCAACGGTCCAGATTAAGACTCTTCGACTTCGACGACTCGGATCGAAGTGTCCTTTCAACCATCTTCTTCGACTATAAAACCCTAGCCATGGTCACAATTTAACTTTTACCGTCTTCGAATTCTCAAAAGCTCTCTGCGATTCCAAGCTCTGTGATTTCGAAGGTCTTTGGAGTTTTCCCGATCATCTTTCCGGCGACGTTTCGCTTATCTCCTTCAACCTCTACTTCATCATGTCTGGTAAGGAATTCCTCTTCGTTGCTTGTTCGTCTTTTCCTTTCTAATTTTCCAAGAGTCCCACTGTATTTTCTTGCCCTTGTTGCTTTTCAGACAGCGGTTCCAGCTCTGAGGGGAGAAAACCCTTTAATTTTGATTATGCTCCAAATGAGATTTCCAACACTGCCTATGATGCAGCTCTCCGAGAGGGTTGCATCACTATCACCTGGGAACCTCGTTTCCCGTATCCCCGGCATCGTCCCTCGAGTAACCCTGAGGTTACTCGTCCCCAGAAAGGGGAGGTATTTGTCTCTACGGGACAAATATCAGCGGGGATCAGGCTCCCCTTTTGTGGTAATCTGGTCGAGCTGTGCCATCATTACAGAACACACCCCACTACCTTTTCCCCCCATGCCATTCGCCTCTGGAACGCCTTTCAAGTCCTCTGTCTCCGACAGAAGTGGGTCTATAGCCTCCAAATCTTCAGAACCTTTTATGGGATGAAGTGCAATGAGGCGGGGGTTTGCGCCTTCTACCCCCGGATGCCCAAGTGGAGTAAGCAGCAGCTTGCCCGGTACGGTTGGACCAGTGACACCTGGAAGGTGGTCAAGGGTCGGGGACTCTTGATTGATACAGGGTCTGACAACAGTAGCTGGAAGAAGATCTACTTCTTTATCCGTCACTCCTCCATTCCCTGGCCTCGTTGGCAGGTGGCAGCGGACCCTCCGCCTGCTTTCCACACTTATGCTGATGAGGATTTCGAGACTCTCCAACTTATCCAGCTCTATCGGTGGGAGGAGTCTTACACTCCTCTCAACGCCAACTCACTCGTGGAGCGGGACCTGGTGCACGCCGGGGTCCGACTCCTTGACATTGTTTCTGGGGGCAGCTCTTCGACGGCCCTTCCAATATGGTTCCTTAAGCAGGGGGAGACCGATGCTGTCCGCCCCTCGCGGAAGAGGAAGTCCGCCAAGAAGGCTGCTGCTAGGTCGGGGTCTCCTTCAGCGGAGCAGCCCAAGTGGAAGCGGGTGGATCTGGACCAGCTCTTTGATGTCCAGAACGCTGAAGAAGGTAAACAACTTCGACTTGCTATTAAATCGTACAAGAGGATGGTCCCGTCAGATTTGATTTCCTCGACCAAGGAAGCCCGCATCGCTGACGTCAAAAGAATCCTTCGAGGCGAAACTCCCCGAGTCTTGAAGGCAGGCTACTATCATTATCGTGGGAAGGATCAATACGTCTCCCGACGTATCATTTGGTGTAAGAATCCCGATGAACTTCCTGACTACCTTTCTGAAGCTTCTCATCCTCCAGGTGCAGGTCGCTCGGGAGCTTCCTCGGGTGCTGCAGCTTCCGCAGACGCACCGCCTTCAGCGGGGGTGCCTTCCTCAGCTGGAGAGAAGGCTCCAACTGGCGAACAGTTTCGTCAGGTGGAAACTTTGGACTCCTCCGAGGAGACTGACGAGGGTGGCTCCCTTCGTCAGCGTCGGAAGGCGGGGAAATCCCCCTTGAAACCAACCCCTCAGGGGCCGCCTCCTTCGTCTTCTCCGCAGCAGCGGCAACTCTCGCCCATCCATGACTTCTCTCCTTCCCCTGTTCGGGTCGAGACGGAGGCCTGCCCTTCCATTCCTCGTCCTCTTTCTCCTCTTGCTCTCGATGGGAACTTCTACAAGCCCTTTGATTCTTCACAAGGGAATGCCCCCTGGACTCCTATCCAGACGCTTCAAGGAGTCCCGCTCACACAAGGGGAGCAGGATCGGGAGCTGGCCCTGCATCTGCTGGCAGGCTCGATCCTGCCTACTATGCGGCATCCGATTTACCTCAATCGGACGCATATGGAGCGGGATATCAGGGATATGGCTGTGCGCCGCATAGAGGTGAGACTTCGCTTCTTTCTTTGGATGATAAATCGGGTCGTCTGTTCATTAACACTTTTCCTTCTTATTGTAGGAGCTTGGGGACTACAACCGCCTCATCGGGTACGTTATTGCCTATGATGAGTCCCGGGAGCGGGACCGAGGGGTCCGCGAGCAGCTTCAGGCGGATCTCAAGGCCTCCCAGTCTCTGCGGGGGAAGCTTGTCAAAGAGCAGGCTGCCCTCAATCAGAAGATTCGGGACCTTCAGCAGCAGATCGCGGACTTTGAGGGGCTCTTGAGGCAAGAGCGGCAGGAGCGGGGGGCGATTGTGGACAGGCTGACCCAGGAGAAGAAAGCTGCCGAGGACAAACTGGTCCTTGAGAAGAAGGCTTTGGAGGAGCTAATCGCGAGATTTCCTGCGCAGCTGGCCGAAGCGGAGGAAAAGGGCCGGGAGGACTATCGGAGGTCGGAGGGCTTCCAAGCTGATGCCATGAAGTTCTTTGGCCAGAGGTGGAGAACACTCTCTTCAACGTGGTTGAGGAGCTCCACCTGGAGTATGGCGACGCCATCAACTTTGACAAGTCTCCTTCCCTCGCTCCTTTTGCGAAGAAGTATTTAGCTCTTTCCGAGGAGAGTGATGGGGGGAGTACCCCCGTAATTGTCGAAGACGCTTCTGAACTTCCAAGTAGTGATGCCCCGATAGCCAAATCTCCCGAAGCCAACCCTGTGGATCCTTCTGTTACCGACTCCGCGGACCCAGCTGCTGCCAATGCTGCCAACAAGGACCAAGCTTGAATGTTTACTTTTAGAGTCCTTGTATCTTCTTTTCTTTTGTCATCATCGGGCCCTTGAGCCCCTATTAATATCAGACTTCTTTAGTTCCGATTCTTTCGTTGCACTTCTCCGAGTGACTTTACTATACGCGCTTAGGTCGAAACTTCGACACTTAAGACATTCTCGTACGTCCTTCCTGACGATTTTATCTCGCGCGCCCCTTAAGGCGACTTAATATCGTGCACCACTGAAGGCGACTTTACATCGTGCAGCACTTAAGGCGACTTAATTATTACTTAGGATAAACCTAAAGATCGTGCACCACTCAAGGCGACTTTACATCGTGCACCACTTAAGGCGACTTCTCGCGCCCCCCTTAAGGCGACTTAATATCGTGCACCACTGAAGGCGACTTTACATCGTGCACCACTTAAGGCGACTTTTTGCTACTTAGAATAAATCTAAGGATCGTGCACCATTTAAGGCGACTTAGTCCCGCGCATCACTTAAGACGACTTAATTATTACTTAGAGTAAATCTAAGAATCACGCATCACTTAAGATGACTTAATATCGTGCACCACTCAAGGCGACTTTTCGCTACTTAGAATAAATCTAAGGATTGTGCACCACTTAAGGCGACTCAATATCGTGCACCACTGAAGGCGACTTTTACACTTAGCATAAATCTAACGACAACTCTTATTTGGAAGCAACCTCTTTATTTATTGACGGCATAAGATTGGCTTACATCGAATTAAACGATAAACAGCATACACCACTTAAGGAGATTTTACATCGGGCACCACTTAAGGCGACTTTATCGGGCACCACTTAAGGAGACTTTCTTCAAGCATGGTGTTTCTTCAAGTGTTCGCCACTAAAAGAATGCTTTAACGTTCTGCCATCGAGGTCTTCCAACTTGTATGCGTTCGGAGCTGGCATCCCCACGACCTTATAAGGTCCTTCCCATTTTGGTGACATCTTATTGATTCGATCCAAAAGGGTGAACTCGTTGCGACGCCAAACCAGCTCCCCGACAAAGAATTGTCGGGACTTCACTCGCCGATTTTAGTATCTGGCCGTCGCTAAGCGCATTCGAGCTTGGACTTCATCGGCTTCCCGCCTTTTCTCTTTGAGTAGGTCCAAGTCCAGACGTCTCACTTCATCGTTCGTTAGGGGCTCGTAATATCTCATCTGATGGGACGCCACAGCTACCTCCACAGGGGCGACAGCTTCCGTGCCATAAACGAGCCAAACGGAGTCTCCCCTGTTGATCGTTTGGGTGTCGTTCTAACAGCCCAAAGCACATTTTCCAGTTCGTTCAGCCACTTGCCCTTCAAGGCATAGACCCTCTTCTTCAGGCCATCTATCACGATTTTGTTGGCTGACTCCACCTGGCCATTAGTCTGAGCATGGCGTACAGAGGCGGTCTGATGCTCAATGTTCAATTCTTCCAGATACTCCCTCACCTGAGAGCCGTTAAACGGTGGGCCATTGTCGCTGATCACCACCTTAGGAATCCCGTATCTGGACACGATATGGGTTTGGAGGAACTTGACGATCTGGTTCCCCGTTGTTCTGGCCAATGCCTTCGCCTCTATCCATTTCGAAAAATAATCGATAGCTACAAACAAGTAAATACTTACATTGTCCTTGTGCTTGTGGAAGAGGTCCCACCAAGTCGATGCCCCACTGCGCGAAGGGCCAAGCGCTCTTGATCGATGTCAGGTTGGCGGCTGGAGCCACGATACTCGGGGCGTACCTCTGGCACGCGTCGCATGATCCGACCAACGCCGTTGCTTCTTTGTTCATCGTGGGCCAATAGTAGCCCAAATTCAACACCTTCCTCATAATGGATCGGACCCCTTCGTGACAAGCCGCGACCCCCTCATGCATTTCCTTCAGGATTCGACTGGTGTCGGGTTCTGCCACACACTTCAAGTACGGAGTCGAGAACCAGCCCTTCTTGTACAGCTGATTGTCCAGCATCACATAATTAGACGCGATCCGACATATCCTGTCTGCTGCTACCTTATCCTCGGGGACTGCCCCCGTAGTCAGATACGCGACTATCGGGGTCATCCAGGTGGGCTCTTCCTCCGATTTTGTCTCAATGGTGCACACCTGCGTTGGGTCGATGTTCGATAAGATCACCTTTTCCAGGAAATGCACCTTCCGATTTTCTTCTAGGGGTGCCCCCAGGGCAAATTTGCTCAAGGCGTCTGCCTCTACGTTCTCCTCCCTCGGGATAGCCTCGATGTCGAAGCTTTTGAAGCTCTCTCTCAGGGCTTGAACCTCTCGCAGATACTTTTTCATTATCGTACTCCTTGCTTCGTATCGCCCTTGAACCTGGTTCACGATTAAAGCTGCGTCGCACTTCACTCTCAAGTGGTCGATTCCAGTGCCTTTAGCGATTTTTAGGCCCGTTATAAGAGCTTCGTACTCCGCTTCGTTGTTTGTGGCCTTGAATGTTAAAGCCAAAGCATATCGGATCGGTTCACCTTCACCCGGTGGTATCAACAAGAAGCCCGCTCCTGATCCGTCTGAACTCGCGGAGCCATCCGTGTACATCTCCCAGGTATTTTCCTTGTTTGGCTGTTCTGATTGCTCTGCCCTCTCTGGTTGTTCTTCTGTCGGGACCTCCATGGTTGCCCCCTCTACAGGGCCCGCTTCTTCCAAATCGGGGGATGTAGACTCTGCTATGAAATCTGCTAATGCTTGGCCCTTAATGGCTGTCCTTGGAGCGAAGTGTATGCGAAATTCGCTAAGCTCTACTGCCCATTTCACTAATCTCCCCGACGTATCCGGTCGGTTCAAAAAATGCTTCAAAGGCTGGTTCGTTAGCACAGTGATCTCGTGTGCGTGGAAACATGGCCTTAGCTTCCGAGCAGTAATAATCAACGCAAAGAGGTACTTCTCAACGGCGGGGTAGTTCAATTCAGATTTGGCAAATGCCTTGCTTACATAATAGACGGGGACTTGATTACCCTCGACAATCTTTACTAACACAAAGCTAATGGCAAATTCAGAAACAGCCAAATAAAGGAAGAGCGGCTCGCCTGGAACCGGTTTCGCCAGCGGCGGGAGTGTGCGAAGGTGCTGCTTGAGTGCTTGGAACGCTTCTTCACATTTGGCGGTCCATTCGAATTTTTTGTTGGCCCTCAAGACTTCAAAAAACGGCATTGATCGGTCGCTGGCTTTGGGCAAGAAGCGATTCATTGCAGCTAGTCGGCCATTCAGCACTTGCACCTCCCGATGGTTTATCGGAGACTGCATCTCCTCGATTGCCCTCAGCTTCTCAGGATTCACTTCAATTCCTCTTTGGCTCACCATGAAGCCCAAGAACTTCCCTGAGTGGACTCCGAAGGCGCATTTCGTCGGGTTCAAACGAACTTGATGGAGCCTCATCCGCTCAAACGCCATGGTAAGGTTGTGCACGTGATCCTTGGCTTGTCGGGACTTCACCAGCATATCATCCACGTAAGCTTCCATGGTTTCTCCCAGCATATCTCCAAACAGTTTGTTCACCAACCGTTGGTAGGTTGCCCCGGCATTGATCAACCCGAAAGGCATGACATCGTAGTGATAGATGTCACTGTCTGCGTAGAACGCTGTGTGGGGGGCGACTACCTTGGCCATCTTGATCTTGTTGTAGCCTGAATACGCATCCATGAAACTTAACAACTCATGTCCCGATGTGGCATCCACCAGCTGGTCGATTCTCGGGAGTGGATAGCAGTCCTTTGGGCAAGCCTTGTTCAAGTCGCGGAAGTCCACACACATTCGCCATTTCCCGTTAGTCTTCTTCACCAGCACTGGGTTGGCAACCCAAGTCTGGAATCGGAGCTCCTTAATGAACCCAGCATCGAGCAACCTGCCCACCTCTTTCTGGATCGCGATCTTCTTATCCGTGCCCATCGGACGGCTTTTCTGGGTGATAGGCTTGATCGCGGGGTCTATCTTTAGCTCGTGCACGATCACATCGGGGCTGATACCTGGCATATCGCTAGGGGACCAGGCAAACAGCTCCTTGAACTCCTTCAACAACTCCATCAATTTTTGGGCTGTCTCTTCAGTCAGAGCAGACCCGATTTTTACCTTCCTCTGGGGTCCATCGATCTCGACTAGGGCTGTCAAATTTACCCGTGACCCGCGAACGACCCGCGAACGACCCGTTCACGGGTCGGGTCCAGGTGACCCAAAACAGCCCAACGGGTCATTTACGGGTCAACCCGTTAATGACCCGTTGGGGCCGGGCCGGGTACGGGTTTAGGGCACTGACCCGTACCCGGCCCGTGACCCGTGTAAATATCTATTTTTTTTTTTTTTTTTTTTTTAATTCCTAGGGTTTAGACTTTTTGGCGGGCGCAACTTGAAAGTTGAAACAGAGGCAGCACAGGCAGACACCAGACAGAAGAACGAAGTCCAGGAGACCAGGACCAGACTCCAGCAGCTCCGTCTCCCGCCGTCCCGCGGCACTCCGTCTCCGGCTCTGTCTCCGGCTCCGTCTCCGGCTCCGTCTCCCGTCCCGACTCCCGACTCCCACGGCGCCCAGCTCTCCGTCACCGGCTCCGTCTCCCGCGGCGCCCAGCTCCCGCTCTCCGTCTCCTCCTCTCCGGCTGTCCCTCTTTCGCTCTCCGGCACTCCGGCCGGCGCCGGCGGCCTGTTCTCTGCAGTCTGCAACCAGGCTCCACTCTCCAGCCACCAATTAGGTATCCTGCTGAAGTTTTTTTTTTTTTTTTTTTTTCTGGTTCTGTACTTCTGGTTCTGTTTTCCGGCTGCCTGTTCTCTGTAGTTCTGTTATCTAATCCAAGTTTCATGGTCTGTTCTGTTCTCTGTAGTTCTGTTCTGTTCTCTGTAGTTCTTCTGTAGTTCTGTTCTCTGTAGTTCTCTGTAGTTCTGTTATTAATCCAAGTTTCATGGCCTGTTCTAATCCAAGTTTCAACTTTCATGGTATGTTCTCTGTTCTGTTTTCCGCGGCCTGTTCTCTGTAGTTCTGTTCTGTTGAAATATTATACTATTGAAATAAACATGTGCCAGAAGCAATATTTGACTTAGGTTAGGTAGGTGTAGGTCTACACCTCTTTAACTATGTTACATTTCTCATCACATTAGCAAAAAAACGTTTGAATTCATGGGACACACGATGCATGGGATTTTTGGTTGGCATTATGCTTGTGGATGGATATTCATTATTCCAATGGAAACCAAGAAATGAAATGAAGGCCACTAACAACGTGCTTAATTTTGTTTGATAGATCAAGATGAATGAGAAGAATGATGATGAACTTTGGGAGCTTGATTTTGACGATGATAGATTCAATGAAGTTGATGATGAAGATGCACCCGAACATGTAGTCGATGTCAATGCCGAGTCTCAAAGCAGCAAAGCCAAAACCAAAGGCAAAGGCAAAGTCAAAGCCAAACCCAAAGTCAAAGCCACTGACACAAGCAAAGGCAAGAACAAAGTGGATACTTCTAAAGAGAAGGTTAGTGAAGATGTAGAAGGAAAACCTATAATTGCTTCTAAGTCTTATGTGTGGAAATATTTTAAGCGATTGCCGTTTGAAGAAACCGGTGGGGAGTTTATAAGTAAGTGTTTAAAGTGCGGAGTAAAATACCGAAGTCATCCTACTAAAGATGGAACAAGTAACATGAGACGTCATATAGTAACTTGTGAAAACAGAGAGTACAAGGATATAGGTCAAATGATTATTGCAAGTAGCAAAAATTCTGTTTCTCTGGAGACTACTCAGTTTGATCCTCTGATATTTAGAGAGCTGCTTATTGATGCTATTGTAGCACATGATATGCCGTTTAAGTTTGTTGAATATCCTCTCATAAGGAAGGTTTTTAAATATCTTCGACATAATGTGCAGTCTGTTAGTAGGAACACAAGTAAATCTGATCTTATGAAGAAGTATTCATCTTTGAAGGAGAACATGAAGATGGTGATATGTTCTTCTCGTAGTAGGATCTGTCTAACTTCAGACTTATGGACCTCTGTCACAACTGATGGTTATATTTGTCTGACTGCACATTTTGTTGATAAAGATTGGGCATTGCGTAAGGTGCTCTTGGATTTCTGCTATATGGAACCTCCTCATTCGGGTAGGGCATTATCTGAAAAGATTTTTGACATGTTGAAAGATTGGGGGATTCTTGATAAAGTCTTCTCTTTGACTTTGGATAATGCCTCTGCTAATGATGTTTGTGTTGAATTGTTGAAGGATAAGTTGACACTTCACAACTCCAACTCACTTATTCTAGGTGGTGAGTTTTTCCACATTCGTTGTTGTGCTCATATCTTGAACTTGATAGTTCAAGATGGCTTGAAAGAAGTGGATGGTGTTGCGAAGAAAATCAGAGAAATCGGTAAGTATGTTAAAGGCTCACAGATTAGAAAGACTGAATTTTTGAAAAATGTCAGTTCTTTGAAGCTAGACACTAGAAGAGGCTTGCGTCAAGACGTACCAACCAGGTGGAATTCCACATTTCTTATGCTCAAGAGTGCTTTATACTTCAAGGATGCAATTCGTCACATGGATTGGGGAAGGTCAAATTCAGAAGATTGTCTGTGTCCTACTCAGACTGAATGGAAAAAAGTTGAAGTAATTGCAGATTTCTTAGGAGCTTTCTATGATTTGACTATGCTTTTTTCAGGATCGAAGTATCCAACTGCAAATTTGTACTTCCCCTTGGTGGTGATGATCAATTTCAAGTTGGGGAAAAAGTATGAAGGTGAATGCTTGTTCATGAGAGATATGGTTAATCGTATGAGATCCAAATTTGACAAGTATTGGTCCAACTTTAGTGTCATTTTGGCCATTGCTTGCATTTTGGATCCACGATACAAGTTTACCTTTGTGGACTTTGTGTATAAGAAGTTGCATGGTGAGAGCTATGGCCGTATCGAAGCCGAAGTGATCCGGTCGAAGTTATATGAGATGTATAATGCATATGTTGACAAGTCATCGGTTGAGGTACCTTCTTCTTTGGAGAAAGATTCTCATGTTAGCAAAAAGCCTCGTACAACTTCTTACGTCCTTGATGAATTGCATAACTCGAGTTTTGGAGGGGATGGGTTTATTAATGTAAGTATTCTCTTTTTATTATTGATATAATTATAATTATTTGGTGTTTCTATAAATTATTAAATATATTTCTTTTATTCAGGAATTTGAAGACTTAATATCATGCACCCAATCAAGCCAAAACCAAAAGTCTCAACTAGATCGATATCTGGAGGAAGAGTTGCACGATAAGAAACAACAATTTGATGTTCTTACTCATTGGCATGGAGAATCTACCCGATTTCCTACTCTTTCCGCTATGGCTTGTGATATTTTTAGCATCCCTATCACGACAGTTGCTTCTGAATCAACATTTAGTGGTAGTGGTCGTGTTCTAAGTAAAGAGAGGAGTTCGTTGAATTCTGAGACGGTGCGAGCTATTATGTGTTGCAGAGATTGGGTTCTTGGCTCAGGTAAGTTGTATAACTTTGTCATCTCTTTTATTAAGTGGTAAACATTTTTTTTTAAGTTTTAATCGACAAAATTAAATATTTTTTTAATAGAAGAAGGAAACATGGAGGATGAAGATATTGAAGATTGTGTCACAATGTTGAAGGTAGAAGAATCTCAAGGCTCAATTTAAACTTAACTATATTGATGTTCTTGTTTGTGACTTGTGTTGTGAGTGAGTTTGCATTTGTTGTTTTTATGTTTATGTTTGTGGAATGCCTTGAATAATATTTTATTGTCTTAGAGCTACAACTACGATGGAACATATGATTAATGTGCAATTAGAGTGTTTTACTTTGATCTATCTATGCTTGTTTTGAAAATATTCTCTAGGGAGAGGATCTAGCGGGGAAAGAGTCTACAACAATTGAAGAAAGTAATGCCGGTACAAGTACAAGGTAATGTTATTAAATTTAAACCATTGTTTTTATTAAGTTAAAGTGATTTTTTCTATGTTATTACTCATTAATCATTATTTGTACTTTTGTAGGTCTACAAATGCTACGAGTACCTCATGAAGTTTGAAGATTTGGATGCGTCTATACTCTACTTTTAATAGTTGACCTAACAATTAATGTTTACATTTTGAGCCTTTTGAGTTTTGATAGTTGACCTAACAATTAACGTTTACATTTTGGGACTTTAGAGTTTGGAGTTTGATTCTATTAGAGTTTTGGAATTGGATTCTTAGTCTTGGTCTTCGATGCTTAGACTTTGGTTAGGATGCTTACTTGAAATTTTAGATTTGAATTTTGGAAGTTTGAATTTGGTTTTGGTTCATTTGGAGTTTGGTTCATTTGGAGTTTGGTTGGAGTTTGGTTTGATTTGGTTTTGGTTCATTTGATTTTGTCACCATTTTGCACTTTGCAGCAAAGTTAGACCCAAAAAAAAAAAAAAAGTTCGACCCGGGTCACGGGTCAGACCCGGGTCAACCCGTGACCCGTGACCCCGGGTACGGGTCTGTGGACCCTGACCCGTGGTGACCCCGGGTCAATCACGGGCCGGGTTGTCCGTGACCCGCGGGTCACGGGTCACGGGTCACGGGTCACGGGTTGTGACCCGTTGACAGCCCTAATCTCGACCTCTTTCAGATCTTCTACGGGGGCGGGACGCCCAAACTCCTCTCTAGGATCTGTGTCTGTCTGGAGGACAGTCATGGCCTCTCGCCTCCTCCTCCGGGTGGCATTAATATAGCATTTTCGGGAAGCCACCTGGTCGCCCTTGACCTCTCCAACTCCGTGGTCGGTCGGGAACTTCATCTTCTGGTGCACAGTCGAGGCAACCGCCATCAGAGGATTAATGGTGGTTCTCCCGATAATCGCGTTGTAGGTCCCTGCGGAATCAACCACGACAAACTCCACGTTCCTCCTTTCTGATTTCCACCCACTACCAAACTCCACTGGTAAGGTGATTACTCCTAGCGGGTAGGAGGTTGAGCCAGAGAACCCGACCATCGGGAAGTTTGCTTCCTTCAGGTCTTTCTTTGTCTTTCCCATAGCTTCCAGCGCGTCCATGAACAGAATTTCGGAGGAGCTCCCTCCGTCGATTAGAATTCTCTTCATCTCGAACCCGTCTACATCCAAAGTTACCACTAAGGCATCGTCGTGCGGGGTCTCTACGCCTATGAGGTCTTCCGACGAGAAGGAGATTACCATCTCTTCTTTCAAGGTCCAAGATCGGGACCTTTTACCCAGTACCACTGCCGTAGGGATCCTAGAGGCGTAGACCTCTCGGGCGGATGAGGTATCACCCCCAGCAGCAAATCCTCCATGAATCACATTGATAACTCGTCTCTCCTTGCGAGCACCGGATGACTCTGGATCAGTTCTCTTCTTTTTCGGGGACCGATCGCGGGATCGGGAACGGGACCGCGATCGGGACCGAGAGCGGGATCGACACCGTTTATCCCCGACGAATTCCTTGAGCTTCCCCTTCTGGATTAGCTTTTCAATCTCCTTCTTCAGTTCCCGACAGTGATTGGTGTCGTGACCATTTGCGCGGTGGAATCTACAGTAGCGATCCGTACGGGATCCCAGGAATTCTCCTTCTTTCTTCGGGGGGTACCTGGAGATACCTTGTCGTTCCATGACTGTCAGCACCTCCGCCATGGAGCAGTTGAGAGGAATATCAAGGTCCTCCCGCTTATCTTTCCTTGAAGAACGCCTATCGTCCCTCCGATCCGGACGGCCTCGATTCTTGCCACTGTCGGGTTTACCCTTTGACTTACGATCGTCGAAAGGCTTAACCGACTGCTTCCCTTTGTTCGACTTTGGGGGCTCCAGTTCTCCCGCGGCTATTTTTGACTCCTGGACATCGATCTGCCGCTTCACCCTCTTCTGTAATGCCTCCATATTCCACACAGCCTTCTCAGCCACGCTGTGCATCAAGTCGGAGCCATAGGGGGCTGTCAGGTTCCGAATGAAGGTACGGATGGTTTCGCCCTCCGAGATTTCTTCGTCTATCTCTGCTACGCTGGCTGTGTACCGCTGGTAATAATGAGCCAGCGATTCGTCAGGCCTCTGCACCACCTGGGTCAGGGACCTCACGCTCTTCAATAAACGCCTCCGACCCTGATACTGCTGAATGAATCGATCGTGCATGTCTGCCCAGCAAGTGATGCAGCCTGGGGGCAGACTAAAGAACCAAGTCAGGGCCCTTTCTCCCAGTGTGTTCGGGAACAACGTACACACTATGTCTTCACTTGGGGCTCTTCCCAGACACGCCATGAGGTGCTTCTGGACATGGCGAACTGGATCTCCTTCGCCATCATACTCCTTTATCGTGGGGATGCCTAGCCCAGGCGGGGCTAGGGTGTCAATGAGTCGGGGGACGAAGGGATGAGTGTTTCGATCCCTTAGCTCCGACACCAGCGGCTTCTGCTCTCCCATACAGATGTTCACGATCTTTACCACCTGGTCGGGAGTGATGGGACCATTCAGGGGAATGGTCCTGTGCTGTACTGGTCCTGTTCCATCAACCACGAACCTTTCCGGCTGACCGGTTGCCCTACCTCTGTCCTGGCCTCGGGGCGGGGCTTCCTGTGCGTTTCGACCCTCTGTTGGTGGGGTTTCTTCCTCCAATGGGGGCATCACCTCCTGCCTCCTCGCAGCCTCTCTTCGATCCAAGAGAGCCTCCACAGCCGCCAGAAACATGGGCATGGCTTCCGCCACGGCCCTCGTCAAGTCTGTAGCCGGGGGAGCCTCCTGCCCCCTATTGCCCTGGTGCTGAGGAGCAATATCTTCGGGATCTCCGTTGTGCCCCCCTGTCTGGGAGAGCTCAGCCGGAGGATGATTCTGATTTTCCTCCTGTTCCGGTACTGAATCCAGATTCGTTGCAGCGGGGTGGCGGGAACCACCGGATTGTCCCTGTCTTCTGTTCTTGCCAGCCGCCATCGATCGAGTAGAAGGCATATCAGCTTTTTGTTTGATTCCCATAGACGGCGCCAATGTTGGATCACGGTGGAACTCCGGTACGGACTCGAACGGCAATCCTAGCTCCTTTGCTCCCCGTAATCCTGCAAGAGGGGATAGACCGGGCGGTGACCCAGAATCCCTCTCCGATGCTTAAATGAGTATTTCGTATGACTGGCAATTAATAATCTCAGAGTGTATTCAACTCAACGTAAGTCTTTCTGAGGTGATCTCCTGCCCTTTTATAGGCAAAGAGATGCCTCAGGTACCTGGCGAACCGTTAGGGGTGGTTAGCCCGTATCCCGCATATCTCGGACGCGATCTCGCGTATCTCAGCCATGCCCCGCGTATCTCGGCCACGCTCCGTGTATCTTAACCACGTTCCGCGTATTTCGGCCACGCCCCGCATATCTTGGCCTTATCCTCTGATAACGAGTCCCGACTCCCGTCAGGGAGTCCAGAGTTATCTCGTTGTGTCACCGCTCGGGGCCCCTCGTCATCGTGACAGGGCCAATCATTCTCAGGGATTCATCATCGGGACATACTTAAAGGCTTCTCATCGGGAGCTTCCAGCTCCACTGTCGGGACCGACTCCGTCGGGACCTTTTGTCGTCGAGACTCCCTTCGTCGGGACCCTTCTCCTTAGGTCATCTTGACCTTTATTTTGGGCCTAGTGGGCCTGTTTGCCGTTTCCTCTCCGTTAAAGGGCCTGACGGCTATAGTCGAACCCATCAATGACTTCTTTTTTGGTTGCCCTTAGTGCGGTTGCATTTTGGCGAACCTCCTGAAGTAAGATGAAATGGACTATTCTTGTCCTTGTCTTACATCTAGGACGCTTCGTCTTGTTGGGAAGAGCATCCTGTCGAGTCCAGCTCTTGGTGTTCACTCCTTTTTTCCTTCATCATCATCACTTGAAGCGAACATCTTTCTTTTTACGCCAACTTCTATCATGGAAATGGAAACTTGCTTCATCTTCCATGCGGCTGTTTGGTCACCTAGTACCTCGCCGATCCTATGAGGAGTTAGGAACTTCATCTTTTGGTGAGCGGTGGACGGCACGATGTCGTGCGGGTTGATTGTCATTCTTCCTAGGATGCCGTTGTATGCTCCTAGGGTGCTCACCACTTGAAATGTGACATTGATATAAAGCGCCTTCCAACCTTCCCGCAGGATGACTGGCAGTGTGATCATACCCAACGGGAATGACCACGTCTTCCTTCTCTGGTTGGCGTCAGTATTTGAGAATGGAATGACCACGTCTTCCTTCTCTGGTTGGCGTCTTTTTCCATAGTTGGGCAAAACTTATAGTTGTGCAGCATAGAAATCACGAGCATTAGAAATGCTTCCTCCTGCAGCTGGCCCTCCATGAATCACATTGATGACGCCACACTTCGCAGGTGGCGGATTGTCGTTCATTTTCTCCTTTCCCTTGTTCATCTTTCCGGATGGCTCAGCATGGTTCTTCTTTTGGCGCTTATCGCCTTGATCTATGTATTGCTTGAGTTCTCCTTTGAGGATGAAGTTGTTTACACGGAATCTTAGGCTGACACAGTTGTCCGTCTCGTGGCCATAGACTTCATGGTTCTCGCACCATTTGTCTTTTTTCTTTCCAAGTGGACCTTTTCGGAAGTTTACCGGCTCCCTCCACATGTTGTCTTCCTTCATCTTTTTCAACATCACGGAGAGTGGTGTATTCAAGGGAAAGCAGTCTGCCAAGTTCACTTCCTTCGGTCTTTGGAATTCCGGCTGGAACGGCCTCTTTTGCGGCTGGAATTGCCTTGCTTTTTGCGAACCTTGTTGAGGTCTCGCCTGCTTCTCTTTAGCGCGGGCTGCGCTGAATTTCGCTTTATGCTGGTCTCTGAATCTTTCTAGATCCACGAACTCTTTGACTCATGCTGCCAATTCTTCAAGTGTCTCTACGGGGCGCTTCGACATCTTCTCCGATAGGGAATACCCTTTTCGGCCTAAGTTCCCAATGAAAGCACGCACGATCTCTCCTTCAGTGAGGTTGCCCTGAATGTCAGCGACATTTTGGTTGAAACGGATGTAGTAATCCGCTAACGACTCATCATTTTGTTGTACCACCTCGTTCAATGCGTTTGGTCCCTTTAGGAGTGTGCGCTCTCCCATGTATCTTTGAATGAACTTCGCTTTCAGGTGTGCCCACGATGTAACACTTCCGCATGGTAGTGAAAAGAACCAGTGTGCGGCAGTTCCCACAAGGGTGTTGGGGAATGTCATGGCGACATGATGTGGATTGTCAGTTCGTCCCAGCAAGGAGGCTTCATATTGTTGAACATGTTCGATCGGATCACCTTTTCCTCTGTACTTCTCTCCTCCAATTCGGTAGAGAGCGTCTGGGACGCGGCTGTACACTAGCTCGTCAGAGAACGGATGCGACGTGTTCTCTTCAAGGGCATGCATTCCCTTCATCTTTGACTGCTTCATCTTCTTCTCGATCATCTCTTCCAAGGTATGTATGAGCACGACTTGCTTCCTTGAAATTGCCTTCCTTGTGGATGTCGGCATGGCTTGCTGAATTGAAGTTGCCTTCCTTTTGTGGCCGCTGTGAGTTGTTCACAGGGGGTTGCTTCCATCTTACTCCTTGCTGCTGCTGCTTCTCACCAACACTTGGAGTGTATGAATCTGTTGCTTCCTGCCTTCAAAATATCCTTCGCCTTATGGATGTTGTGTTTCTTGATGATTGACATCATGCGACATCTCCCTCGTAGGTGCAGCATGCTCGCTAGCTGGCGGAGGTGGTGGCGGGGGTGCCATGTATCCCTGGTTCTTTAGAGTCTCCCTAAATGCGAGAAGCTCTTCCATTGCGGCCATCATGGCAGGTGTGACTGGTGGCAGGTTGCTTGCGCCTCTTGCTTGCTGCTGCACTCCGTCAGCTGGCATCCCGTATGGGAACTCTTCGTTCCTTTCCGTCCTTTGCTCGAACTCGTGCACTGGTACCTCGTTCTGGACGTCGGGACCATGCTGCGCGGAAGGCGCATTTGCGGTTGGCATGTTGGAGGCGGTAGATTATGCATCTGGAATGTGAGAAGGTCCTGGTTGGCTTCTCGTCGGCTTCGGCTTGCTTGCACCCGCCTTCTTCGTACGTCTGCCTGTCATAGCTTGTGGTATGGAACGGCTTATTGCACGAATCACGTTGACGACGCCAAGTGTTGAGGTTGGTTCTACCTGGGACACCTCGGGTTTCCTTTCGCAAACGGGTTGGATGTGCACGCAGGTACGATCTCTTGTCAGCACGTCACAATCCACGATCCGCGAACCTCGATCCTCGAACCCCAAACTTGGCTTTGGCTCCAATCTCGGTCTCCTACACGTCGGGTCCTGCAAAACGGGCAATAACCAGCATGGAGAGGGGGGTGGCGCTGGTTGAGCCCTCTCCGATGCTTAAGTCACAATCTAGAGAGTGAAAGTATGTAGAGAGAGGTCAGAGCACAAATAGCCAATTTGGGAGAGTTTCAAGTTAAGTTGTCAAATGGGAGGTCTAGGTCCCTATTTATAGGAAACCCGAGAACCGTACCCGGTTTTATGCGGTTCAATGCCGGTTTAAAGGAAAACGCTTACCGACATCGAGGTTGGGTATGTGCGCACTGACTTCTCATACTTAGTAAAAATAATAGGGGTATGTGTGCGGTGATAGTCGACAGTCCGAACCATGTAGGATGTCCGACATAGTCTGGATTGCTGGGCAAACCGGACCAGTCAGTACTGTCAAGGCAATCCGGAAATCCCAGTCCGGGTGCTGCGCGCATCCGGGCCGTTTTGACCCCGGGTGACCGCAGTAAAATCCGTTTGTGGTTCTGACGTGTTAGCGAGGTCCAAAACGTAAATACGAACCCGAATTAGACAGATATCCAACAGACACGGTCCTAAGGCTAAGTGAAATGGGACTAAGCCCCATATTTCATACTTATAATCATATACATCATCCATATACATACTTGGACTAATACCCACGTTCAGGTCGACTAACGCTCACATGTTATATGAATGTCCTTCCAACAGGGGATGACGCATAACCTCTCTTATAAAGAATTGTGTCCAATGCTTCCACAAGAAACCCCAATAAGACGGAGACTCGTTGCACTTCATCCCGTAGAAGGTTCTGAAGAGCTGGAGGCTGTAAACCCACTTCTGTCGGAAGCAGAGGACTTGGAAGGCATTCCATAGGCGGATGACATGAGGAGAGAAAGTGGTGGGATGCGTTTTGTAGTGTTGGCACATCTCAACCAGGTTGCCGCAGAAGGGGAATCGAATCCCCGCCGATATTTGCCCCGTGGAGACAAATACCTCCCCTTTTCGGGGACGGGTAACCTCAAGGTTACTCGAGAGGCGAGGCCAAGGATAAGGGAAGCGAGGTTCCCAGGTAGAAGTGATGCAGCCCTCCCGTAGAGCGGCCACATAGGCAGTGCTGGAAATGTCGTTGGGTGCATAGTCGAAATTGAAGGGCTTTCTCCCCTCGGAACTAGATCCACTGTCTGAAATCAGCCATGGCAAGGAAAGGCACATTGGGTTTTTCGGAAAATTGCAAACGAATTAATCGAAGATGAAGGAAAAGGTACATAAGCATCAAGGAAGGAGGTCTTACCAGACATGATGACTCGAACGGGAAGGGATGATCGGAAAGGTCGCCGGAAAGTTGTTTGGAGAAGCACTTGAGTCTTCGAAATCGCAGAGCTTTTGGAAATCTCAGAGCTTTCGAAATTGCAGAAACGGTAAAAAAGAAACAGTGCCCAAGGTTAGGGTTTTATAGGAGAAGAAGACAAGTGAAAGGACGTTCTAATCTGAATCGTCGTCGAAGCGTTTTAATCTGAGCCGTTGAGATGAAACGTACAGAATGGCAACGGGCGTAATGATGAAACGGCCTGAAAAGCACTTTTTCAGAAAAAGCAGGCGCGAAAAATCAGGCACGGGTGCCAAAGACGTCACTTCGTCATCTGCTGCATTTAATAGCTGAGGAACCGAGGAGTCTTCTCGGATTTGGTGATTATCCCCGAGGTATCGAGGAAACGTGAACGATAAGATTCGTATCAAGTGACGTTATCAAGGAAAAGGTCCCCGACTCCAAGGTCGGGAGGTCGGGAGTTGAAAGACACGACGAACTGTAAGTCCCTCATGTCTTGGGGGCAAATGATGGGTTTCGCTATGGCCGTTAGGCCCCTTAACGGCGAGGAAACGGTGAATAGGCCCACTGGGCCCTAAAAAGAGGTCAAGGAGACTAATGCGAAGGGTCCCGATGAGAGGAGTCCTGATGGTGAAAGGTCCCGACATAGTCGGTCCCGATAGGCGAGCCAGGCGCTCCCGATGAGATGCCTTTAAGTAGGCCCCGATGATGAATCCCTGAGAATATTGGCCCTGTCACAATGACGAGGGGCCCCGAGCGGTGACACAATGAGATAACTCTGGAGTCCCCGATACTGGTCGGGACTTGCTATCAGAGGTTGAGGCCGAGATACACGGAGCGTGGCCGAGATAGGCGAGATCATGGCCGAGATACGCGGAGCGTGGGCGAGATAAGCGAGATCATGGCCTAGATAGGCGGGATCGTGGCCGAGACACGCGGAACGTGGGCTAACCGCCCCAGCGGTTCACCAGGTAACTGAGGTAGCTCTTCGCCTATAAAAGGGCAGCAGTTACCTCAGATCACATACGTTTTGATATACACTCTTTGAGACTCTTGCTTACCAGTTTATACGAGATACTCATTTAAGCATCGGAGAGGGATTCTGGATCACCGCCCGGTCTATCCCCTCTTGCAGGATTACGTGGAGCGAAGGAGTTCGGATCGCCGTCAAGACCGTACCGGAGTTCCAACCATGATCCAACATACCCCAACCCAGCTCGCGTTCACAAGAGATTGCGGTTTCCAGCTTATCTTTCAAGCATGTCATCGTTTTGGTTGTACGCCATCCATGGATTCTTCCAAACAACAAAAACATTGGCGTGTTCATGTTCAAATAAAATGCAGTGATGACTGTTGGATCACGGTGGAACTCCGGTACGGACTCGAACGGCAATCCTAGCTCCTTTGCTCCACGTAATCCTGCAAGAGGGGATAGACCGGGCGGTGACCCAGAATCCCTCTCCGATGCTTAAATGAGTATTTCGTATGACTGGCAAGTAATAATCTCAGAGTGTATTCAACTCAGCGTAAGTCTTTCTGAGGTGATCTCCTGCCCTTTTATAGGCAAAGAGATGCCTCAGGTACCTGGCGAACCGTTAGGGGTGGTTAGCCCGTATCCCGCATATCTCGGACGCGATCTCGCGTATCTCAGCCATGCCCCGCGTATCTCGGCCACGCTCCGTGTATCTTAACCACGTTCCGCGTATTTAGGCCACGCCCCGCATATCTTGGCCTTATCCTCTGATAACGAGTCCCGACTCCCGTCGGGGACTCCAGAGTTATCTCGTTGTGTCACCGCTCGGGGCCCCTTGTCATGTGACAGGGCCAATCATTCTCAGGGATTCATCATCGGGACCTACTTAAAGGCTTCTCATCGGGAGCTTCCAGCTCCACTGTCGGGACCGACTCCGTCGGGACCTTTTGTCGTCGGGACTCCCTTCGTCGGGACCCTTCTCCTTAGGTCATCTTGACCTTTATTTTGGGCCTAGTGGGCCTGTTTGCCGTTTCCTCTCCGTTAAAGGGCCTGACGGCTATAGTCGAACCCATCATTTGCCCCTAAGACATGAGGGACTTTTAGTTCGTCGTGTCTTCTAACTCCCGATCTTCCAATACAAGAGTCGGGGATCTTTTCCTTGGTTCAATTATTCAGTTTCAGTCTTCTCCTCTACGTTTCCTCAGGGTTTTGTAGATAACTGTTATATCCCAAGGGTCTCCTCGGTTTCCCAGTGCATTAAATGCAGTAGATAATGGAGTGACGTTTTCGGCCCACGTGCCTGATTTTTCGCGCCTGTCCTTTTATGAAAAGTGCTTTTCAGGCCGTTTCATCATCACGCCCGTTGTCCTTCTGCACGTTTCATCTCAACGGTCCAGATTAAGACTCTTCGACTTCGACGACTCGGATCGAAGTGTCCTTTCAACCATCTTCTTCGACTATAAAACCCTAGCCATGGTCACAATTTAACTTTTACCGTCTTCGAATTCTCAAAAGCTCTCTGCGATTCCAAGCTCTGTGATTTCGAAGGTGTTTGGAGTTTTCCCGATCATCTTTCCGGCGACGTTTCGCTTATCTCCTTCAACCTCTACTTCATCATGTCTGGTAAGGAATTCCTCTTCGTTGCTTGTTCGTCTCTTCCTTTCTAATTTTCCAAGAGTCCCACTGTATTTTCTTGCCCTGGTTGCTTTTCAGACAGCGGTTCCAGCTCTGAGGGGAGAAAACCCTTTAATTTTGATTATGCTCCAAATGAGATTTCCAACACTGCCTATGATGCAGCTCTCCGAGAGGGTTGCATCACTATCACCTGGGAACCTCGTTTCCCGTATCCCCGGCATCGTCCCTCGAGTAACCCTGAGGTTACTCGCCCCAGAAAGGGGAGGTATTTGTCTCTACGGGACAAATATCAGCGGGGATCAGGCTCCCCCTTTGTGGTAATCTGGTCGAGCTGTGCCATCATTACAGAACACACCCCACTACCTTTTCCCCCCATGCCATTCGCCTCTGGAACGCCTTTCAAGTCCTCTGTCTCCGACAGAAGTGGGTCTATAGCCTCCAACTCTTCAGAACCTTTTATGGGATGAAGTGCAATGAGGCGGGGGTTTGCGCCTTCTACCCCCGGATGCCCAAGTGGAGTAAGCAGCAGCTTGCCCAGTACGGTTGGACCAGTGACACCTGGAAGGTGGTCAAGGGTCGGGGACTCTTGATTGATACAGGGTCTGACAACAGTAGCTGGAAGAAGATCTACTTCTTTATCCGTCACTCCTCCATTCCCTGGCCTCGTTGGCAGGTGGCAGCGGACCCTCCGCCTGCTTTCCACACTTATGCTGATGAGGATTTCGAGACTCTCCAACTTATCCAGCTCTATCGGTGGGAGGAGTCTTACACTCCTCTCAACGCCAACTCACTCGTGGAGCGGGACCTGGTGCACGCCGGGATCCGACTCCTTGACATTGTTTCTGGGGGGCAGCTCTTCGACGGCCCTTCCAATATGGTTCCTTAAGCAGGGGGAGACCGATGCTGTCCGCCCCTCGCGGAAGAGGAAGTCCGCCAAGAAGGCTGCTGCTAGGTCGGGGTCTCCTTCAGCGGAGCAGCCCAAGCGGAAGCGGGTGGATCTGGACCAGCTCTTTGATGTCCAGAACGCTGAAGAAGGTAAACAACTTCGACTTGCTATTAAATCGTACAAGAGGATGGTCCCGTCAGATTTGATTTCCTCGACCAAGGAGGCCCGCATCGCTGACGTCAAAAGAATCCTTCGAGGCGAAACTCCCCGAGTCTTGAAGGCAGGCTACTATCATTATCGTGGGAAGGATCAATACGTCTCCCGACGTATCATTTGGTGTAAGAATCCCGATGAACTTCCTGACTACCTTTCTGAAGCTTCTCATCCTCCAGGTGCAGGTCGCTCGGGAGCTTCCTCGGGTGCTGCAGCTTCCGCAGACGCACCGCCTTCAGCGGGGGTGCCTTCCTCAGCTGGAGAGAAGGCTCCAACTGGCGAACAGTTTCATCAGGTGGAAACTTTGGACTCCTCCGAGGAGACTGACGGGGTTGACCCCCTTCAACAGCGTCGGAAGGCGGGGCAATCCCCCTTGAAACCAACCCCTCAAGGGCCGCCTCCTTCGTCTTCTCCACAGCAACGGCAACTCTCGCCCATCCATGACTTCTCTCCTTCCCCTGTTCGGGTCGAGACGGAGGCCTGCCCTTCCATTCCTCGTCCTCTTTCTCCTCTTGCTCTCGATGGGAACTTCTACAGGCCCTTTGATTCTTCACAAGGGAATGCCCCCTGGACTCCTATCCAGACGCTTCAAGGAGTCCCGCTCACACAAGGGGAGCAGGATCGGGAGCTGGCCCTGCATCTGCTGGCAGGCTCGATCCTGCCTACTATGCGGCATCCGATTTACCTCAATCGGACGTATATGCAGCGGGATATCAGGGATATGGCTGTGCGCCGCATAGAGGTGAGACTTCGCTTCTTTCTTTGGATGATAAATCGGGTCGTCTGTTCATTAACACTTTTCCTTCTTATTGTAGGAGCTTGGGGACTACAACCGCCTCATCGGGTACGTTATTGCCTATGATGAGTCCCGGGAGCGGGACCGAGGGGTCCGCGAGCAGCTTCAGGCGGATCTCAAGGCCTCCCATTCTCTGCGGGGGAAGCTTGTCAAAGAGCAGGCTGCCCTCAATCAGAAGATTTGGGACCTTCAGCAGCAGATCGCGGACTTTGAGGGGCTCTTGAGGCAAGAGCGGCAGGAGCGGGGGGCGATTGTGGACAGGCTGACCCAGGAGAAGAAAGCTGCCGAGGACAAACTGGTCCTTGAGAAGAAGGCTTTGGAGGAGCTAATCGCGAGATTTCCTGCGCAGCTGGCCGAAGCGGAGGAAAAGGGCCGGGAGGACTATCGGAGGTCGGAGGGCTTCCAAGCTGATGCCATGAAGTTCTTTGGCCAGAGGTGGAGAACACTCTCTTCAACGTGGTTGAGGAGCTCCACCTGGAGTATGGCGACGCCATCAACTTTGACAAGTCTCCTTCCCTCACTCCTTTTGCGAAGAAGTATTTAGCTCTTTCCGAGGAGAGTGATGGGGGGAGTACCCCCGTAATTTTCGAAGACGCTTCTGAAGTTCCAAGTGGTGATGCCCCGATAGCCAAATCTCCCGAAGCCAACCCTGTGGATCCTTCTGTTACCGACTCCGCGGACCCAGCTGCTGCCAATGCTGCCAACAAGGACCAGGCTTGAATGTTTACTTTTAGAGTCCTTGTATCTTCTTTTCTTTTGTCATCGTCGGGCCCTTGAGCCCCTATTAATATCAGACTTCTTTAGTTCCGATTCTTTCGTTGCACTTCTCCGAGTGACTTTACTATACGCGCTTAGGTCGAAACTTCGACACTTAAGACATTCTCGTACGTCCTTCCTGACGATTTTATCTCGCGCGCCCCTTAAGGCGACTTAATATCGTGCACCACTGAAGGCGACTTTACATCGTGCAGCACTTAAGGCGACTTAATTATTACTTAGGATAAACCTAAAGATCGTGCACCACTCAAGGCGACTTTACATCGTGCACCACTTAAGGCGACTTCTCGCGCCCCCTTAAGGCGACTTAATATCGTGCACCACTGAAGGCGACTTTACATCGTGCACCACTTAAGGCGACTTTTTGCTACTTAGAATAAATCTAAGGATCGTGCACCATTTAAGGCGACTTAGTCCCGCGCATCACTTAAGACGACTTAATTATTACTTAGAGTAAATCTAAGAATCACGCATCACTTAAGATGACTTAATATCGTGCACCACTCAAGGCGACTTTTCGCTACTTAGAATAAATCTAAGGATTGTGCACCACTTAAGGCGACTCAATATCGTGCACCACTGAAGGCGACTTTTACACTTAGCATAAATCTAAGGACAACTCTTATTTGGAAGCAACCTCTTTATTTATTGACGGCATAAGATTGGCTTACATCGAATTAAACGATAAACAACATACACCACTTAAGGCGATTTTACATCGGGCACCACTTAAGGCGACTTTATCGGGCACCACTTAAGGAGACTTTCTTCAAGCATGGTGTTTCTTCAAGTGTTCGCCACTAAAAGAATGCTTTAACGTTCTGCCATCGAGGTCTTCCAACTTGTATGCGTTCGGAGCTGGCATCCCCACGACCTTATAAGGTCCTTCCCATTTTGGTGACATCTTATTGATTCGATCCAAAAGGGTGAACTCGTTGCGACGCCAAACCAGCTCCCCGACAAAGAATTGTCGGGACTTCACTCGCCGATTTTAGTATCTGGCCGTCGCTAAGCGCATTCGAGCTTGGACTTCATCGGCTTCTCGCCTTTTCTCTTCGAGTAGGTCCAAGTCCAGACGTCTCACTTCATCGTTCGTTAGGGGCTCGTAATATCTCATCCGATGGGACGCCACAGCTACCTCCACAGGGGCGACAGCTTCCGTGCCATAAACGAGGCCAAACGGAGTCTCCCCTGTTGATCGTTTGGGTGTCGTTCTAACAGCCCAAAGCACATTTTCCAGTTCGTTCAGCCACTTGCCCTTCAAGGCATAGACCCTCTTCTTCAGGCCATCTATCACGATTTTGTTGGCTGACTCCACCTGGCCATTAGTCTGAGCATGGCGTACAGAGGCGGTCTGATGCTCAATGTTCAATTCTTCCAGATACTCCCTCACCTGAGAGTCGTTAAACGGTGGGCCATTGTCGCTGATCACCACCTTAGGAATCCCGTATCTGGACACGATATGGGTTTGGAGGAACTTGACGATCTGGTTCCCCGTTGTTCTGGCCAATGCCTTCGCCTCTATCCATTTCGAAAAATAATCGATAGCTACAAACAAGTAAATACTTACATTGTCCTTGTGCTTGTGGAAGAGGTCCCACCAAGTCGATGCCCCACTGCGCGAAGGGCCAAGCGCTCTTGATGGATGTCAGGTTGGCGGCTGGAGCCACAATACTCGGGGCGTACCTCTGGCACGCGTCGCATGATCCGACCAACGCCGTTGCTTCTTTGTTCATCGTGGGCCAATAGTAGCCCAAATTCAACACCTTCCTCATAATGGATCGGGCCCCTTCGTGACAAGCCGCGACCCCCTCATGCATTTCCTTCAGGATTCGACTGGTGTCGGGTTCTGCCACACACTTCAAGTACGGAGTCGAGAACCAGCCCTTCTTGTACAGCTGATTGTCCAGCATCACATAATTAGACGCGATCCGACATATCCTGTCTGCTGCTACCTTATCCTCGGGGACTGCCCCCGTAGTCAGATACGCGACTATCGGGGTCATCCAGGTGGGCTCTTCCTCCGATTTTGTCTCAATGGTGCACACCTGCGTTGGGTCGATGTTCGATAAGATCACCTTTTCCAGGAAATGCACATTCCGATTTTCTTCTAGGGGTGCCCCCAGGGCAAATTTGCTCAAGGCGTCTGCCTCTACGTTCTCCTCCCTCGGGATAGCCTCGATGTCGAAGCTTTTGAAGCTCTCTCTCAGGGCTTGAACCTCTCGCAGATACTTTTTCATTATCGTACTCCTTGCTTCGTATCGCCCTTGAACCTGATTCACGATTAAAGCTGCGTCGCACTTCACTCTCAAGTGGTCGATTCCAGTGCCTTTAGCGATTTTTAGGCCCGTTATAAGAGCTTCGTACTCCGCTTCGTTGTTTGTGGCCTTGAATGTTAAAGCCAAAGCATATCGGATCGGTTCACCTTCACCCGGTGGTATCAACAAGAAGCCCGCTCCTGATCCGTCTGAACTCGCGGAGCCATCCGTGTACATCTCCCAGGTATTTTCCTTGTTTGGCTGTTCTGATTGCTCTGCCCTCTCTGGTTGTTCTTCTGTCGGGACCTCCATGGTTGCCCCCTCTACAGGGCCCGCTTCTTCCAGATCGGGGGCTGTAGACTCTGCTATGAAATCTGCTAATGCTTGGCCCTTAATGGCTGTCCTTGGAGCGAAGTGTATGCGAAATTCGCTAAGCTCTACTGCCCATTTCACTAATCTCCCCGACGTATCCGGTCGGTTCAAAAAATGCTTCAAAGGCTGGTTCGTTAGCACAGTGATCTCGTGTGCGTGGAAACATGGCCTTAGCTTCCGAGCAGTAATAATCAACGCAAAGAGGTACTTCTCAACGGCGGGGTAGTTCAATTCAGATTTGGCAAATGCCTTGCTTACATAATAGACGGGGACTTGATTACCCTCGACAATCTTTACTAACACAGAGCTAATGGCAAATTCAGAAACAGCCAAATAAAGGAAGAGCGGCTCGCCTGGAACCGGTTTCGCCAGCGGCGGGAGTGTGCGAAGGTGCTGCTTGAGTGCTTGGAACGCTTCTTCACATTTGGCGGTCCATTCGAATTTTTTGTTGGCCCTCAAGACTTCAAAAAACGGCATTGATCGGTCGCTGGCTTTGGGCAAGAAGCGATTCATTGCAGCTAGTCGGCCATTCAGCACTTGCACCTCCAGATGGTTTATCGGAGACTGCATCTCCTCGATTGCCCTCAGCTTCTCAGGATTCACTTCAATTCCTCTTTGGCTCACCATGAAGCCCAAGAACTTCCCTGAGTGGACTCCGAAGGCGCATTTCGTCGGGTTCAAACGAACTTGATGGAGCCTCATCCGCTCAAACGCCATGGTAAGGTTGTGCACGTGATCCTTGGCTTGTCGGGACTTCACCAGCATATCATCCACGTAAGCTTCCATGGTTTCTCCCAGCATATCTCCAAACAGTTTGTTCACCAACCGTTGGTAGGTTGCCCCGGCATTGATCAACCCGAAAGGCATGACATCGTAGTGATAGATGTCACTGTCTGCGTAGAATGCTGTGTGGGGGGCGACTACCTTGGCCATCTTGATCTGGTTGTAGCCTGAATACGCATCCATGAAACTTAACAACTCATGTCCCGATGTGGCATCCACCAGCTGGTCGATTCTCGGGAGTGGATAGCAGTCCTTTGGGCAAGCCTTGTTCAAGTCGCGGAAGTCCACACACATTCGCCATTTCCCGTTAGTCTTCTTCACTAGCACTGGGTTGGCAACCCAAGTCTAGAATCGGAGCTCCTTAATGAACCCAGCATCGAGCAACCTGCCCACCTCTTTCTGGATCGCGATCTTCTTATCCGTGCCCATCGGACGCCTTTTCTGGGTGATAGGCTTGATCGCGGGGTCTATCTTTAGCTCGTGCACGATCACATCGGGGCTGATTCCTGGCATATCGCTAGGGGACCAGGCAAACAGCTCCTTGAACTCCTTCAACAACTCCATCAATTTTTGGGCTGTCTCTTCAGTCAGAGCATACCCGATTTTTACCTTCCTCTGGGGTCCATCGATCTCGACCTCTTTCAGATCTTCTACGGGGGCGGGACGCCCAAACTCCTCTCTGGGATCTGTGTCTGTCTGGAGGACAGTCATGGCCTCTCGCCTCCTCCTCCGGGTGGCATTAACATAGCATTTTCGGGAAGCCACCTGGTCGCCCTTGACCTCTCCAACTCCGTGGTCGGTCGGGAACTTCATCTTCTGGTGCACAGTCGAGGCAACTGCCATCAGAGGATTAATGGTGGTTCTCCCGATAATCGCGTTGTAGGTCCCTGCGGAATCAACCACGACAAACTCCACGTTCCTCCTTTCTGATTTCCACCCACTACCAAACTCCACTGGTAAGGTGATTACTCCTAGCGGGTAGGAGGTTGAGCCAGAGAACCCGACCATCGGGAAGTTTGCTTCCTTCGGGTCTTTCTTTGTCTTTTCCATAGCTTCCAGCGCGTCCATGAACAGAATGTCGGAGGAGCTCCCTCCGTCGATTAGAATTCTCTTCATCTCGAACCCGTATACATCCAAAGTTACCACTAAGGCATCGTCGTGCGGGGTCTCTACGCCTATGAGGTCTTCCGACGAGAAGGAGATTACCATCTCTTCTTTCAAGGTCCAAGATCGGGACCTTTTACCCAGTACCACTGCCGTAGGGATCCTAGAGGCGTAGACCTCTCGGGCGGATGAGGTATCACCCCCAGCAGCAAATCCTCCATGAATCACATTGATAACTCGTCTCTCCTTGCGAGCACCGGATGACTCTGGATCAGTTCTCTTCTTTTTCGGGGACCGATCGCGGGATCGGGAACGGGACCGCGATCGGGACCGAGAGAGGGATCGACACCGTTTATCCCCGACGAATTCCTTGAGCTTCCCCTTCTGGATTAGCTTTTCAATCTCCTTCTTCAGTTCCCGACAGTGATTGGTGTCGTGACCATTTGCGCGGTGGAATCTACAGTAGCGATCCGTACGGGATCCCAGGAATTCTCCTTCTTTCTTCGGGGGGTACCTGGAGATACCTTGTCGTTCCATGACTGTCAGCACCTCCGCCATGGAGCAGTTGAGAGGAATATCAAGGTCCTCCCGCTTATCTTTCCTTGAAGAACGCCTATCGTCCCTCCGATCCGGATGGCCTCGATTCTTGCCACTGTCGGGTTTACCCTTTGACTTACGATCGTCGAAAGGCTTAACCGACTGCTTCCCTTTGTTCGACTTTGGGGGCTCCAGTTCTCCCGCGGCTATTTTTGACTCCTGGACATCGATCTGCCGCTTCACCCTCTTCTGTAATGCCTCCATATTCCACACAGCCTTCTCAGCCACGCTGTGCATCAAGTCGGAGCCATAGGGGGCTGTCAGGTTCCGAATGAAGGTACGGATGGTTTCGCCCTCCGAGATTTCTTCGTCTATCTCTGCTACGCTGGCTGTGTACCGCTGGTAATAATGAGCCAGCGATTCGTCAGGCCTCTGCACCACCTGGGTCAGGGACCTCACGCTCTTCAATAAACGCCTCCGACCCTGATACTGCTGAATGAATCGATCGTGCATGTCTGCCCAGCAAGTGATGCAGCCTGGGGGCAGACTAAAGAACCAAGTCAGGGCCCTTTCTCCCAGTGTGTTCGGGAATAACGTACACACTATGTCTTCACTTGGGGCTCTTCCCAGACACGCCATGAGGTGCTTCTGGACATGGCGAACTGGATCTCCTTCGCCATCATACTCCTTTATCGTGGGGATGCCAGGCGGGGCTAGGGTACAATGAGTCGGGGGACGAAGGGATGAGTGGATCGATCCCTTAGCTCCGACACCAGCGGCTTCTGCTCTCCCATACAGATGTTCACGATCTTTACCACCTGGTCGGGAGTGATGGGACCATTCAGGGGAATGGTCCTGTGCTGTACTGGTCCTGGTCCATCAACCACGAACCTTTCCGGCTGACCGGTTGCCCTACCTCTGTCCTGGCCTCGGGGCGGGGCTTCCTGTGCGTTTCGACCCTCTGTTGGTGGGGTTGCTTCCTCCAATGGGGGCATCTCCTCCTGCCTCCTCGCAGCCTCTCTTCGATCCAAGAGAGCCTCTACAGCCGCCAGAAACATGGGCATGGCTTCCGCCACGGCCCTTGTCAAGTCTGTAGCCGGGGGAGCCTCCTGCCCCCTATTGCCCTGGTGCTGAGGAGCAATATCTTCGGGATCTCCGTTGTGCCCCCCTGTCTGGGAGAGCTCAGCCGGAGGATGATTCTGGTTTTCCTCCTGTTCCGGTACTGAATCCAGATTCGTTGCAGCGGGGTGGCGGGAACCACCGGATTGTCCCTGTCTTCTGTTCTTGCCAGCCGCCATCGATCGAGTAGAAGGCATATCAGCTTTTTGTTTGATTCCCACAGACGGCGCCAATGTTGGATCACGGTGGAACTCCGGTACGGACTCGAACGGCAATCCTAGCTCCTTTGCTCCACGTAATCCTGCAAGAGGGGATAGACCGGGCGGTGACCCAGAATCCCTCTCCGATGCTTAAATGAGTATTTCGTATGACTGGCAAGAAATAATCTCAGAGTGTATTCAACTCAGCGTAAGTCTTTCTGAGGTGATCTCCTGCCCTTTTATAGGCAAAGAGATGCCTCAGGTACCTGGCAAACCGTTAGGGGTGGTTAGCCCGTATCCCGCATATCTCGGACGCGATCTCGCGTATCTCAGCCATGCCCCGCGTATCTCGGCCACGCTCCGTGTATCTTAACCACGTTCCGCGTATTTCGGCCACGCCCCGCATATCTTGGCCTTATCCTCTGATAACGAGTCCCGACTCCCGTCGGGGAGTCCAGAGTTATCTCGTTGTGTCACCGCTCGGGGCCCCTCGTCATCGTGACAGGGCCAATCATTCTCAGGGATTCATCATCGGGACATACTTAAAGGCTTCTCATCGGGAGCTTCCAGCTCCACTGTCGGGACCGACTCCGTCGGGACCTTTTGTCGTCGGGACTCCCTTCGTCGGGACCCTTCTCCTTAGGTCATCTTGACCTTTATTTTGGGCCTAGTGGGCCTGTTTGCCGTTTCCTCTCCGTTAAAGGGCCTGACGGCTATAGTCGAACCCATCAATGACTTCTTTTTTGGTTGCCCTTAGTGCGGTTGCATTTTGGCGAACCTCCTGAAGTAAGATGAAATGGACTTTTCTTGTCCTTGTCTTACATCTAGGACGCTTCGTCTTGTTGGGAAGAGCATCCTGTCGAGTCCAGCTCTTGGTGTTCACTCCTTTTTTCCTTCATCATCATCACTTGAAGCGAACATCTTTCTTTTTACGCCAACTTCTATCATGGAAATGGAAACTTGCTTCATCTTCCATGCGGTTGTTTGGTCACCTAGTACCTCGCCGATCCTATGAGGAGTTAGGAACTTCATCTTTTGGTGAGCGGTGGACGGCACGATGTCGTGCGGGTTGATTGTCATTCTTCCTAGGATGCCGTTGTATGCTCCTAGGGTGCTCACCACTTGAAATGTGACATTGATATAAAGCGCCTTCCAACCTTCCCGCAGGATGACTGGCAGTGTGATCATACCCAACGGGAATGACCACGTCTTCCTTCTCTGGTTGGCGTCTTTTTCCATAGTTGGGCAAAACTTATAGTTGTGCAGCATAGAAATCACGAGCATTAGAAATGCTTCCTCCTGCAGCTGGCCCTCCATGAATCACATTGATGACGCCACACTTCGCAGGTGGCGGATTGTCGTTCATTTTCTCCTTTCCCTTGTTCATCTTTCCGGATGGCTCAGCATGGTTCTTCTTTTGGCGCTTATCGCCTTGATCTATGTATTGCTTGAGTTCTCCTTTGAGGATGAAGTTGTTTACACGGAATCTTAGGCTGACACAGTTGTCCGTCTCGTGGCCATAGACTTCATGGTTCTCGCACCATTTGTCTTTTTTCTTTCCAAGTGGACCTTTTCGGAAGTTTACCGGCTCCCTCCACATGTTGTCTTCCTTCATCTTTTTCAACATCACGGAGAGTGGTGTATTCAAGGGAAAGCAGTCTGCCAAGTTCACTTCCTTCGGTCTTTGGAATTCCGGCTGGAACGGCCTCTTTTGCGGCTGGAATTGCCTTGCTTTTTGCGAACCTTGTTGAGGTCTCGCCTGCTTCTCTTTAGCGCGGGCTGCGCTGAATTTCGCTTTATGCTGGTCTCTGAATCTTTCTAGATCCACGAACTCTTTCACTCATGCTGCCAATTCTTCAAGTGTCTCTACGGGGCGCTTCGACATCTTCTCCAATAGGGAATACCCTTTTCGGCCTAAGTTCCCAATGAAAGCACGCACGATCTCTCCTTCAGTGAGGTTGCCCTGAATGTCAGCGACATTTTGGTTGAAACGGATGTAGTAATCCGCTAACGACTCATCATTTTGTTGTACCACCTCGTTCAATGCGTTTGGTCCCTTTAGGAGTGTGCGCTCTCCCATGTATCTTTGAATGAACTTCGCTTTCAGGTATGCCCACGATGTAACACTTCCGCATGGTAGTGAAAAGAACCAGTGTGCGGCAGTTCCCACAAGGGTGTTGGGGAATGTCATGGCGACATGATGTGGATTGTCAGTTCGTCCCAGCAAGGAGGCTTCATATTGTTGAACATGTTCGATCGGATCACCTTTTCCTCTGTACTTCTCTCCTCCAATTCAGTAGAGAGCGTCTGGGACGCGGCTGTACACTAGCTCGTCAGAGAACGGATGCGACGTGTTCTCTTCAAGGGCATGCATTCCCTTCATCTTTGACTGCTTCATCTTCTTCTCGATCATCTCTTCCAAGGTATGTATGAGCACGACTTGCTTCCTTGAAATTGCCTTCCTTGTGGATGTTGGCATGGCTTGCTGAATTGAAGTTGCCTTCCTTTTGTGGCCGCTGTGAGTTGTTCACAGGGGGTTGCTTCCATCTTACTCCTTGTTGCTGCTGCTTCTCACCAACACTTGGAGTGTATGAATCTGTTGCTTCCTGCCTTCAAAATATCCTTCGCCTTATGGATGTTGTGTTTCTTGATGATTGACATCATGCGACATCTCCCTCGTAGGTGCAGCATGCTCGCTAGCTGGCGGAGGTGGTGGCGGGGGTGCCATGTATCCCTGGTTCTTTAGAGTCTCCCTAAATGCGAGAAGCTCTTCCATTGCGGCCATCATGGCAGGTGTGACTGGTGGCAGGTTGCTTGCGCCTCTTGCTTGCTGCTGCACTCCGTCAGCTGGCATCCCGTATGGGAACTCTTCGTTCCTTTCCGTCCTTTGCTCGAACTCGTGCACTGGTACCTCGTTCTGGACGTCGGGACCATGCTGCGCGGAAGGCGCATTTGCGGTTGGCATGGAGGAGGCGGTAGATTATGCATCTGGAATGTGAGAAGGTCCTGGTTGGCTTCTCGTCGGCTTCGGCTTGCTTGCACCCGCCTTCTTCGTACGTCTGCCTGTCATAGCTTGTGGTATGGAACGGCTTATTGCTCGAATCACGTTGACGACGCCAAGTGTTGAGGTTGGTTCTACCTGGGACACCTCGGGTTTCCTTTCGCGAACGGGTTGGATGTGCACGCAGGTACGATCTCTTGTCAGCACGTCACAATCCACGATCCGCGAACCTCGATCCTCGAACCCCAAACTTGGCTTTGGCTCCAATCTCGTCTCCTACACGTCGGGTCCTGCAAAACGGGCAATAACCAGCATGGAGAGGGGGGTGGCGCTGGTTGAGCCCTCTCCGATGCTTAAGTCACAATCTAGAGAGTGAAAGTATGTAGAGAGAGGTCAGAGCACAAATAGACAATTTGGGAGAGTTTCAAGTTAAGTTGTCAAATGGGAGGTCTAGGTCCCTATTTATAGGAAACCCGAGAACCGTACCCGGTTTTATGCGGTTCAATGCCGGTTTAAAGGAAAACGCTTACCGACATCGAGGTTGGGTATGTGCGCACTGACTTCTCATACTTAGTAAAAATAATAGGGGTATGTGTGCGGTGATTGTCGACAGTCCGAACCATGTAGGATGTCCGACATAGTCCGGATTGCTGGGCAAACCGGACCAGTCTGGACTGTCAAGGCAATCCGGAAATCCCGGTCCGGGTGCTGCGCGCATCCGGGCCGTTTTGACCCCGGGTGACCGCAGTAAAATCCGTTTGTGGTTCTGACGTGTTAGCGAGGTCCGAAACGTAAATACGAACCCGAATTAGACAGATATCCAACAGACACGGTCCTAAGGCTAAGTGAAATGGGACTAAGGCCCATATTTCATACTTATAATCATATACATCATCCATATACATACTTGGACTAATACCCACGTTCAGGTCGACTAACGCTCACATGTTATATGAATGTCCTTCCAACAGGGGATGACGCATAATCTCTCTTATAAAGAATTGTGTCCAATGCTTCCACAAGAAACCCCAATAAGACGGAGACTCGAATAAAAGGACACAGTCCTAAGGCTAAGTAAAACGAGACCAAGGCTTGCAACTCTTACCCTTACCCTTACACAATATATATACATGACATAAATTTGCTTAAATTAGCAATAGTGTTTTGTGTATCCAGCTTCCTTGAACAGGGGGCAAGGAAAGTTACAACGTTCCTTGAGCACTCAACGAAGGTCGAGACCATCTTAAAGCTTCTTCAAACAGGGGGCGAGGAAAATCGCGACGTTCCTCGAACACTCAATGGAGGTCAGGACCGTCTTAAAGCTTCTTTAAACACGGGGAAGGGAAAATTACGACGTTCCTCGAGCACTAGATAAAGGCCGGGATCGTCACGAAGGTACATTTCGCAACTGGCTTGGGCGATATTCCGCTATAAACAGAGTCAACAAAAGGTGAAACCATTCCTTTACTTTGGGGCAAATGGTGGATATACGCCCAAGTTATCATTAATGGGGTCCGAGAAATGGGCCGTAGACAAATATATTCCGAAACTTAGAACACGAACACCGAGGACCCATTACATGGGCCCGGAAAATATCCCGAGTGGCAAAAACCACTCGGGAAGACCCCTGGTGGAAAAACAACCCGGGGACACTCGAGCAAGGCCCCGCCATAGGGGTACCCTCCGGGTACCCCCATCCGTCCGAATGAGCCCCCCTCGTCCGGACCCCCACCCCCGGACGATATCTCGTCCAGGGTTTGCCTTTGGAAGGCCCAACACTTAACCACATCGAACTTACCTACGGTCGAACCGAGGTCAAATGTAACTTATTTACGGTCAAGGCCAACTTATATTAAGAACCTGCCACAACCGGACCAGTGAACCACTGGAACCGGGGCGGTCCGATAGGAACTCTATAAATAGAGGCCTCCTCTCCTCATTTGAGACCAATCTTGCTATCACTTACCCATGCTCTGCCTTCTCTCTACTTTATCTCTCTAAGAGTCTATACTCACTTAAACATCGGAGAGGGCACACTGAACACCACCCCTGGTCTCTGATGGATATATGTCCAATTCGAGTTCGTATTTATATTTCGGGCGTCGTAAACACGTCAAAAATCACATTACGGTTTAGAAAACATCTCCTAAGGGTCAAAACGGTCCGAATGCGCGGTACACGCGTACGGGTTGCGCGGCAATCCGGACCTCGCCGAATTGCCCAAATTCAACGAGGTCAGGATTGCTCTATGGGTATTACGCGTACCCCCAATTACCGTTACGCATAGAGAAGTAGAGTTCGCGCATTGCCAATATTGATGACTGTTACCGCTTCCCTTTGAACCGTCATCAAACCACTTCAAAACCGGGTCCGGTCCCAAGGTAGCCTATAAATAGGAGACCTTGGCCACCCATTTGGGACATTTTCTCATTTTCACAACTTTGGCATTTTTGAGCTCTGACTTCTCTCTAGAAATATTTTCTCTCTCTAGAATTATTTTTCTCCCTTTAGCCCAATCGTGACTTAAGCATCGGAGAGGGCTCCACTAGCACCACCCCCCCTCTCCGTGCTAGTATTGGCCCCTTGTGCAGGAACGGGCCCCCAGCTAAGGTGTGGAAGAGAAATAGGAGTAAGACGAGCCCATACGCTAACCGAGACACAGCGTTTTGCCGAGACTCAGACGCTAACCGAGACACAACCTTTTCCTGAGACACAGCATTAGACCGAACACTCGTCACCGGCATCCGGCAAATACCTTTTCCAGGCGAGGAGTGTCCGCCACAACCCGAACAACCCGATCAGACAAACGCGTCCATCCGACCCATTTCAACAAAGACGCAACATTAGGCGCCGTCTCCGTGATTCGAACAAAAGCTATCATACCGCAAAGACATGACAAGTGATCGCAACCCTCCCGAAGAGGTTAACGCGAGAAATGCAAGGAAAAGGCCTGGACGTCCTAAGAAGTCTCCGACAAGCAAAAGAGCAGGAGGTCAGAAGCCAGCTGGAAGCCAGCCGGGACCTTCCCACATACCGAGAGCTACTTCCGTAGCTTCATCTATGCCAACCGAGGATGTGCCCGACGCACAGCACAACCACCAAGAACCAAATGACGAGCATCGTTCACCCCACCTGGTTTTGAGCCAGAGATGCATGATGATGATGAATTTCAGACAGAAACGCCGCAAGGCAAACAACAAGGAACGGGAGCAAACCCGATGCCTTCGGTTACTCCAGCAATGATGGCTGCGCTGGAAGAATTACTCGCATTCCGCGAGTCACTGAAAAATCAAGGATATGCGGCCAACCACCTCCAACCGCCTAGGAACACGCTGCGCCGACAAGAGATATGTCGCAAGACACTACTCGCCAAGGCGGTCCATTCCAGGGTAGAGACCAATATGCATAAAATGCTTTCCAACATACAAGATATGAAACCGCACGTTCATAAACTCCTTCCCAAGGAGCCCGTCATTGGAGGAATGCAGAAAGGCAACCCCCAAACCACCGCTCACAGCAGCCAACGAAAGATGATCCCTTCCAGGCCACAAGTAGAGATCAATCTGACATCCACCATAACACTGGTTGGCGAATTCCTGCCCATAAAAAGGAGCATGTTGCATACCACGAAGCCTTGCCCATAACCACGCAGAAGCTGACAAGAAGTCGACTTGGATCCTCCCACATCCCTGTTACCACATCCAATGCTTTCTTCATGCCAACAAGAAATGCATCCTTTGCACAGTACAACCAAGGAGTCCTCCAATACAAAGGTGTCAACCCGCCATCACCTCTCACTCCTACCATGATGACCGCACTCGAAGAGCTGCTTGCATTCCGAAAGATGTTAACAAACCAAGGATATGCCCCTCCACCACAACCTCCGCCTCCAATCAACGGACAAGTCGAGGAGAAAAGAACAAAGTCCCGGGTCACAAGTCATCAAGACACACCGTACCAAAGAATAGGGGGCCAATACACGGAAGGTACCTTCCAGTACCAAAAACCAAGGCAAGGAGATGCACGCTCATACAATCCGTATGTGATAGCACAACACCAAGAAGGGGCATGGAAACAACCTCCAACCTCCCGCTCGAAAGTTCACAAGGAAGGTTCTTCCACAAGGACAAGCCAAGACGATGCTAACACCTGTCACAAGGATGGACGGAAAAAACCTGTTAATGACGATGACATCCCAATCACGAGACTGGCAACAAGAACCTTGAAGGCAATAATTGAAAAAGAGATGCACGTTTCCTGGGAAAAGAGACAACCGCAACAAAAGAGGTCATTCCAGTCAGACGTCCAAAGCCTCAAAAAGAACAATCTCGCCAAATGTGTTCCATTGAACACACCGCTGTCCGTCATCTTGAAAGAGATAAAGAAGACCAAGCGGTGGAAAAAGCCCTCCAATTTCCGCAAGGGCCCATTGGGAAAAGATGAAAGCAAATGGTGTGAAAATCATGAAGTATATGGCCACGAAACGGAAAGCTGTGTCGGATTAAGGTTCCACGTAAACAGCTTAATCTTAAAAGGAGAAATGAAGAAGTATATCGACCAAGGCAATAAGCATCGAAAGAAGTCTCATATGAAGTCTTCAGGTAAAGACAAAGGAAAAGAAAAGGCGAATGATAATCCACCTATCACCAAACGCCGAAAAAACAACGTCACTCATAGAACCTGTTAGGTTATATAGTCTAGGTCAACGGGTCGTCAATCTAGAATTTATCTCCCACTAATGAAATGTCGGGTTCAGTGCTCCTAGGACTAGTCGTTCTGATCCGTGCCCTTATACTCCCTTGGGGTAGTCGTTCTGATCCCTGCCCTTATACTCTCTTGGGGTAGTCGTTCTGATCCCTGCCCTTATACTCTCTTGGGGTAGTCGTTCTGATATGTGTCCTTCTCTTCTCTCCTTCTGACCTCCTTTCCTTCTCTCCTTCTGACCTCCTTTCCTTCTCTCCTTCTGACCTCCTGAGGCTTGTACTTCTTACCCCTGGGGCTTGTCCTACTGCTCTATGCTCTTCTGCTTCCTTGGTTCTCCTCTCCTTGCCACCCTGCAAGAGGGGCAATACCAGGCACAGAGGGGGGTGGTGCCTGATGAACCCTCTCCGATGCCTAAGTCAGTACGGTTTTAGAGAGATAAAGCTAGAGAGATGTCAGAGCAAAATTGTGCAACTTGCCAAGATGTCCAAATGAGTTGTGAAGGTGGGGTATTTATAGGCAACGGTGTCATTAAGGTGGCTTAATGACATCGTTAACCTTTAAACACAATTAATTAACCTTTAAGCGCATAATTAAGACTTTAGGATACGGAGAAGGTAGGCGGAGTGAATCGAGGGTGGGAGTCCGAAAATGGTGCCGGGGCCCTTGGGGGGAGGAGAAATCCGACCCCCAAGGGTAGGGGTTGGGTGAGGGCACCCAACCCCTCCTAGGGAGGATGGGGTTGGCCAACCCCATCCCCCCTAGGGGAGATCGGGTTGGCCGACCCGATCTCTCCTAGGAGAGATCGGGTTGGCCGACCCGATCTCTCCTAGGAGAGATCGGGTTGGTCCACCCGATCTCCCCTAGGGGAGATCGGGTTGGCTGACCCGATCTCCCCTAGGGGAGGTCGGGTGTGGCCACCCAACCTCACCTAGGCGAGTCTGACTCGGCCGGACGGGCGCTTCGGCCTCGTCCGAGCCGTTGGTGTTTTCGCGAAGGGTTCGGGTTGAAGTTTCGATTTACAATCATAAATGGGACGATAAAAATGTAACGGTTCGGAAGTCAACGGGTTCAAATTGGGCGTATATCCATCACATGCCCCCGAGTCAACCAATGGCCTAACCCTTGATTGACTCTATTTTAGGATGGTATGACACGCGCAATTTGAAACCGGGGTTTTACCTTCTTTGTCTGAACGCTTGCTTACCCATGGATGCGTACCTCTGACTCTGCCCCCTGTCTTATGAGATAGAGGAATTGTAAACGTCAGAGTAGTACGGATGTGTGCTTAGGCACATGTCCGTCTGAGGTGGGAGTAATAATCCTATCTTTGCCGCAGGCGTATACTCAAAGAATACATGTTCACATAGGAATGCAATGTGAATGCAACTAAGTGACTTATGCTTCAATTTCATGCCGGGATAAGTCTAAGTGAAGAAAAATTTCAATTTTAGTCCGAAATTTTTTCTAAGTATGGGATACTAGAAAATATGCCTATAGGATGTTAACTAGGAGTGAACATGGACATATCATGAACATGAGGATGTGTACTAGCATACATGCAAATAGGAACATAAGGATGAGAGTGAGTGGAGACATGCTGCGATTGTAGTCATGAATGTATGCATGAATATATGGCGGCCATGTGCATGGACGTCTAAATGTTTGAACACATGGGAGTGTGTATGTGGGCATGCATATGAGTGCAAGCATGAACATGTATGTATGGATGGGCGGGTTGTGAGTATGAGCATGAGTGATGACATTGACGTACCTGTAGATGTTAATCATGAATATGAGCATAAGTGCAAAGGTGAGAGCATAGACCTCTCCTTTACTCGAGGGTGGGAACTCTGCCACTCAATGGGACACAACGTTCCGCCTCCCTCGTACTAGCGTGAGCATTGTCCATTAACCTCGACCTTCGGCATGTGTATCATTTTTCTTTCATCCGTTGGAGCATGCGTATAGCTCTTGACCTTTACCCTGCAATTTGTTCCCCATAAAAGTGGGGGTGAAAATTCTTACAAGCTTTCTTCTTACCGCCGCGAGCGAAGGGGTCTATTGACATGTGTTAAGGGTTGACCCTTCCTTCGGATGTGTTGGAGCGTTGCTCCATTTGGGGAAACTAAAAGTTCGCCATCTTCCCTTGGTGTTAAGGTTGCCCCCTTAGTAGGCGTATCTCTCCCCTCCATGAGTAAGGGTCGATCTTTGCGTTGGTTGCTCATATAGATGACTCATTTTTGGGGAGCTTTCTTCTTCAGACAAGGAGACCGTTGAATCGGATGAAAGGGAAGAACCCTCTAGTTCTGCTTATCAGGCCAAGAATTTTTCTAAGTCAGGGTTGGCTGCTAATGCTTCCAGTATGTTCTTTTTCCCCTCTCTTTTCTTTGTGATATATTTATGATTGTTCTCATGCTGCTTCCTTCTTGTTGTTAGAGCGTTCTTCCCTGGTTACCATATGGTTCTTGTGGTGGGTGAGAGTTCGAGTCAATCTAAATCCAAGGCACGGAAACCTGACTCTGAGGTCGGGCCCTCGGCTGCCAAGGAGAAGGAAACCGCGAGAGGCTCTCCTTCAAGTGCCCCCTTGCTGACTCCCTCCCATGATAAGGAGGTAGTGGTTGAAGAGGCGCCCTCTTTGCTTGACAAAAGGGAACGACCTGTGGCTGGCGATGGGGTGATCATAGGTCTTGATGTCTCTTCTCTATCCCCTGCCCCCCAGCCGAGGGGCCGAGTCTCAAGTTTATTTCATCTTCATATGGATTTGACGACTTTTGAAGGTGTCTTTGTCTTTCCTATGGGTTATGTTATTAACCCCTGCGTTGAAGATTTTTCTTTTGGTGACGGGTGTGATCATCATCCTACATTGAGGTTCCCCTCTCTTGCCATGGCTCTGATTAAGATAGCAAATTCTTGCTTTGGAGTTTGGTGGAGACTGCTCTTGAATTAGCCTCTACTAGTGTCGTAGTTGTGATCGTTGTGGGGATCGTTTTGTTATATGCCCTCAATAGTGCTTGTCGTGATTCTTTGCTTCATGGTTGATTTCGTGAGATATGGAGGTTGTCTTCATATAAGTCCCTACCTTTGATGAGCGTATGAGGGGTGTTGTTTTTCCTTTTTCTTGAACCTCCTCCTAAGGCTAGGCGTAGCCTTTTGATGTTCGTGGTCGGGATGGTGTCTTTACAATGCATGTCTTTGACAGATGTTTTATGATGTGCTGCCATGATAATCACTTCGAGGTATGTGGACATGATAGCCACTTCCTGATGTGTCGGAGTGATAGCCCTTCTGTAGTGTGTGGACATGATAGCCAGTTCAGGGTATGTGGACATGATAGCCACTTCAAGGTATGTGGACATGATAGCCACTTCAAGATATGTGGACATGATAGCCACTTCAGGGTATGTGGACATGATAGCCACTTCAGGGTATGTGGACATGATAGCCACTTCAGGGTATGTGGACATGATAGCCACTTCAGGGTATGTGGACGTGATAGCCACATCACGATGTATGGAGTTGTGCTTTAGTATTCCTTTCTCGTTGGAGAGCCTTTATTGCTATAGTTGCCTTTTGTGTAGGCTATGTTTGTTGGGTTAGGTCCCGATGTCTCGTCTTGTCGGATGTTGTATCTTTTACGCTCTTTAGATGTCTCCTTCATGAGTTGTGCTTGACGATGTTCAAGTCTGATACGAGCATAGGTCACGCGAGGGCGACATGTATGACAATAATATTTGTCGGAGGTTGATTTGTGTGACTTGTAAGGCAATTCTCTTCTTGATGGGTCGAGCTTATTTTGAGAGCTTTGACCTTCGGATTTCATGTCTTTGCTATCCTTCTTGGTGGTGTTGGGTTCCTTTGAGATACTTCTCTTGACTTGTGATATGGGTGGAAGGATAGCTCGTTACTTTTCATGATAACCTCTTGTGCTTCTGTATATGATCCTTTGGTCATGGACTTGTCCCTTGTATATGCTTTCCTTTCCTTATCTTTCTTTTGTGTTTTCCTTCATGCCGTACCTGTCATCTCATCAAGAAAAAACATTATGTGTTCTTTATACAACCTTACTTTAAGATTACTTTCTCATGGGATCCTTCTGAGCATGGTGTTCTTCTAAGCATGGTATCCTTCTAAGCATGGTATCCTTCTAAGCATGGTATCCTTCTAAGCATGGTGTGATGATCTCTTCTGATACCCCTTACACGGTATACGTTGTACTGTTAGACCAAAGATACGCTCTTGGTGGGCGTCGAAATCTGTTCACGAGACAGGCTCTCGGACGGCACTTAACGTTTCACAGGATAGGCTCCCGGAGGGCACAGGTTAGTCCACCGATACGTTCTTGACGGGCGTCAAAATCTGTTCACGAGACAGGCTCTCGGACGGCACTTAACGTTTCACAGGATAGGCTCCCGGAGGGCTCAGGTTAGACCAAAGATACGCTCCTGGTGGGCGTCGAACTGGTAGTTTGAAATCTACCTCAAGATACGCTCTTGGGGGCGTCGAATCTGGTAGGTTGCAAATCTACCTCAAGATACGCTCCTGGGGGCGTCGAATTCGTAGTTTTTGGAAACCACTCTCAAGATACGCTCTTGGTGCGTCGAATTCGTAGTGTAATAACTACTCTCAAGATACGCTCTTGGGGGCGTCGAAGGTCGTAGTATGAACACTACTCTCAAGATACGCTCTTGGGGGCGTCGAAATTCGTAGTTTTTGGAAACCACTCTCAAGATACGCTCTTGGTGCGTCGAAGGTCGTAGTGTATAAACTACTCTCAAGATACGCTCTTGGGGGCGTCGAAGGTCGTAGTATGAACACTACTCTCAAGATACGCTCTTGGGGGCGTCGAATGTCGTAGTATGAAAACTACTCTCAAGATACGCTCTTGGGGGCGTCGAAATCTGTTCGCGGGATAGGCTCCCGGAGGGCACAGGGTTCGTAGTTTTAGAACTACTCTCAAGATACGCTCTTGGGGGCGTCGAATGTGTTCGCGGGATTGGCTCCCGGAGGGCTCATAATGTTACCTTATCTTGTGTCCCTTCTCATGTATGGTGCATTTTTGGTATGCTTTTCGAGTCTTTACTTGACTTCTCCTTCTACGATATTGCCTGTTACCACGCTTTTTCTTCAATGTGGGAAATCACCTTTCGAGGGCGATGTTTGTGTGTTGCCAACTTAGGACGAGTTCGTATAGGGAGTTGAGGATGCTTTCCTCTATGTGACCTCTTTGCTCGTGCATGGGGGGGGGGGGGGGGGGGGTCTGACCGGGCTGTATCTTCTTGGAGTGTTGTGGCACTTAGTGTGCCTTGCCTTTTCCTTCACACTGGAGTATTCTTCACTGCCCTTAGGGGGTGTCCCATTGGTCATGCTCCTCCCACCTTGAATGTTGATTATAGTCTTCCTTTGCATTAGGACTTGAACTTAAAAAGGATGTCTTCCTCTAGGTTTGCAGGTGATGTTCCCTGATTTTTCATGGGTTTGCCCTCGTATTGGCTATTCCTTGTTGGATAGCTTCATTAGAGACTGCCTTTGTATTACGTACGTATACGTGTTTGAGGTATGTTGAGCTGACAAGTCCCTCTTTTTTTTTTTTTTTTTTTTTGTCATAACCTTCATTCATCATGTATTCGGCGTATGGCCTTAAAGGCGGGATATTTTTCTAGTGCCCCTTTTATCGTGGTTCTCCTCTTGATGGGATGCCAGAGTCAAATGTCTTATCATTTGCAGACAAGGTGGTTGATCGGGATGTGCGTCTAGTATGAGGGTCGATCTTGAAACCTTACTCCCCAAGCTTTTGAGCTCTTCTTTGGTTGATCTTGTAGAACTATTATCCTGCCCTAAGGCTCTTGATAGGAGATGTATCTCATTTTCACACTCTAGTTGTTGCACTATCTCTTTTGCTAATCTTGCATCTCTAGAGTTTCTCTCTTGGTGCATGACTTCAATGACAGGGTTTTCTACCGATGTTTATTCTATTAGGACTTGTATCCTTGGTTGCCCTCCTTTCTTGTGAGATGGCGAAGGAGTGTTTATGAACACTCCAATGTGTCGTACTTGGTAGAGGTATGCGCCTAATCCTTATGGCGCTGTCTTGAATCTTCGTGTACCTATATCTGATGGACATGTTATTCATTACATATATAGTACGGAGTCCAAGGATCTCCGGGTTAGGATCATATTTTGAGAACAGAGACATAGTCATCTATCAGATGACATCTTTTCTACGGAGTTAATTTTTACAAGGATAAATGCAAGGAAACTTGTAAGGATACTTGTAAGGATATGTGTTCCATCCTTTTCCTGGTTCATTTGCAGTGCCGTGTCCCTAATGGGTGTGTTGATGTTCTGACCACCTTTACTAGTAGGGGTTCCTTGGTATTAGGTATGCCTGACTCTTCTCTAGTATCATCAATGGTTGGTCATGGGAGATGTCTGACGGACTCCCTTCATGTACTATGGTTCTCTTCATGTCAAAGTTGGTGATTCCCTCTCTTATTACTAACATATCCTTGTGTGGAAATACTATGTTTTCCATATCCTTTTTTTAAAAGCTTGATGATGGTGTCACCGTTCTTCCTTTGGTAGGCTTGGTGTCCTTGAGGGTTTTTGATGGAAGTGTATTCCATTACTTTGGATGAGCTTTCTAAGTGTGGTTGTGTCTCCTGGCTATTTTGTGAAATCATAAAGATCCGCTGGAGGTGTTTGCCTTTGATGGTGGGTGTTGCCCATGTGATATGGTTTCCTCTATTTTTGGAGGGATGTGTTCGCGGCTACCCCTTCTTGTGCTAATGGGCGTTTGTGAGGAGGGCATGTTGTGACTGGTGCCCCCCTTGCATACCAATGCCAGATGGGATCCTTTGGCGGGCTTGGCTCTAAGATGCTTAGTGGAAGGTTGTAGTAGGGGTAATCATTTGTGACCTTCATGGTAGTTCCTCTATAGGATGTTGGGAGTGCTCGACTTATTTTTGTAACTGAGCCTTCCATCTTGTGATCTTTCCCAGAAACTTGACCTTATAGGTGTTCTTTGGGATTGAGGAATCTGTTGCTTGTGCATCTCTTGATTGGCGACGGCCTTTTACTGATTCTTCTAGTGGTCCACCTGTGTATATATATATCACGGAGCCCGAAGGCGTCCGGTATGGTCATTCTTGGAAAACATGTTGATGTTAAGTATCATAATCTACTCCTTTTAGGGAGTTGACTTGTTATGCAGTTAAATTAAATAAGAGGATATGGGAAGGATATGGGTGTGGGGTGTTGAAATCCCCTGCTTCCTTGGTAATAACTGTCTTCCTCCATTAGTCTGTGTGTATTCCTTCCACTTGAGGAATATGAGGTCGCATCCTTGCAAGGCGGACTAGGTGGAGGTGTATCCTTCATGTATGCTATGTGCGGTCTCACTCTACTATGTCTCTCCATGAGACTTCCCATTGTAGTAGCTATGTGCTGACGTGGTGTGGTACTCTATTAGTTCCCTGTTCAAATCCTTGTCTTTTCAACTCCTCCTCTGTCCTAGGAGGACGTGTGCCAAGGGTTGTCATGCACAAGGGGTTTGGACCTGTCGTGCTGTATCATGGGTAGGTGGTTGCTTTATTGTGTTGTTGGGACTATGTCCCTCCCTTTGAGCTTTCCTTGGTATGTCCCTTAGGCATGTCTGTGGTGATACGGACTGTATGTGTACATTGCCATGGTTGATGTTGGAACTCCTATATCCTTGTTGGTCTGTCATGTATGTCTTCCCTTAGTGCGGTGTATGTCCCTGTTGGGGTACTTGGTGGAATTCTTGCCTCCTTTGAGGTCTTGGCTGTCTGTCTGCCCCCCAGTGGGGTGTAGGCCCTGGCGTCCTGTTGTGTCTGTTGTTGCCTAGGAGGCAAAAATTGCTGCCTTCCCTCTGGGGGTGGCTCTTGATAATTTCTTCTTTGTTCTTCTCGCTGCCCTGCTCTAGGGTGCGAGTCGTGTTCTTCTTCTGGGACTTGTTCTTCCTCATGAACTTCTTCTTCTTCATGCTGGTGTTGCCTTCTCTGCCTGTTCCTCAGGGTCTCCCTATAAGCTAGCAGCTCATCCAATGCGTGCATCAACCTCGGAGTCACTGTCTGTGCTCCTTGCGAGTATGTGGGCCTTATGTTGGTTGTGTGGGCACGATTGTCGTTCCTTTGAGTCATTATTTCATATGGATACCCTTGAGGTTGTGCCTCATAGTAGTACCCCTGTGGAGGTGCCGTGTATTGGGATGGCACTCCTTGTTGCCCCCCTGTCCCTGTGGCTTCCTAGTCAATGGAGTTGGAGCTGTGGAAGCCTCCTCCCTGCTTGTTAGGTTGGGGTGCCTGTGGGGCTATCTGAGACTCTGGGTGTGCAGACTGTTTCTCTGGGTTAGGCAGCCTTGCTGGAGGTATAGGCTGTCTTTCTTGCCTATTGCCCCCAGGTGGGCGATTATCTCTAGACACTAAGTTGTTCGTCTTCGCTCTCGTGATTGTCAGGCTTTCTGTTCGAAGCCCACAGACGGCGCCAAGTGTTAGGTTATAAAGTCTAGGTCAACGGGTCGTCAATCTAGAATTTATCTCCCACTAATGAAATGTCGGGTTCAGTGCTCCTAGGACTAGTCGTTCTGATCCGTGCCCTTATACTCCCTTGGGGTAGTCGTTCTGATCCCTGCCCTTATACTCTCTTGGGGTAGTCGTTCTGATATGTGTCCTTCTCTTCTCTCCTTCTGACCTCCTTTCCTTCTCTCCTTCTGACCTCCTTTCCTTCTCTCCTTCTGACCTTCTCTCCTTCTGACCTCCTGAGGCTTGTACTTCTTACCCCTGGGGCTTGTCCTACTGCTCTATGCTCTTCTGCTTCCTTGGTTCTCCTCTCCTTGCCACCCTGCAAGAGGGGCAATACCAGGCACAGAGGGGGGTGGTGCCTGATGAACCCTCTCCGATGCCTAAGTCAGTACGGTTTTAGAGAGATAAAGCTAGAGAGATGTCAGAGCAAAATTGTGCAACTTGCCAAGATGTCCAAATGAGTTGTGAAGGTGGGGTATTTATAGGCAACGGTGTCATTAAGGTGGCTTAATGACATCGTTAACCTTTAAACACAATTAATTAACCTTTAAGCGCATAATTAAGACTTTAGGATACAGAGAAGGTAGGCGGAGTGAATCGAGGGTGGGAGTCCGAAAATGGTGCCGGGGCCCTTGGGGGGAGGAGAAATCCGACCCCCAAGGGTAGGGGTTGGGTGAGGGCACCCAACCCCTCCTAGGGAGGATGGGGTTGGCCAACCCCATCCCCCCTAGGGGAGATCGGGTTGGCCGACCCGATCTCTCCTAGGAGAGATCGGGTTGGCCAACCCGATCTCTCCTAGGGGAGATCGGGTTGGCTGACCCGATCTCCCCTAGGGGAGGTCGGGTGTGGCCACCCAACCTCACCTAGGCGAGTCTGACTCGGCCGGACGGGCGCTTCGGCCTCGTCCGAGCCGTTGGTGTTTTCGCGAAGGGTTCGGGTTGAAGTTTCGATTTACAATCATAAATGGGACGATAAAAATGTAACGGTTCGGAAGTCAACGGGTTCAAATTGGGCGTATATCCATCAGAACCAATTATAACGACTTATACAATCCTTGGAGCATGAAGGTGGAGGAAACAAATTTCAAACTCCCGGAAAACAAACTTCACCGCCCACTTGAGCCAACGACTGCCTTCCTTGGCAAGAATGTTGAAGAACGACGCAAGCACCGTAAAACTGGGGGGCATGACATCAACATTTGTTCATCCCCAAAGGTGGAGATTGAAGAGCTCAACAAGCTAGATGCACTGAGGAACTATGTGGCACGTGGCAGAGTCAACTTGCCGACAAAACACCTATGAAGACGTCAAACACATCAGCAATCCCTTTATCTCCTTTTTCGCATATCTACTTTAAGTCTTTTTAGATTAAGTACAACTTATGCTTATTAGCCTTAGTACTTTTCAAAAGAAGTGATCAGTAGACGCCTTCTTTTAATCCGTTGTACGAACTCCAAATATCTAATGAAGGTTAAATCTACTTTGGTAGGTACATTATTATATGATGCATACTACCTTGGAATAACGCCAAGTAACAACTACGCACATATTAATTGCGTCAACAACACAAGCTATTGCACTATGAACAACAAACGGCTTAGGTCATACAACATCCCACATGCAACGGAGCCTCAAGCATTCTATACGCACAAGACTAAAAATCGTGTTGCAATAATGAATAAGACGTGGGCATTACCCAAGTGACAACGTCATCAACATTGTGGAAGAAAGGAATTCAGGATACGCTCATATGTTATACGCACACATGTGCCAAACCCATCACGAGAAAAGAGTTAGAAAATTATTTCCAACATCCAGCAAGTTTACCTTTGTCAATAACACAAGAAGAATCGTACCACTCAAAACGGACGTCGACAGCGAAACCTAATCTTCGGCCAAAACAAAGGAGAAGATGAGGATCCCACCAGTATAGCATCTCTCAACCATGTGCACAATCATTACATAGACACAACCTTGGGAAGAGGCACAAGTGTAAATTCAACACCGCGCAATACGCAATATAAAAGCTTGACGCATATAATCGGCGTTTCGTTCGTGATTGCAGAAAAGCTTGACGCATATAACGGAATCCTAGGGTATACAACCATGAACAAGGGAGGTATGATAAGCGCCAACATCACACCAAAAGATCAAGTTTCCAACAAAAGGCAGGAATTGGTGAAATAAAGGGAGATCAGCAGCTATCAAAAGACTGCTACAAGGTTGCACTCTAACATAATGTCAAGACAAACAATAGCGGAATCCCCGTCTTTGATGTAAACCCAAGGGTAGACCATGCACGTCCTGCTCTTGTTGAAGCATTACAAGAAATCAAGATGAATGAGTCAGAAAGGATGGTCCGAGTAGGCGCATCACTGTCAGAAGATGAAGTGATAGAAACCCTCAGGAAACAACGGTACGACTGCCAAGCGACTTGGGGGGCACCAAGCTGACAAGTGTTCGGCATTCCACCGAAATGAAGAAACGAATAATTGCAAAAACACACGATTCCATTCTCCTAAGAAGAAAACACCAAGCAATGATCATACATAGGCATGTACATCATGCTAAGGAGGCATCAACGCATATCAACTAGAGGACGCATACAATGATGCATAGTCGATGTTCATACATACATATTCACAACCACATATAGCGGGTGATACTTGGAAAAGCTACGCTCCCAACATATACGCACCTGTCATGATCCGCACCTATCATGATCCGCACCTATCGCGTCCGCACTTAGGGAAGTTTCCTACACAAACAAGGAATCCTCGTATCAGATTCCTTTACTTTATTTATTATATGCATTACTAAAAAGAAACTTTCATGACTCCATATTTTTGCAAACTTATAAACATTGCAATTATCTGACAAAGAGCAACTCTGTTCGTAGGTACATGCTACACTATGATTACTACATGGGAATTATGCCAAGTAGTAACCTATGCACAAAATATCTACTTCAACAATACAAGCTAAGCATTGTGTTCAAGGAGGGATTTATGGTATACAACGCCAACATATCTATTATCTACACCAACAGGGAGTTTATTTCTCCATTCATAACATCGGCTATATCAAGAAGATGTCAGCAACACAAAGCCATTGCGCAATGTGCACAGTCAACTTATATGTGGCGATGACAACTTACGGGTTATCTACAAAAAGGGACTTATGAAATTCTCTACTCAAAGTGACGACTATTCCAAAGGCGTCAACAGCAAGCAATATCTTGGATAAACACTAAGATTTACTATCAAAAGTAACATGTTGTGGTATCCTCTTTGTAAAGACAAACCCCATGTTTACTTCTAAAAAATGGCATGCTGCGAAATGCTCTTAGAAGCAAATCCTCATGTTCATAGCCATTCCTTGAATTGAAAACAGGATGCGGCAAATGCAGTGATGGGACTGATCACCCCATCGTGGCGGAAGTCCTCTTGTTAGACGACAACCCCACACATCAAAAGTATGCATACTCTCTTAAGGGTTCATACAACATGAAGACTTAAGCCTGAAAAAGGATAGCTTCATGTTATACGCTTTTTAAAGCAACCTTGTACAAAACTCATCAAACTTACAAGTCGAGTCTTGTATAACGTTATCTTGCTCTTTAGCATTTAACGCAACAGCAGCAAAATAAACAAGAGAAACCTTGTAACAACGTCGCCTTAGAGTGGAACTAAGAGACAGTATAAACTTAAGTCTTGCTTCGTCAAGATGACACTGCTACATGTCAAGTGCCAGTACCGAGTGCAAAGTGCCCACGCCAAGTACATTACTACTTACAACGCTACAAGTACCTAGTGTACGCATCTTGTCATGCCTTGGAATCTAACCAAGAGGGGTGCTCATTGATGGATATACGCCCAATTTGAACCCGTTGACTTCCAAACCGTTGTATTTTTATCATCCTATTATTGATTGCAAATCGAAACTTCAACCCGAACACTTCGCGAGAACACCAACGGCTCGGACGAGGCCGAAGTGCTCGTCCGGCCGAGGCAAACTCACCTAGGTGAGGTTGGGTGGCCACACCCAACCTCCCCTAGGGGAGATCGGGTCAGCCAACCCGATCTCCCCTAGGGGAGATCGGGTGGACCAACCCGATCTCTCCTAGGAGGGATGGGGTTGGCCAACCCCATCCTCCCTAGGAGGGGTTGGGTGCCCTCACCCAACCCCTACCCTTGGGGGTCAGATTTCTTTCCCCCCCCCCCCCCCCCAAGGGCCCCGGCACCATTTTTTGGACTCCCACACTCGGCTCACTCCGCCTACCTTCTCCGTATCCTAAGGTCTTAATCATGCGTTTAAGGGTTAATTAACTGTGTTTAAAGGTTAACGATGTCATTAAGTCACCTTAATGACACCGTTGCCTATAAATACCCCGCCTCCACAATTCATAGGGACATCTTGGCAATTTGGATTATTTTGCTCTGACATCTCTCTAGCTTTATCTCTCTAAAAACGACACTGACTTAGGCATCGGAGAGGGTTCACCAGGCACCACCCCCCCCCCCCTCTCTGTGTCTGGTACTGCCCCTTCTGCAGGGCGCAAGGAGAAGAGAAGCGACAGAAGGAAGGACGCAAACTAATACAGAGCAACCCGAGAAGACCGGATCATCCACCCCTCCAGTGAGGAACGAGATTTGAGCCGACCACCCGTTGACCAAAATCCCGGAACCTAACACTTGGCGCCGTCTGCGGGCTTCGGACCGAAAGCCTGGCTATAACACGAGCAATGACGAACAGCAGGGTGTCTAGGCACCACCGCCCACCAGGGGGCAATGGGAGAAGGAGAGAGCCTATACCCCCAGGAAGGCAGCCTAACCCTGGGAAGCAGCCAATGCAACCAGAACCACAAGAAATACCACAGCCTCCTCAACAGAACAACCAGGAGGGAGGACCCTCACGCCCAGCTGGGGCTGAGTCCTCCACAGCCTCCACACCTCGGGCAAGAAGGCCACAGAGAGAAAGAGACAGGGAGTGCCGTCCCAGCACACGGCACCCCCTGAGGGGTATTATTATGAGGCGCAACCCCAAGGGTACCCGTATGGGATGCCGGCCCAAAGAGATGGCAACCGCGCCCACACAACATATGCAAGGCCGGCATACACCCAGGGGACACACACTGAAGCTCATGAAGAGGAACAGATCCCAACAGAAGGGCACCACTCGCACCCTCGAACAGGGCAGCGAGAGGAGCAAAGAAGATACTACCAGGAGCCACCCCCAGAGGAAAGGCAACAATTCGTGCCTCCTAGGCAACAGCAGAACGCAAGGGCTTACACCCCACTGGGGGAGGACAGACAAGCAAGACCTCCAAGGAGGCAAGAATTCTATGAAGCACCCCAGCAGGGACACCAAGGATACACCTACAGTCCGTATCAATACGGACAAGGGATCTCGGCGAGTCCTATCTACAACCATGGAGGCTATCAGAGGAATTACACTCCAACACCGATATTGATCACTCCGGAAGAAATAGAGGCAATGATAACCCGGAAGATGAATGAGTCAAGGAAAACCAACTTGCATTGTCTAAGTGACAAAACGAACCACCCTTTCACAAGGGAACTGGAGATGAACAGGGTGCCAGACTCCCTGCACACAGTGCATATTGCAAAGTACAATGGGAAGGGAGACCCCCTAGAGCATATCCAACAGCATGAGGCCTCCCTATTTGGGAGGACCACTGATGAAAGATACAAGGCACTCCTGTTCCCAAAAACCCTATCAGGGGTGGCTTCACACTGGTTCTTCAGTCTACCCTCTGAAAGCATCCACTCATGGGAGCAGCTAAAGGCGAAGTTCCTGCAGAGATATCTAGGGGAGAGGAAACTCCTCAAAGGCACAGGCTCCATCGATGATGTGAAACAAGAATATGATTAATCTCTGGCCAGTTACTACACTAGGTTCAATCAAAATATCGCAGACATCCAGGGCGACATCACTGAGGGTGAGATAATACGAGCCTTTATCAGAAACCTAGGCCGCTTCGGGTCCACACTGGCAGAAAAGATGGCCAAGAAGCCAGCAAGCACCTTAGAGGAGCTTGCAGGAAGAGTCAAAACTCATATAGACCTGGAGAGGCACAGGGCAAGTAAGAAAGCCAAGATTCAAGCAGCCAAGGAAGACAATGCAAAGCCAAACAAAGGCAAACCACCCCAGGCACCTCAGCACACAAGGCAGCAGGAATGGCGTCCGCCCCAGCAAAGAAACCAAATGGGCGAACCACTAAAGCCCAGAGAAATAAACGTCATCAAGTTCGTCCCATTGAACGCCACTCCAGCTACTGTCCTCAAAGAGATGCGGAACCAGAAGCTCTGGTCACCCCCTGCAAGGTGGAGAGCCCCAATGGTGGGGAATCACAAGGATAGATGGTGCGACAACCATGAAGCTTACGGGCACGACACGAACGAATGCTTCAGCCTAAAGCTAAGCATCAACAATGCCATCCAAAGGGGAGACCTAAAGCAGTTCGTGGATCATGGGGGCAACAGCATGCAGCTAGGGCCATCACACAGAGACAAGGGCAAAGGCAAAGTAGACTACAACCCTCCACCCAACAAGAGAGGAACCATAAACATGATACACGGAGGAGTAGCGTCAGGTGGCCCAACTGCTAATGCAAGGGAAGTCTATGCATCAAAACTGAGTTCAGTGCCGAGGTGGAGGAAAAGGCCAAGAGAAGGAGAAGAAGTGAAGATTGAATTCTCAGAGAAGGACAAGAGCCACATCGTCTTCCCACATGACGATGCTCTAGTTATCACAATAGACATTGATAATTTTGATGTAAAGAGAATTTTGGTGGATGGGGGCAGCTCGGCTGACCTCCTAAGCTTGAGAGTCCTAGAAGAAATAGGGAAAACCAAGGCAGACATCAAACCAGTCAACTTCCCTCTAGTTGGCTTCTCAGGGGCAACAAGCTACCCCCTGGGAATGATAACCCTGCCGGTGACCATGGGCCAAGGATGGACACAGCTGAAGGTGAATGTTAATTTCCTGGTGGTTGAAAGCCTGGGAGCCTACAATGGGATCCTAGGAAGGACAACCATAAACCCATATGAAATCGTGCCATCCACTGTACACCAGAAGATGAAGTACATCACTGAGAATGGAGTCGGAGAAGTCCTGGGTGATCAACGCACTGCAAGGCAGTGCTACGTCAACTCCATGAGACGTGGATCACACGGGACAGATACAGTGGCAGTGGTCATGGTAGGAGCCGACCAAGATAGAAAGAAGAGGAGAAGGAGACAAAGGCAAGGAAAGATGACGAATGGAGTGGTACTCCGTTTGAGCATGCAGTTTTTTCAAACAGTGCCTAAGAGGAGACACAGGAGCAAGGTTGTGAAGGTGACAGCCATACCTTGGCAGCCAAACACCATAGAGGGGAAAAGAACAAGGAACTCCATCTTAAGAGGCTTCCGTTACATCGATGATATCAAGCAAATGCCGCGGGAGCCAATATCAAGCTATTTCCAGAGATTCTCCAGTTATGGTGCCAACATGGACATCACAAGAGGAGAAACCGTTAGAGCATTTATTAGAAACATGCATCCAAACTCATTCGAGACCTATGGAGGGCTCTATGAGATGGTCATGACAAGCACAATGAGGGAGCTCAAGGAAAAGCTAGACAAAGCATTTGCAAATGAAATGGAGCAGCTGGATGAAGTTCTGGAGAAAGGAAGAAAGACTGACACACTGGGAGGAGGTGTAAACTTCACATTCACACCCCTTACAGTGAGCATAGAAGAAATTTTCCACAAGCACCTCAAGCAAGAGCTACCCACATGCAGGGAGGAGGGCAAGGCCTTCCTAGGAAGGGATGCACAGGGATGGTGTGAGTACCATGGGACCTGGGGGCATCAAACCAACAACTGCATGGTGCTGAAGATAGAAGTGGAGGAAATGATTCACAAGGGAGGCCTGAAGGAGTACGTGGCAACAGACAAAGTGACCACCCCATATCCTTAGTTTCATATCTAGCACTTTACATGTTCAAGCTTTCCAAGTTTTTAAAACAACTTTTGAGAAGGAGAACTCACGAAGTTCCTCCAACTCTACAACTATCTTTATTTTCCTCCAAAGGGTGTTTTGACCCGCCCAAGGCACTCCATGTGTATAAAAAACACGAATGCTCTTAAGGGAGTAGGATTTCCTTCAAAGGCATTTTCCAATGAATGTGGTCATATAATCATGATGTTATCCTTACACAGATATGACTTCAAGTCAACGACATGCAACGCCCCCAAGAGCGTATCTTGAGAGTAGTTCTTACACTACGACATTCGACGCCCCCAAGAGCGTATCTTGAGAGTAGTATCCATACTACGACCTTCGACGCCCCCAAGAGCGTATCTTGAGAGTAGTATTCATACTACGACCCTCGACGCCCCCAAGAGCGTATCTTGAGAGTGGTTTCCAAAAACTACGAACTTCGACGCCCCCAAGAGCGTATCTTGAGAGTAGTTTTTACACTACGACCTTCGACGCACCAAGAGCGTATCTTGAGAGTGGTTTCCAAAAACTACGAATTTCGACGCCCCCAGGAGCGTATCTTGAGGTAGATTTGCAACCTACCAGATTCGACGCCACCAAGAGCGTATCTTGAGGTAGAAAAAACACTACCAGATTCGACGCCCCCAAGAGCGTATCTTGAGGTAGATTTCAAACTACCAGTTCGACGCCAACCAGGAGCGTATCTTTGGTCTAACCTGTGCCCTCCGGGAGCCTATCCTGTGAAACGTTAAGTGCCCTCCGAGAGCCTGTCTCGCGAATAGTTTCAACGCCAACCAGGAGCGTATCTTTGGTCTAACCTGTGCCCTCCAGGAGCCTATCCTGTGAAACGTTAAGCGCCCTCCGAGAGCCTGTCTCGCGAATAGTTTCAACGCCAACCAGGAGCGTATCTTTGGTCTAACCTGTGCCCTCCAGGAGCCTATCCTGTGAAACGTTAAGTGCCCTCCGAGAGCCTGTCTCGCGAATAGTTTCAACGCCAACCAGGAGCGTATCTTTGGTCTAACCTGTGCCCTCCAGGAGCCTATCCTGTGAAACGTTAAGCGCCCTCCGAGAGCCTGTCTCGTGAACATTCTTCGACGCCAACCAAGAGCGTATCTTTGGTCTAATCTGTGCCATCCGGGAGCCTATCCTGTGAAACGTTAAGTGCCCTCCGAGAGCCTGTCTCGTGATCAGATTCGACGCCCACCAAGAGCGTATCTTTGGTCTAACAGTACCATGTATACCATTTAAAGGGTATCAGAAGAGATCATCCCACAATGCTCAGAAGGATCCAATGAGAAAGTAATCTCAAAGTAAAGTGATATGAAGAACACATAATGTTTTTTCTTGATGAAATAGCAGGTATGGCATGAAGGAAAACACGAAAGAAGGATAAGTAAAGGAAATACATCAAGAGAAGAGTTCATAACCAAAGGGATATATACAAAAGCATGAGAAGCACTAATGTAAAGGCAAGCAAACCACGTAGTCAACAACATAATGCGACAAAGGAAAGTAACAACAAACACCACCACAATCTCAAAATACACTCAACCCATTAAAGGGGAGAAGGAGTATAGTTATATATATAAAGATAGCATGATGTAAACACATCAATCAGAACCTTCGGGAGAGTCACCCTCACCCCCTGAAGCTGAACCACCGGCAGAAATGGATGAAGAGGAGGAGTCTGAAGTACCGATCTCCACAGGTGTAGCATCCACCTGTGTAGGGGCAGGCTCGTCTGCAACAGCAGCCTGACCCCTCAGAACAGCCATGTAGCCAGTGGCGTATGGCTCGAAGTCACCAAGGTCACCAACTGGAAACTGAGGATCAATGCGGAAAATGTGATCAACCAGATACTCACCAAACTGGTTCATCTCCTGAGTGAGACGCGCGCTATAATCAGCAGTGAAGGCAGAGGAAGCCTTGTACTCAGACACTGCGACAGTCATCTCCTCTGCCCGGCACCTAGCCTCCAACTTCCGCAACTCCTCAGAGTGGAGTGAAGATGCAATCTCAGCCTCCCGACATAAACTACCCACGGTAGTCTCAAGCAAGGACACTTGGTCCCGAAGCTCCTGCATCTTCAAATCAGATAAGCACGCCTTCTCAGCAGCAGTGGCGAGCTCCGCCTTGAGAGAGACCTGGCTGTCCTCAAGGGTCTTCTTCTCGTCAGATAACTCGAGCACGAGTGATGACATGTTCACCATGTCAGACATACCCTAACAATTAAAACAAGGGGTGAGTAACCGAAAGACAACCAATATGAAAGTATAAAGAAGAAAGCAAGGAACAACTCACAGGCGCATAACGAGAGAGTACACCCTGAACAAAGCGTCGAGTCTCTCCAGGAGACTTGGGCTGAGCAACACGATCGCCAGGGGGAATGGCACCGCGGAGTACGCGGACGCCAACCTCAGGAGTCCGCAAAGAGGAGCTGCTATCAAGGTGGAACTCCTTCAAACCAGCGAAAGGAGTCCACTCAGACCCAATAACATCTTCATTAGTAAGACGCGCGAAATCCTTCCGACTTAAAGTCGGAGGCCCACCTACACAAGCGAAGCAAGTCAAAGGAAAATATAAACATAGAAGGATCAGTAACAAGGTAGAGATCATACCTGAGGACCGTGCCCTCGGCTGGGGGGCAGGGGAACCACCACCAACAGGTCGCTTCCCTTTGTCAGCCAGGGAAGGCACCTCTTCGACCACCATCTCCTTATCACGAGATAGGGTCGGAGGATGAGCAGTAGGCGAAGCAGGATCCGCAGCTTTCTTCCTCTTAGCAGCCGAGGCCCCGGCCTCAGAATCAGATCTCCGCGGCTTGGACTTCGAAGGTCCAGAGTCTCTGCCTACGGAGACGACCCTCTCGGTCACCAAAGGGGAGCGCCCTAGCAATATAAGAAAAACAAGATAAGGAAAACACAAGCTATACCATAAAGAAGCAAATAGGAGGAAGCATACCAGAGGCCCCAGCCTTCTTCCCAGGCATGGGGGATTTCTTCAGAGTGGAACTAGAAGGAGCCTTCCTCTTGCTCAGATCAACAGGGGCTCCCTGCACGTTATAGGTTTTTCCATGAAACCAACCTACAAAGGAAGAGCAGAAGGTAAATAAAGATGGGAAGACCAAGTGACATACCGAACCCCCGGAGTCAGGAGTCAAACTGATCCCGGCCTCGTAAAGATCCGTCTCAGTCACTAAGGACACGGGGCAGTATGACTGGGTCCTGTTGCTCTCATGAATGATCTTCATAGTCTCTAAATCAACTGAAGAGAACTCCCCGAAAGCAGGCCAACCATCGGACCGATCCTCATTCAAGACCGACCAAGTGACGTATCGATCCGTAATGAAGAAGTAATGCTTAGCCCAGTGACTGGCCGAGTTGTCACTCCGGGCCACGAAGCGGAGAGAGGTATCCCACTCGACCCCACTCAACCCGAAATCAGCAAATCGGGGATCCTTGAAGGTCGGATGGCGAGTTACGAAACTCGCAAACCCCACCTTCGTCTGGTATTGGAACCGGTAGAAACATCGGAACAGAACGAGGGAGTACTTCCAGGAGTACCAATGGCACAACACCCGGAAGCCCACCCAGACACGGAGGGCACTGGGGGCAAGGTTCACAGGAGAAATCCTGAAGAACCTGCTCAACTCTATGAGGTCATCACAGTAAGGCAACCTCAACCCAAATCGAATCTGGGAGGGGTACACGGCGACCTTCCCTCTAGGAGGCTCCGTCACTGTCTCGCGAGTATTCCCCAAGGAGGGGAGAAAAGGATACAGAGGCTCATCTAGGGGACAGATATCTCCTAAGGTAACGTGCTCATTGTAATCGGACCTAGTGAGATGGTTCTCCGACAAGGTAGCGAGACCTAAGGCAAAGGTAGCAGGAAATCCCAAAGTTCGAATCAAGTTTCGACTAACACCCCAACGAAGATCACGACACTAAGCTAACAATAGGAAAGGAAGTAATGCGACCAAAAAGGAAGAGAAAAGGAACTCACTCATCCTTCGGAGGATGCGACGCCTCTGTAGAGTCTGTGTGCGCGGACACCACCAGGAATACAGTACCTGCCACGACACGACAAATATCAAGACAAGAAAAATTTCCGAAGAACCGGAAACACTCCGACACCCGACCAACGACAACAACCAAAGATCCAAAAACACCCAGCAAAGATAGTCAACATGAGCCAAGGACACCATGACAACCAAATCGAATAATTTTATCCAAGCCTAAAGTCGGGTTTTGGGCAAAATTACCGTTACGCCCTCCAACGAAGATTAACACACCAACGGCGATACGACATCAAATTCAAAACCGGAATAGTCCAATCGGACAAGAAACTATATCCGGACGACCGGCAAAAAATTTTCCCAAATCCACAACTATCGACGGTTATCCACGGCAATCCCACTTTCAACCAAATTTCGGCAATCAAACATCGGCAATCAAGCGTCGGCAATCAAGTATCAACGATTCAAAAATCAACGTTTTATGCGGTAACGGAAAGGAAAAGAGCGGACCTTCGGAAAACCCGACCCGATGTGATAAACGGGTCCGGAATTCAAATTTCGAAGTCGGTCGGAATCAGCCCCTCGCCGGAGCCCCAATTCCGTCGTCGTCGAAGTCGCTCCCAGCCGTCCCTTCGTCGCCGGAGTCCGCCCCAGACCACGCCGGAGCTGCCTGGTCCCGCTGTCGACAGTCCTGGCCGGACTTGGCACTGCCGTCGTCGGAGATGAACTCGCCGTTGAAGCCTCTCGACGCCGCTGCTCGTCTTGTCACCGCCCTCCACCGACCAAGCTCGTGCCGCGTCGTCTTCGTCCGTCAGCCGCTGGAGGTCGCGCCGCCGTCTCGAGCTGCCAATCCACTAGCCGTCTTCGTCCCGTGCTGGTGGTCACCTCCCGCCGGAGCTGCTGGCCGGAATTTCGGGTCTCTCGCCGGAATTTTGGCCGGCCCTTACCTTGGGGGTGCTCTCAATTTTTTCTTGTTCTCCAAAGGTGAGTAAAGAGGGAAGATGGTGGCTATGGTGACTCCCTAAGGTATTTTTCTAACTCTCCTCTATATTGAAAAGATGATAGGGTTTTTTAAAGGGTTTTAATCACCACCCTCCATCTATCTTTAAATGAGATCTAAGGGCCAAGGAAAAACCATCATTTTTATCCCTTTCAACTATGGCTAAGTATATCTCCATACTTAGAAAAACTATCAAGTTAGGTTTATTCTTGAGCATTCCATACTTAGGAAAAAAATTTGGCCAAAATTAATTTTTTCCTCACTTAGATAGAATCCCGGCACGAATTTGAAGCGTAAGTTACTTAGTTACATTTGTATTGTGTCCCTATGCGAGTGTGAATTTTTTAAGTATACGCCGGTAGCAAAGATAGATTTATTGCTCCCACCTCAGACGGACACGTGCTTAGGCATACGTCCGCTCTACTCTAACGTTTACAACTCCTCTATCTCATAAGGCAGGGGGCAGGGTCGGAGACACGCATCCATGGGTAAGCTAGCACTCAGATGAAAGGTAAAACCCCGGTTTCAAATTGTGCGTATCATACCATCCTAAAATAGAGTCAATCAAGGGTTAGGCCATTGGTTGACTCGGGGGCATGTGATGGATATACGCCCAATTTGAACCCGTTGACTTCCAAACCGTTGTATTTTTATCATCCCATTATTGATTGCAAATCGAAACTTCAACACGAACACTTCGCGAGAACACCAACGGCTCGGACGAGGCCGAAGTGCTCGTCCGGCCGAGGCAAACTCACCTAGGTGAGGTTGGGTGGCCACACCCAACCTCCCCTAGGGGAGATCGGGTGGACCAACCCGATCTCTCCTAGGAGAGATCGGGTCGGCCAACCCGATCTCTCCTAGGAGGGATGGGGTTGGCCAACCCCATCCTCCCTAGGAGGGGTTGGGTGCCCTCACCCAACCCCTACCCTTGGGGGTCAGATTTCTTTCCCCCCCCCCCCCCCCAAGGGCCCCGGCACCATTTTTTGGACTCCCACACTCGGCTCACTCCGCCTACCTTCTCCGTATACTAAGGTCTTAATCATGCGTTTAAGGGTTAATTAACTGTGTTTAAAGGTTAACGATGTCATTAAGTCACCTTAATGACACCGTTGCCTATAAATACCCCACCTCCACAATTCATAGGGACATCTTGGCAATTTGGATTATTTTGCTCTGACATCTCTCTAGCTTTATCTCTCTAAAAACGACACTGACTTAGGCATCGGAGAGGGTTCACCAGGCACCACCCCCCCCCCTCTCTGTGTCTGGTATTGCCCCTTCTGCAGGGCGCAAGGAGAAGAGAAGCGACAGAAGGAAGGACGCAAACTAAGACAGAGCAACCCGAGAAGACCGGATCATCCACCCCTCCAGTGAGGAACGCGATTTGAGCCGACCACCCGTTGACCCAAATCCCGGAACCTAACACTCATAACACTTAACAATGCGCGACAAACAGTCGCAACTACGGACATCATGTTCATCATCTAAGGATATCTATCCTATCTTCCAAGTCCAAAGCATACGGACAACATAGATAACTCAAGGTATGAAATATTACTAACAAGTTATCACATGATTATTATTATTGAAAACAGGTCCAAGTGACGAAATATCATGCAAGCAAAGGCATAAACAAAGAATTATCAAAACAACATCAACCCATTCACAAAGGGTTCAACATGCTGGAAGCGGACAACCTGACACCAACCAAGAGATAACATCATCTCTAAGGATCTATGGCAAAGAGTTCATAATGTCAACATCAAATGCAATGTCGTCATCCACACAAAGGACACGACAGGAATGGTCGCTTCAACTTCAACAAGACATAGCTCTTCAACATAAGCGCGACAATCAGCAATACGTGCATCAAAATCAGCCGTCAACAAATGCTTACCTCAATGGGAGGAGCGCTCCTCCTTGGGCCGGTCCCTCGACCAGGGGGCAGAAGGCACCACCGCACGACCCTCAACTCTATTCCCTTTATCACAAGAAGGAGTTAGCACGGTCGTACTCAGCATAAAGAACTAAGAATCGCTCGAGGAACGCGCCCCTGCGTCGGATCTTTTGAGAATTGTGCTAAAAACAGAAACTGCAACCACGTGTTCAACAACATGAAAGCAAAAAATTGGAAAATTAACAAGTTCAAAGAAGATACAAGGAGACGTCTTACTCACAAGTCCTTTACCGCGACCGTGTCCGGAGACTCCAGAGTAACAGGGGCACTTGTACGGACATTCCTCCCAACAAACGAATTACTGTACACATCGGCTATCTGCAAAGACAAGCTTTTTCCATCAAGTCCAACCTACATTACAACATGATACGAGTCATAAAAGACATCAACATCTACACTGGGTGTATTATTTAGCTGCTCAACCATGTCGACATCCGAACACAGAGTTACTCGCAGAATGGAGATAGTGGACTTATTCATGGTAACAGTCGTGGGAAGATTAATTCCGACAAGAAGACAGCAAGATCTGATATCCTGGAAAATGCAACCAACAATCCAGTCAGTGCGTAAACACGCATCAACACCTATGCAAACATTTATGCAACGGACGCCCGGGTTCAAGCCTAGGACGCCAAGCGCCGAGTGTCAAGTACAAGTGCCGAGTGCAAGTGCCGAGTGCCAGCGCTAAGTGCCAGCGCCGAGTGCCAGTACCGAGTGCCAGCGCCAGGTGCCCGTGCCGAGTGTCCGTGCCGAGTGCCCGTGCCGAGTGCTCGTGCCGAGTGCCCGTGTCAAGTGTCAGTGCCGAGTGCCCGTGTCAAAGTGCTAGCGCCTCAACCCTGCAGCCTAGAAATACAACCGACAGTCACTACAACGTGCATACACGCAACAGTCTCTCATACAGACATCTAAGCAGTGTACACTCCATATGGAACAACTATGTACGTACAAAACTCGTTAGTCTTCGCGCAACAAGTTACAAGCATCACGCAAGGGGGGCAACTTCTTCAAAACATTAACCTTGCATGACAACATCGAGCTCATACTCGCAGCATACATGATTACAAGGGTGGAATATTTCTAAGTGTTTTGCTCAGGATGACAGTCAGCATATTGCAAGCTGTCAGCATGCTACTATGTGTCAGCATATTATCAGGTGTTGGCATACAACCTGTGTTCACATCAAGCATATGGATACAGCGTACATAGCCAGGGATGGAGAAAAGATTCTAAGTGTGGGGGCAAGTGTGCACATACATGTACGTACATACATGTCGACAAGGATGCATGTCGACAAGGAGAAAATATTTTCTAAGTGTTTTCATGTACGTACATACATGTTGGCAAGGATGCATGTCGACAAGTGAAAAATATTTTCTAAGTGTTTCCATGTACGTACATACATGTCGGCAAGGATGCATGTCGACAAGTGAAAAATATTTTCTAAGTGTTTACATGTACGTACATACATGTCGACAAGGATGCATGTCGACAAGGAGAAAATATTTTCTAAGTATTTCCATGTACGCACATACATATCAAGAAGGATGCATGTCGACAAGGAGAAAATATTTTCTAAGTGTTTCCATGTACGTACATACATGTCGGCAAGGATGCATGTCGACAAGTGAAAAATATTTTCTAAGTGTTTCCATGTACGTACATACATGTCGGCAAGGATGCATGTCGACAAGTGAAAAATATTTTCTAAGTGTTTCCATGTACGTACATACATGTCGACAAGGAGAAAATATTTTCTAAGTATTTCCATGTACGTACATACATGTCGACAAGGATGCATGTCGACAAGGAGAAAATATTTTCTAAGTATTTCCATGTACGCACATACATGTCAACAAGGATGCATGACGACAAGGAGAAAATATTTTCTAAGTGTTTCCATGTACGTACATACATGTCAACAAGGATGGATGTCAACAAGGGGAAAATATTTTCTAAGTGTTTCCATGTACATACGTACATGTCGACAAAGATGGATTGCATACAACAAGTAGCTATTATCAACTTCTACAATACCTCCTAAGCATTCCTACGACGCTCATCGACAAAGCTCATACGACGACATCTATTGCAACAAGCATTAGATATTGTTAAAATATTTTCTAAGTGTTTTAGCATGTTTGCAGACAATGACCGACAGTCTATACATGATGCTCAACAATACATTGCCTAAGCTATCATTACCAACGTACAACCATGGACGGCCATGTACGTACAACTACCGATCATCAATATCGGGCATACTAAAGCAACGACTAAGGCATGGAACAACATGTCGACAATGAACACTACGCGTATCAAATTCATCATTTTACATGCATGTTTGCATATCGCATGATTCATGATTTATTAATTGCTAAGTCATTTTAGGGTATACGGATTATATTTCTAGCATCACGTAATTACGTTCTTGCCATGAGCGTTACTTGTACATACATGTTGATAAATAGCATGTCCGCATGACATATTACTAATCGCTTATATCCCTAGCGGTAATCATGTTTGTACGTTATATATCCGCATTCTCTATTGCACTAATCGTGATGACAGGAAATAAAGTCACTCGCTCAAAAAATCAAAGGACGGACGAAATCAAGACTTCTACGTCCAACCGACGATCAAAACCGGAAGGTTAGCGTCAAGCTCAAATTGGACATGTACCCTAACTTAAAATAGAGTCAAGAAAGGTTTTGAACCGTTACTTGAATCGGGGGCAAGTGATGGATATATGTCCAATTCGGGTTCGTATTTATATTTCGGGCCTCGTAAACACGTCAAAAATCACATTACGGTTTAGAAAACATCTCCTAAGGGTCAAAACGGTCCGGAAGCGCGGTACACGCGTCCGGATTGCAGCAACCCGGACGTCCGGGTTACGCGGAAATCCGGACCTCGCCGAATTGCCCAAATTCGACGAGGTCCGGATTGCTCTATGGGTATTACGCGTACCCCCAATTAGAGTTACGCATAGAGAAGTCGAGTTCGCGCATTGCCAATATTGCTGACGGTTACCGCTTCCCTTTGAACCCTCATCAAACCGCTTCAAAACCGGGTCCGGTCCCAAGGTAGCCTATAAATAGGAGACCTTGGCCACCCATTTGGGACATTCTCTCAATTTTCACAACTTTGGCATTTTTGAGCTCTGACTTCTCTCTAGAAATATTTTCTCTCTCTAGAATTATTTTTCTCCCTTTAGCCCAATCGTGACTTAAGCATCGGAGAGGGCTCCACTAGCACCACCCCCCCCCCTCCCTCTCCGTGCTAGTATTGGCCCCTTGTGCAGGAACGGTCCCCGCAGCTAAGGTGTGGAAGAGAAATAGGAGTAAGACGAGCCCAGACGCTAACCGAGACACAGCGTTTTGGCGAGACTCAGACGCTAACCGAGACACAACCTTTTCCTGAGACACAGCATTAGACCGAACACTCGTCACCGGCATCTGGCAAATACCTCTTCCAGGCGAGGAGTGTCCGCCACAACCCGAACAACCCGATCAGACAAACGCGTCCATCCGACCCATTTCAACCAGGACGCAACAGTCTCGATATTGCCCTTTTTGTAGGTATCTCGAGGAGGAGGAAGAGCGGAGGTCCGAAGCAAGAAGGCACTCAGGACACCATGTGCGAATAATGGGCCGACCGGAAACCCCCTCCCCGACACCCATTCGCAAGTATACAAGAAGAAGTAGCCCACGAGGCGAGAATACTAGAAGGAGAAGCCCAGGAAGAAGAAGAGTAAGGAAGGAGAAGCCTACGACAAACAGTCGTGTGTAAACAATGCATATCCAAGATCCATCCTCATAATCGAAACTAGGCATTAAGTTTGATTAAAACGTCAAAATTTCAAACCAATTAGCGTTGTGTAGGTATTTTTAAAGTTCGAAAACATAAGGATTTTAAAATATGACCATCCTATTTTCAGTTGACTCGGGTTGGTCAGACCAAAACGTTCTGGTTCACGTCAATTCGGTCCGACCGGTCCGGTCTGGTGAAACCGGTCCGGCCGGTACGCTTCGATAAAATAGGAATTCAGTTTGGTTCTTCACACAAACCGGGTCGGTTTGGTTCGACCCATTAGTTATCCGGTCCGACCCGACCCGACCTGGATGGGTCGGACCAATTGAGAAAACCCGAATTGGTTGACCTGCTCCGGTTGGACCCGATGAACCCGTCCCGATTCAATTCGGTTGACCTGGTTCGGCCGGCTCGGGTTCCCAGGTCTTCCGGGTCAGTTGACCCGAACCGGATGTGCAAAATTGGACCGGCCCATTACCCTATAGGTGCGGCCGAATATCTCACTTCATGGCTAAGTAGGGTTTTAAAATCCATTAAAAACTTAACTTAGCCTCCAAGTAAGTATAATTATAGATATAATTTCCAATATTTATCATAATATAAATATATATATATTTTCAGCCATATATATATAAATATATATTATTTATTGTCAGGATTCTATATTTAGGGATATAAATCTATCAACAATATATTTTCTGAATCTTTAGGCAACTAATATCTATCAATAATATCTAACATCCCTAATATTGTGCTAGGATATATCGATAGTAAATATCACAATTATCAGGTGAATCTAGCCCTAATTGTGGCCTAATTCATCTAACAATTTGGCTAAATTTTACTAAAAAAATTCAACATTAATTTCGGCCGAATTTTACATTACTTGGGGCCTAAGAAATTAAAAAATTTACTTTGTAATTCCTTATGTGCAGGTTCGGCCGAAACATGCTATTAGGGCTAGTGGTCAAATTTCAAGATCAAATTTTACTAAGATCAATAATCCAATGTTTAATTTTGATAAAGGTCACGTTTTTCTTGAAAATTATGAACATCAATTTTTCCGAAAACACTCAATTTCATGAATATCAGTTTTATAAAAAAAAAACTCAAGAACACCAGTTTTATCAAAATCAAGAACTCCCTAACACAAACTCTGATACTACTGTAGGATGTAGGGGATAGATACTACGGACAAAAACACGTGTACATGTCAGGTAAACTAATTACGCAGTGGAATCGAGACACATTCCAGCTCTTGCTTTTCGTAGACCTAAGATCTTGAGGGGAGTTCGCAGTACGCCGGACGGATACTGTACGGATTCTTGTTAAGAAGTCGCCTACACGGAATGGTCTCCACAGCAAATCCTCTTGTCGATTGCTCAGATGGATGGATCTCTGGGGTAATTTCTCAAAGCAATTTGGCACCTCCAATGGTAAGTTTCGGCTGAACTATGCTAGATAGGGAGGAGGGATTTCTTTTGTCTCAACACTTAGGAGAAGGAGTGATTATTTGATTAACCCTAAAGAATCCTGACACGCCCTATTTATTAGAGGAGGTGGGCAAAACCCACATCAACGCTCTTAGGATATTCAGTCGGCCTCATAGTAAAGAGGAAAGTATATAGAAAAGACAGTTCTTTTCCATGGAGGCCCAATTTTGGGCCTCTCATGTCAATTAGGATTTTAGGCCTAGCCCAAATCTCTAATGTGACATTACCCAATTACTTAGGTGTTGGGCTATATTAAAGGGCTCCTATTATGGCGGCCCATTCACCAAATGCCAACACTACCGACTATAGACTGTGCTATGTGGGTAGTAAGATTGAATTGTCTGGGTTCAGTGACGCTGAACATGATGGCGATCCGGATGATCGTAAGCTTGACTGTTCTGCTTGACGTCGAGGACGGGAGTAAGCCCGTGAGGATTTACTCTGACAGTCAAGCAGCGATAGCGGCAGTTAAGAATCCAAAGTACCATAGTAAGACGAAACACATTGACGTTAAATATAATTATGCGAAGAGTATGATAGGAGACAAAATTATCACATTAGAATACCTTTTCTCTAAGAGTTTGGTTGCAGACCCATTGACTAAACCTTTACGCATGGAAGTTTCGAAAAACATGTCAAAATGCTTGGATTGCGTAGGGTTTAAGAGGCTTGTATTATGTCAATAGCATTTTGAGTTTTAAAATAAAAGAATTGCAATTTGAGTTTACGACGTCATGATGGATGGATGAATTACATCGGATTTACTGTCTACAAACTAGTCGTTGGAGTGTAAAACCTCCCAATAAAATATGTCAAATGTGGGCATTGCCTCATCACACAGGTACAATCGTATTGATAGAGGGGGAACCTCTACCATATCAAGACTGAATAAGACCACGGTGTTTTGAAAGATAAACCTGGTTAAGCAAAACGATCATTTGGTTTCGGGGTAACACGAAATGATCATTATTTTGCGGATCACCGTGATGAGCTTTGTTCGCCGGAAACCACATTTCTAGCCAAATGAAAATCTGCGATAGAGTATGAAATTTCCCACTCCTGACAATATGTAAGTTCCGGTTATGCTATCGACGCGCACTTCATACTGCGCGTGCCATGTTCGACCACGGGGTCAGGCTCAGTTGTGCTAGGTGGAATCTTCCGAGGTTCTTATGGGCGCAAACTTCTTCACCTGGAGCGTGTGACTGATCTCGGGTGCTTACAGAAGGAGCACCTGAAGTATCCTTACCACTCAGAACTCGTATCTAAGGTTGGGCTCAATGTTCGCCTCCAGGCGTACGAACGCAGTGCCCGAACATAAAGGCCTAGTGACCACGTACTGTAAACCGGTTGAGTTTGACTGAGAATATGAGCAACGGGGATGGTCATGTACACCTGTGATTTTCCGACTCTTGTATTCAATAGGGGGCCACCAACCAGATATTAGTTGATGGTTGTGAATACTTGTAAAAATGCCTTGGAGAAGTGTTCCTATGTGAAAACTAGGCAATTGGATAATAACAGTTGACCGGGTATACAGGCGGCATAGAGAAGTAACAGGTTGATAACAGGTTGGGGATCAACGTTCCGCGGATGCTAGAACAATCTTAACCGATCAGTAGCACGATGCCCGTTGTGTCTGCCGGCCGCACGACAAACCTCGTATGAACAATTTTGAAGCTGGATTGGATTGAAGATTAAATGTTGATGTGTTGGTCGGCAACATATTAACAGGCACCCTCCCATTATGGCGAGTAGAGCTGTTGGTATTTGGTGAATGGGCCGCCGTAATAGGAGCCCTTTAATATAATTCCAACAATTAAGTAATTGGGTAATGTCACATTAGGGATTTTGGGTCATGCCTAAAATCTCAATTGACATGAGAGGCCCAAAAATGGGCCTCCCCTTTACTAGTGTGGCCGGGTGAATTATTGCTTTAGGGTTGATGTGGATTTTGCCTACCTACTCTATAAATAAGGAGTGTCAGGGTTTTATTTAGGGTTAATCACTTTCTCCCTTTCAGTTGAGACTAAAGAAATCCATCCTCCCTTAGAGCAAGTTTCAGACGAACCTATACCTAGCAAGGAGGTGCCAAATTGCTTCGAGCAATCATCCCGGAGATCCATCTCGCCAAAGAATTGTTAGAGGCTTTGCTATGGAGACCATTCCGTGTAGGTGATTCCTTAACAAGAATCCGTACAGGAGCCGTCCGGTGGACCGCGAACTCCCCTCAAGATCTTGGGTCTACGGAAAGCAAGAAACTGGTATGTGCCCCTATTCCGCTGCGTAATTAGTTTACCCGGCATGTACACATGTTTTGTTCCGTAGTAGTTATCCCCTTAATTCCAACAGGTTCATAACGTCGACAATCGATTTGACGCTTTTCTTCTTTCGAATTATCGACGAACCTAGGTATTATGACCATCTCGGGATCATTGTGTTGATAATCGATTTGATGACTTCTATGATGACGCCTCTTCTATCAAATTGTCGAAGAACCTAGGTATTATAACCATCTGTGGTTCATAATGTCGACAATCGATTTGACACTTTTCTTCTTTCGAATTATCGATGAACTTTGGTTTTACGACCATCTCGGGTTCATTGTGTCGATAATCAATTTGAGGACTTCAATGTCGACGCCTCTTCTATCGAATTGTCGACGAACCTAGGTATTATGACCATCTTGGGTTTATAATGTCAAAAATTCATTTGACGCTTTTCTTCGTTCAAATTATCGACGAACCTAGGTATTATGACCATCTCGGGTTCATTGTGTTGATAATCGATTTAATGACTTCAATGTCGACGCCTCTTCTATCAAATTGTCGAAGAACCTAGGTATTATGACCATCTTGGGTTCATAATGTCGACAATCGATTTGACGATTTGCTTCGTTCAAATTATCGACGAACCTAGGTATTATGACCATCTCAAGATCATTGTGTCGATAATCATTTGATGACTTCAATGTCGACACCTCTTCTATCAAATTGTCGACAAACCTAGGTATTATGACCATCTTGGGTTTATAATTTCGACAATCGATTTGACATTTTTCTTATTTCGAATTATTGATAAAACCTAGGTATTATGACCATCACGGGTTCATTGTGTCGATAATCGATTTGATGACTTCAATGTCGACACCTCTTCTATAGAATTGTCGACGAACCTAGGTATTATGACCATCATGGGTTCATAATGTCGACAATCTATTTGACGCTTTTCTTGTTTTGAATTATCGGCGAACCTAGGAATTATGACCATCTCAGGTTCATTGTGTCGATAATCGATTTGATGACTTCAATATCGACGCCTTAAATGATAGTAATCTCAAATGTTTGAAAAAGCGCTTGAGGGGCTATATATATTTAACATTCCTGAGTCACATCAAAAGCAAAAATGAAAACATTAGCCACGTAGGAAATATAAAAATATTTATTTGGGTGTTTTCTCAATGACTTCTCTTTGATTGCGACGTCTCATAGAGGTGAAGTAGCAGCGTCAAGACGAAGTTTGATCCCCCCCTAACCTCCCCAATTCCGTATGGTGTCGGTAACTTTATAACTTGATGAGCAATTGAAGGGATAATGTGGTAGGAGTTGAGAGTTGTCCTCCCAATGATGGCATTTTATGCAGAGGCGGCGTCGACGACTACGAAAAGTATGTCAATCTTCAAAGCCTTGTTTTCCTTCATCAGTATTACTGTTAGTCAGATAACACCCATAGGATAGGTAGTTTTTCCTGCAAAATGCACCAAAGGGAAATTGACCTTTCTCATGTTCTTTTTAGTGATTCCAAGATTTAGGAAAGCTTCATAGAAAAGGATATATGTTAAGTTTCCACCGTCGATGAGAACTCTATTGACTTTATATTTTGCCATTGTGGCCGTGATTACCAAGGCGTCTTCATGGGGTTGGGTCACCATCATGAGATCATCTGTTGTGAAGCTGATAACTACCTGTTCAGGATATCGAGGTCTTTTTCCCATTATGGCCGTTGTAGAGATTTGGGTGGCGTAAACCTCGCGAGCGAGCTGGTTTCCCCTCCTGAAGCAAATCCTCCCGCAATGACATTAACAGTTCCTAATAGGGGTGGGGTCGTTGTGTGGGGGAGAGCGGGATTGCCTTCCACGGCTTCTGTTTCTCTTTCTTGGAGCTTTAGGAGGATTTTCACAAATTTCAGTAATTTACCTATTTGGATGAGGGCTTCGATGTCTTGCTTTAAGATGATACATTCGTTTGTGTCGTGACCCTTGACACGCTGGTAACGACAGTAGTCGTTTACCTGTTGCCCCATAGGTTTTTTCCTCGCCAAAGGTGGGTCATCCAATATGAGTGTCTCCATCTCTTGCAACACCTCTAAGATGTTATGTGTGAGAGGGGTATATCGCGCCAAGTAGGGATTTTGGTCCCGCTTTTGGTTTTAGCGATTGTTCTGTCGGAAAATCCCATATCGCATCTCTTCTTTTCTTTGAAGTCGGGAGTGGGCTTGTTCCTCTATCTTGGTTGACACCAATTGCTTTCCCGATTCCATGAGTGGCTTCTCATGTTATCTTTCGAGATCAATAAATTTTTTGAATTTAGTGGCGAGAGCATTAATCTTTCTGACATGCTTCATCACCATGATATCCTTCAAGGCTTGATTCTGCGACCTCAATCATCTCCAAAAGGTTCTGATGAGTTCGCCATCTGTGGCGTCTTCATTCAACTATTGTAGTATTTTATGGTACATGGTATAACTGGCTAAGGTTTCATCTGGACCTTGCTCAATTTTATCCAAGAAATCCATATTTTTTAGGCGCAGCCTCTGACCTATATGCCCCTCTATAAACTTGGCCTTCAACTCTTCCCATGAGTCTATTGAGTTGTCGGGAAGGTCGTAGAACCATATAAAGGCTCCTCCTTAAGAGTGGTTGGGAAAATCTCGCGTAGAGATCCGTCGTCGCCCCTCTTCTTAGCAAAGATGAATTGTGGGTGTTGATATGTCGGACGGGATCTCCTTCTCTTTGTAGTCATCGATATTTCTTGCAAAGAATTGAGGCAACACTCGAGTGTCGAGCAGCCTTTTGGAAGAAGGATGGGAAGTGTGATCCCTGACAGTCAGCGTGTCACTTATTTGTCTCCTTCTTTTCTCCAATAACTCATCCACCTGCCCCAGTGTGAATAACACAGGTTCCTTCGTTGGGGAGTCGATCATTGCGGCATTCTTTGCTTCTTTTTGGTCTGGGCGTTTCGTCCCAGTAGCGTTCAGGCTTGAAGCTTCATCTTCCTGCTGGGAGGCTTCAAGTACTGGCTCTTTGGCGGTTGGGAGGATTCCCGCCTGAGCTTGATTCCAAAATGTTGTGAATGCCGCCAGCATTTTTGGTGGGATAGCCACAGGGGTTGTCCTTGTTTCTGCCAGGTTTGGAGGTTGATGGGCTTCGCTATGGCCGTTAGGCCCTTTAACGGCGAGGAAACGGTGAATAGGCCCATTGGGCTCTAAACGGAGGTCAAGAAGACCAAGGTGAAGGGTCCCGACGGAGGGAGTCCCGATGATGAAAGGTCCCGACAGAGTCTGTCCCGATAGCTGAGCTAGATGCTCCCGATGAGATGCCTTTAAGTAGGCCCCGATGACAAATCCCATAGAACGATTGGCCCTTCATGATGACGAGGGGCCCCGAGCGGTGACACAATGAGATAACTCTGGAGTCCCCGATGTTAGTCGGGACTTGCTATCAGAGGTTGAGGCCGGGATACGCGGGGGCGTGGCCGAGATACGCGGAGCGTGATTGAGATACGCGGAGCGTGGCCGAGATACGCGGGGCGTGGCCGAGATAAGCGAGCTCATGGCCTAGATAGGCGGGATCGTGCCCGAGATACGCGGAATATGGGCTAACCACCCCAACGGTTAACCAGGTAACTGAGGTACCTCTCCGCCTATAAAAAGGGCAGAGGTTACCTCAGATCAAGGACGTTTTGAGATACACACTTTGAGTTTACTGCTTGCCAGTTCATACGAGATACTCATTTAAGCATCGGAGAGGGATTCTGGGTCACCGCCCGGTCTATCCCCTCTTGCAGGATTATGTGGAGCAAAGGAGCTCGGATCGCCGTCAAGACCGTACCGGAGTTCCACCGTGATCCAACATTGGCGCTGTCTGTGGTAATGTGACAAAAATCTAATATGCCTTCTACTCGTTCAATGGCGGCTGGCAAGCAAAGAAGACAAGGACAATCTGGTGGTTCCCGTCATCCTGCTGGGACGACTCTGAATTCACCACCAGAGCGTGCTGGGGACCAGAATCTCCCTGCTGAGGTCTCCCAGACCGGGGAGTACAACGACCAGACAGGGGAGCACCACGAAGTCCCCGAAGATGCTGCCCAACACCAAGAGAATAGGGGGCAGGAGGCTCCCCCAAATCCAGACCTGACGAAGGCTGTGGCGGATGCCATGCCGCTGTTCTTGGCGGCCGTGGAGGCTCTTTTAGATCGAAGAGAGGCTGCGAGGAGGCAAGAAGAGGTGCCCCCGCCGGAAGAGGTTCAGAATGTGCAGGAGGCCCAACCTCGGAGCCAGGACAGGGGTAAGGAGCCCGCTCAGACAAAGCGATTTGTGGTCGATGGGCCAGGACCAGTGCAGCATAAGACCATTCCCCTCAATGGTCCCATTACCCCCGATCAGGTGGTGAAGATCGTGAACATCTGCATGGGAGAGCAGAAGCCGCTGCTGTGGGAGCTGAGGGATCGATCCTCTCATCCCTTTGTTCCCCGATTGATAGACACCCTCGCCCCACCAGGGCTGGGTATCCCCACCATTAAGGAGTATGATGGTGAGGGAGATCCGGTTCGTCATGTCCAGAAGCACCTCATGGCGTGTCTGGGCAGAGCCCCGAATTAAGATATCGTGTGTACACTGTTCCCGAACACACTTGGTGAGAGAGCCTTGACCTGGTTCTTCAGTCTGCCCCCAGGGTGCATCACTTGCTGGGCTGATATGCACGACCGCTTTATTCAGCAGTACCAGGGTCGTCGACGTCTGTTGAAGAGTGTGAGGTCCCTGACCCAGGTGGTGCAGAGGCCCGATGAGTCGCTGGCACACTATTACCAGTGATACACTGCCAGCGTGGCGGAGATGACGAGGAGATTTCGGAGGGTGAGACCATCCGTACCTTCATTCGGAACCTAACAGCCCCCTATGGTTCCGACTTGATGCACAGTGTGGCTGAGAAGCCTGTATGGAATATGGAGGCATTGCATAAAAGGGTGAAGCGGCAAATCGACGTCCAGGAGTCGAAAATAGCTGCTGGAGAGCTTGAGCCCCCGAAATCGAATAAGGGAAAGCAGTCGTCCAAACCCTTGGACGATCGAAAGTCGAAGGATAAATCCGAGAGCAGTCGAGGTCGCTCTGATCGAAGGTATGATAGACGTTCTTCGAGGAAGGACAAGCGGGAGGATCATAGCATTCCTCTCAACAGCTCTATGGCGGAGGTGTTAACGGTCATGGAACGACAGGGTATCTCCAGGTACCCTCCGAAGAAAGAAGGAGAATTTTTGGGATCCCGCACCGATCGTTACTGTCGGTTCCACCGCGCAAATGGTCACGACACTAATCCTTGTAGGGAGCTGAAGAAGGAGATCGAAAAACTGATCCAGAAGGTGAAGCTTAAGGAGTTTGTCGGGGAGAAGCGGTGTCGATCCCGATCCCGATCCCGATCGCGGTCCCGTTCCCGATCCCGCGATTGGTCCCCAAAGAAGAAGAGGTCTGAGCCGGAGTCTTCTGGTGCCCGTAAGGAGAAACGAGGCACTATCAATGTGATTCACGGAGGGTTTGCCGCGGGAGGTGACACTACAGCCTCTCGGGAGGTTTATGCCTCTAGGATTTCTGCTGCTGTGGTACTGGGCAAGAGGTCCCGATCCTGGACCCTGAAGGAAGAGATGGTGATTTCCTTCTCATCGGAGGACCTGATAGGAGTAGACACTCCACATGATGACGCTCTGGTCGTGACCCTTGACGTGGATGGGTACGAGATGAAGCGGATTTTGATCGACGGAGGGAGCTCCTCCGATATTCTGTTTCTGGATGCACTGGAAGACATGGGAAAGACGAAGAAGGATCTCAAGGAGGTAAACTTCCCGATGGTCGGGTTCTCTGGTATTACCTCCTATCCGCTGGGAATGATCACCTTACCAGTGGAGTTTGGTAGCGGGTGGAAGGCGGAGAGGAGAAACGTGGACTTCGTGGTGGTTGAGTCCGCGGGGACTTACAACGCGATTATCGGGAGAACCACCATCAACCCCCTGATGGCAGTTGCCTCGACTGTACACCAGAAGATGAAGTTCCCGACTGACCATGGAGTCGGGGAGATCAAGGGTGACCAGGTGGCCTCCAGGAGGTGCTACATTAATGCCACCCGACGGAAGAGACGAGAGGCCATGGCTATCCTCCAGACCGATGCCGATCCTAGAGAGGAGTTTGGGCGTCCCGCTCCCATGGAGGATTTGAAGGAGGTCGAGATTGACAGACCTCAGAGAAAGGTGAAAATCGGGTCCGCCCTGTCTGACGAGAGGGCCCGAGAATTGATTGAGCTGCTTAAAGAGTTCAAGGAGCTGTTTGCCTGGTCTCCGAGTGACATGCCAGGAATCAGCCCCGATGTGATCATGCACGAGCTGAAGATTGATCCCACGATCAAGCCTATCGCGCAGAAGAGGCGTCCGATGGGCGCGGACAAAAGGATTGCGATCCAGCAGGAGGTGGGCAGGCTGCTCGATGCTGGGTTTATCAAGGAGCTCCGATTCCAGACCTGGGTCGCTAACCCGGTGCTGGTGAAGAAGAGCAATGGGAAGTGGCGGATATGCGTGGATTTCCGCGACCTGAATAAGGCTTGCCTGAAGGATTGTTACCCGCTCCCGAGAATCGACCAGTTGGTGGATGCAACGTCGGGACATGAGTTGTTGAGCTTCATGGATGCGTACTCGGGCTATAATCAGATCAAGATGGCTAAGGAAGATGCCCCCCACACTGCCTTTTATGCCGACAGTGACATCTATGACTATGATGTCATGCCTTTCTGACTGATCAATGCCGGGGCAACCTACCAGCGGATGGTGAACAAGCTGTTCGGAGATATGCTGGGGAAAACCATGGAGGCTTACGTGGACGATATGCTGGTAAAGTCCCGACAAGCTGAGGATCATGTGCACAACCTAGCTACGGCGTTTGAGCGGATGAGGCTCCATCAGGTTCACTTGAACCCGACAAAGTGCGCCTTCGGAGTCCACTCGGGGAAGTTTCTGGGCTTTATGGTGAGTCAAAGAGGAATTGAGGTGAACCCCGAGAAGCTGAAGGTGATCGAGGAGATGCAGTCTCCAGTAAATCATCGGGAGGTGCAAGTGCTGAATGGCCGACTGGCTGCAATGAATCGCTTCCTGTCTAAGGCAAGTGACCGATCCATGCCGTTTTTCGAAGTGTTGAGGGCCAACAAGAAGTTTGAGTGGACTGCCAAGTGTGAAGAGGCGTTCCAGGCACTCAAGCAGCACCTTCGCACCCTCCCGCCGTTGGCGAAACCAGTCCCAGGTGAGCCGCTCTATCTATACTTGGCTGTTTCTGAATTTGCCATTAGCTCTGTGTTAGTGAAGGTTGTCGAGGGTAATCAAGTCCCCGTCTATTATGTAAGCAAGGCGTTTTCCAAGTCTGAAATAAATTATCCCGCCGTTGAGAAGTATCTCTTTGCGTTGATTATTACTGCTCGGAAGCTGAGGCCTTACTTCCATGCTCATGAGATCACTGTGTTGACGAATCAGCCTCTGAAGCATTTTTTGAACCGACCTGATGCGTCAGGGAGATTAGTGAAATGGGCAGTCGAGCTTAGTGTGTTTCGTATACACTTTGCTCCGAGAACGGCTATTAAGGGCTAGGCGTTGGCGGATTTCATAGCAGAATCTACAACCCCCGATCTGGAAGAAGCGGGCCCCGTAGAGGGGGCAACCATGGAGGTCCCGATAGCAGAACAACCAGAGATGGCAGAGCAATCAGAACAGCCAAACGAGGAAAATACTTGGGAGATGTAAGTGTTAAGTTATGGGATCTCAGTCAACGGGGTGTCGGCTTTAATCCCACTCCTTGTAGGGGGGGGGTGTGTGTGATCCGGTCTTCTCAAGTCGCCTTGTCTTTTCCTATGTCCTTCTTCCGTTCCTTCTGCCCTTGGTTCCTTCTCTTCTTCTCTCCCTTTGCCCTTGGTTCCTTCTCTTCTTCTCTCCCTTTGCCCTGCAAAAGGGGCAATACCAGACACGGAGGAGGGGGGGGTGGTGCCTGGTGAACCCTCTCCGATGCCTAAGTCAGAACTATACTTCTAGAGAGATAAAGCTAGAGAGATGTCAGAGCTAAATTATCCAAATAGCCAAGATGTCCAAATGAGTTGTGAATGTGGGGTATTTATAGGCAACGATGTCATTAAGGTGGCTTAATGACATCGTTAACCTCTAAACACAATTAATTAACCTTTAAGTATATAATTAAGACCTTAGGATTCGGAGGAGGTAGGCGGAGTGGACCGAGCATGGGCGTCTGAGAGTGGTGTCGGGACCCTTGGGGGGGGGAGGAATCCGACCCCCGAGGGTAGGGGTTGGGTGAGGGCACCCAACCCCTCCTAGGGAGGGTGGGGTTGGCCAACCCCATCCCTCCTAGGAGGGATCGGGTTGGCCGACCCGATCTCTCCTAGGAGAGATCGGGTTGGCTGACCCGATCTCTCCTAGGAGAGATCGGGTTGGCCAACCCGATCTCTCCTAGGAGAGATCGGGTTGGCCAACCCGATCTCCCCTAGGGGAGATCGGGTCGGCTGACCCGATCTCCCCTAGGGGAGGTCGGGTGTGGCCACCCAACCTCACCTAGGTGAGTTCGCCTCCGTCGGACGGGCGCTTCGGCCCCGTCCGAGCCGTTGATGTTCTCGCGAAGTGTCCGGGTTGAAGTTTCGATTGGAAATCATAAATGGGACGATAAAAATACAACGGTTTGGAAGTCAACGGGTTCAAATTGGGCGTATATCCATCACATGCCCCCGAGTCAACCAATGGCCTAACCCTTGATTGACTCTATTTTAGGATGGTATGACACGCGCAATTTGAAACCGGGATTTTACCTTCTTTGTCTGAATGCCTGCTTACCCATGGATGCGTGCCTCTGACTCTGCCCCCTGTCTAATGAGATAGAGGAATTGTAAACGTCAGAGTAGCACGGACGTGTGCCTAGGCATACGTCCGTCTGAGGCGGGAGTAATAAACTTATCTCTGCTACAGGTGTATACTCAAAAAATACAAACTTGCACAGGGATGTGATACGAATGCAACTAAACAACTTACGCTTCAAATTCGTGCCGGGATTCCATCTAGATAAGGAGAAATTTTAATTTTGGCCAAAAATTTTCCTAAGTATGAAATGCTCAAAAATAAAGCTATCTTGATAATTTTTCTAAGTATGGGAATATACTTAGCTATAGGTGAAAGGGATAAAAAAGATGATCTTTCCTTGGCCCTTAGATTTTACTTAAGGCTAGATGGATGGTGGTGATTAAAACCCCTAAAAAACCCTATCATCCTTTTAACATAAAAGAAGAGAGTTAGAAAAATACCTCCAAGAGTCACCATAGCCACCATCTTTCTTTTCCACTTACCCTTGGAGAGCAAGAAAAGGTTGGAGAGCACCCCCAAGGTAAGGGCCGGCCGGAATTTCCACCACGAGACAGAAATCCGACCAGCGATTCCGGTGAGAGGAGGCCCAGCTGACGACGACGTCCCAATCCCCGACGAACGGCGACGTGACCTCCGGCGAGCGACGTCCCACGGCAGTGCAGACCACGGCTGAGGCAGCGGAGGCCGTTATTCGCGACGGCGAGGCCTTCTGTGGCTACGGCGGACAGCCACGGCGGCGGGAAGGACGGGGCTAGGCGAAATTCAACTCCGGCGGCGGGAGAATCGAGGCTCCGGCGGAGAACTGATTCCGGCGGTCTTCAAACTTCAATTTCCGGACCCGTTTACCATATCGGGTCGGGTTTTCCGAAGGTCCGCTCTTTTCTTTTCCATTACCGTGTAAAACGTTGATTTTTGAATCGTTGATATTTGATTGTCGATGCTTGATTGCCGATGCTTGATTGCCGATGCTTGATTGCCGATGTTTGATTGAATGTGGGATTACCGTAGATAGCCGTTGGTAGTTGTGGATTTTGGGGAAAAATGTTTGTCGGTTGTCCGGATATGGTTTCTTGTCCGATTGGGCTATCCCGGTCTTGAATTTGATGTCGTGCCGCCGTTGGTGTGTTAATCTTTGTTGGAGGGTATAAAGGTAATTTTTTCCCAAAACCCGACCTTAGGCTTGGATAAAATTATTTGACTCGGTTGTTGTCGTTGGTTGAGTGTCGGGGTATTTCCGGTTCCTCAGAAATTTCTCTTATCTTGATATTTGTCGTGTCGTGGCAGGTACTATACTCTTGGTGGTGTCCACGTACGCAGACTCTTCAGAGGCGCCGTATTCTCCGAAGGATGAGTGAGTTCCTCTTTCTCTTCCTTTTCAGTCGCGTTGCTTCCTTTCCTATTGCTAGCTTAGTATCGTGACCTTCCTTGGGGTATTAGTCGAAATTTGATTCGTGCTTTGGGGTTTCTTGTTATCTTTGCCTTAGGTCTTGCTATTCTGTCAGAGAACCATATCACTAGGTCCGATTACAACGAACATGTCACCCTAGGAGATATCAGTCCCCTAGATGAGCCTTTGTATCCTTTTCTCCCCTCCTTGGGGAATACTCGCGGGACGGCGACGGAGCCTCCTATAGGGAAGGTCGCCGTGTACCCCTCTCAGATCCGATTCGGGCTGAGGCTACCTTACTGTGACGAGCTTATAGAGTTGAGCAGGTTCTTCAGGATTTCTCCTGTGAACCTTGCCCCCAGTGCCCTCCGCGTCTGGGTGGGCTTCCGGGTATTGTGCCATTGGTACTCCTGGAAGTACTCTCTCGTTCTATTCCGATGTTTCTATCGGTTCCAGTACCGGACGAGGGTGGGGTTTGCGAGTTTCGTAACTCGCCATCCGACCTTCAAAGATCCCCGATTCTCTGATTTCGGGTTGAGTGGAGTTGAGTGGGATACCTCCCTCCGTTTTGTGACCCAGATTGACAATTCGGCCAGTCACTGGGCTAAGCACTACTTCTTCATTACGGACCGATACGTCACTTGGTCGGTCCTGAATGAGGATCGGTCCGATGGTTGGCCTGCCTTTGGAGAGTTCTCTTCGGATGATTTGAAGACTATGAAGATCATTCACGAGAGCAACAGGACCCGGTCTTACTGCCCCGTGTCTTTAATAACTGAGACGGATCTTTACGAGGCCGGGATCAGTCTGACTCCTGACTCCGGGGGTTCGGTATGTCACTTGGTCTTTCCATCTTTATTTACCTTCTGCTCTTCCTTTGTAGGTTGGTTTCATGGAAAAACCTATAACATGCAGGGAGCCCCTGTTGACCTGAGCAAGAGGAAGGCTCCTTCTAGTTCTGCTTTGAAGAAATCCCCCCTGCCTGGGAAGAAGGCTGGGGCCTCTGGTATGCTTTCTCCTATTTACTTCTTTATGATATAACTTATGTTTTCCTTATCTTGTTTTTCTTATCTTGCTAGTGCACTCCCCCTTGGTGACTGAGAGGGTCGTCTCCGTTGGCAGAGATTCTGGACCTTCCAAGTCCAAGCCGCGGCGATCTGATTCTGAGGCCGGGGCCTCGGCTGCTAAGAGGAAGAAGGCTGTGGATCCTGCTTCGCCTACTGCTCGTCCTCCGACCCTATCTCGTGATAAGGAGATGGTGGTCGAAGAGGTGCCTTCCCTAGCTGACAAAGGGAAGGGACCTGCTGGTGGTGGTTCCCCTGCCCCCCAGCCGAGGGCACGGTCCTCAGGTATGATCTCTACCTTATTACTGATCCTTCTATGTTTATACTATCCTTTGACTTGTTTTGCTTGTGTAGGTGGGCCTCCGACTTTAAGTCGGAAGGATTTCGTACGGCTGACTGATGAAGATGTTATTGGGTCTGAGTGGACTCCCTTCGCTGGTCTGAAGGAGTTCCACCTCGATAGCACTTCCTCTTTGCGGACTCCTGAGGTTGGTGTCCGCGTACTCCGCGGTGCCGTTCCCCCTGGGGATCGTGTTGCTCCACCCAAGTCTCCTGGGGAGACTCGGCGCTTTGTTCAAGGGGTACTTTCTCGTTATGCACCTGTAAGTTGTTCTTTGCTTTCCTCTTATTTCTTTCATAATGTCTATCTTTCGGTTATTCATCCCTTGTTTGAATTGTTAGGGCATATCTGACATGGTGAACATGTCCTCGCTCGTACTCGAGTTATCTGACGAGAGGAAGACCCTTGAAGACAGCCAGGTTTCTCTCAAGGCTGAGGTCGCCACTGCTGCCGAGAAGGCGCGTATATCTGATTTGAGGCTGCAGGAGCTCCAGGACCAGGTGTCCTTGCTTGAGACCACTGTGGGCAGTTTGCGCCGGGAAGCTGAGGTTGCCGCATCTGTCCATTCTGAGGAGCTGCGGAGGTTGGAGACTAAGTGTCGGGCGGAGGAGAGGGCTGTCGCGGTATCTGAATACAAGGCCTCCTCTGCCTTCACCGCCGACTATAGCACGCGTCTCACCCAGGAGATGAACCAGTTCGGTGAGTATCTGGTTGATCACATATACCGGATTGATCCTCAGTTCCCCTTTGGTGACCTTGGTGACTTTGGGCCATATGCCACTGGCTACGCGACTGTTCTGATGGGTCAGGCTGCCGTTGCAGACGAGCCTGCCCCTGCCCAGGTGGATGCTACACCTGTGGAGATTGGTACCTCAGATTCCTCTTCCTCATCTATTTCCGCTGGCGGTTCAGCTTCAGGGGGTGAGGGTGACTCCCCCGAGGGTTCTGACTGACTTGTTTATCTCATACTATCCTTGTATATAATTACACTCCTTCTCCCCTTGCATGGGTTGAGTGTCCTTTCGGATTGTGATGGTGTTTGTTGTTACTTTCCTTTGCCGCATTATGTTGTTGACTACGTGGTTCGTTTGCCTTTACATTAGTGCTTCTCATGCTTTTGTATATATCTCTTCTCATGATGGCTCCCTATGCCTTGTGTATGGCTCTTTGGGTATGAACTCTTTACTTGGTGTGTTTCCTTTACTTATCCTTCTCTCGTGTTTTCCTTCGTGTCTTACCTGCCATTTCATAAAGAAAAAACATTACTTGTTCTTCACATTACTTTACTTAGAAATTTCTTTCTCATGTTACCCTTCTGAGTATGGTATCCTTCTGAGCATGGTATCCTTCTGAGCATGGTATCCTTTCAAACATGGTATCCTTTCAAACATGGTGTGATTATCTCTTCTGATACCCCTTACACGGTATACGTTGTACTGTTAGACCAAAGATACGCTCTTGGTGGGCGTCGAAATCTTTTCACGAGACAGGCTCTCGGACGGCACTTAACGTTTCACAGGATAGGCTCCCGGAGGGCTCAGGTTAGACCACCAATACCTTCTTGACGGGTGTCAAGCTGTTCACGAGACAGGCTCTCGGACGGCACTTAACGTTTCACAGGATAGGCTCCCGGAGGGCTCAGGTTAGACCACCGATACCTTCTTGACGGGTGTCAAGCTGTTCACGAGACAGGCTCTCGGACGGCACTTAACGTTTCGCAGGATAGGCTCCCGGAGGGCTCAGGTTAGACCAAAGATACGCTCTTGGTGGGCGTCGAACTGGTAGTTTGAAATCTACCTCAAGATACGCTCTTGGGGGCGTCGAACTGGTAGTGTTTTTTCTACCTCAAGATACGCTCTTGGGGGCGTCGAATCTGGTAGGTTGCAAATCTACCTCAAGATACGCTCCTGGGGGCGTCGAATTCGTGGTTTTTGGAAACCACTCTCAAGATACGCTCTTGGTGCGTCGAAGTCGTAGTGTAATAACTACTCTCAAGATACGCTCTTGGGGGCGTCGAAGGTTGTAGTATGAACACTACTCTCAAGATACGCTCTTGGGGGCGTCGAAGTTCGTAGTTTTTGGAAACCACTCTCAAGATACGCTCTTGGTGCGTCGAAGGTCGTAGTATAATAACTACTCTCAAGATACGCTCTTGGGGGCGTCGAAGGTCGTAGTATGAACACTACTCTCAAGATACGCTCTTGGGGGCGTCGAATGTCGTAGTACGAAGACTACTCTCAAGATACGCTCTTGGGGGCGTCGAATGTCGTAGTACGAAGACTACTCTCAAGATACGCTCTTGGGGGCGTCGAAGGTTGTTGACTTGAAGTCATATCTGTGTAAGGATAACTTGGTGATTGTAACATCACATTCACTGGTAAATGCTTTTGAATAACTACTACTCTCTTAGGAGCATTCATGTTTTTGTACACTCGGGATGCCTTGGTGCACCAAGACATCCTTTGTAGGAAATTGAAGATAGTTGTAGAGTTGGAGTAACTTCGTGAGTTCTCCTTCTCAAGAGTTGTTTTTTGAAAAGCTTGTAAAGCTAAAATATGCGAAATGCTAGATATGAAACTAAGGATATGGGGTGGTCACTGTGTCTGTTGCCACATACTCCTTGAAGCTTCCATTGTAGATCATTTCTTCCACTTCCACCTTCAACACCATGCAGTTGTTGGTTTGATGCCCCCAGGTCCCATGGTACTCACACCAACCCTGTGCATCTCTACCTAGGAAGGCCTTGCCTTCCTCCCTGCATGCTGGCAGCTCTTGCTTGAGGCGCTTGTGGAAAATTTCTTCTATGCTGAGTGTGAGGGGTGTGAATGTGAAATTGACACCTCCTCCCAATGTGTCTGCTTCTCTTCTTTTCTCTGGAACTTCATCCAACTGTTCCGCCTCTTGTTCAAATGCCCTGTCCAGCTTTGCCTTGAGCTCTCTCATTGTGCTCGTCATGACCATCTCATAGAGCCCTCCATAGGCCTCGAATGAGCTTGGGTGTATGTGTCTGATGAATGCTCTGACTGCTTCTCCTCTTGTGATGTCCATGTTGGCACCATAATTGAAGAATCTCTTGAAATAGCTTGATATGGGCTCCTGCGGCATTTGCTTGATATCATCTATGTGGCGGAAGCCTCTTAGGATGGAGTCCCTTGTCCTGCTCCCTATTATGGTGTCCGGTTGCCAAGGTATGGATGTCACCTTCACAGCCTTGCCCTTGTATCTCCTTGTAGGCACTGTTTGAAAAAACTGTCTGCTTAGGCGGAGTGTCACTCCACTCCTCCTCCTTCCTTGCCTTTGTCTTCCTCCCCTCTTTCTTCTTTCCTGGTTGGCTCCTGCCATGACCATAGCCACTGTATCTGTCCTGTGTGATCCATGTCTCATTGAATTGACATAGCATTGTCTTGCAGTGCGTTGATCACCCAGGACCTCTCCCACTCCGTTCTCCGTGATGTACTTCAGCTTCTGGTGAACAGTGGATGGCACTATTTCATATGGATTTATGGTTGTCCTTCCTAGGATCCCATTGTAGGCTCCCAGGCTTTCAACCACCAAGAAATTGACATTTACCTTCAGCTGGGTCCATCCTTGGCCCATGGTCACTGGCAATGTTATCATCCCCAGGGGGTAGCTTGTTGCCCCTGAGAAGCCAACTAGGGGGAAGTTGACCGGATTGATGTCTGCTTTGGTTTTCCCTATCTCTTCCAACACTCTCAGGCTTAGGAGGTCAGCTGAGCTGCCCCCATCCACCAAAATTCTCTTTACATCAAAATTATCAATATCTAAAGTAATAACTAGAGCATCGTCATGTGGAAAGACGATGTGGCTTTTGTCCTTCTCCGAGAACTCTATCTTCACTTCTTCTCCTTCTCTTGGTCTTTTCCTCCACCTTGGCACTGAACTTAGCTTGGATGCATAGACTTCCCTTGCATTAGCAGTTGGGCCACCTGATGCTGCTCCTCCATGTATCATATTGATGACTCCTCTTTTGTTAGGTGGAGGGTTATAGTCTACCTTTTCCTTGCCCTTGTCTTTCTGTGGTGGCCCCAGCTGCATACTATTGCCCCCATGGTCTACGAACTGCTTCAGTTCTCCCCTCTGGACGATGTTGTTTATGCTTAGCTTTAAGCTAAAGCATTCATTTGTGTCGTGACCATAAGCCTCGTGGTTATCACACCATCTATCCTTGTGATTTCCTACCATTGGGGCTCTCCACCTTGCAGGGGGTGACCATAGCTTTTGGTTCCGCATCTCTCTAAGTACGGTGGCTGGAGTGGCGTTCAGTGGGATGAACTTAATGACATTGATTTCTCTAGCCTTTAAGGGTTCACCCATTTGGTTTCTTTGCTGTGGCGGACGCCACTCTTGTTGTCTTGCCTGCTGCGGCGGACGCCACTCTTGTTGCCTTGCTTGATGTGGTGCCTGGGGTGGCTTGCCTTTGTTTGGCCTTTGATTATCCTCCTTGGCTGCCTGGATTTTGGCCTTCTTGCTTGCCCTGTGCCTCTCAAGGTCAATATGCGTTTTAACTCTCCCTGCAAGCTCCTCCAAGGTGCTTGCTGGCTTTTTGGCCATCTTTTCAGCCAATGTTGACCCAAAGCGACCTAAGTTTCTGATAAAGGCTCGGATTATCTCCCCTTCAGTAATGTCTCCCTGGATGTCTGCAATATTCTGGTTGAACCTAGTGTAGTAGCTGGCCAGGGTTTCATCGTATTCTTGTTTTACGTCATCAATAGAGCCTGTTCCCTTGAGGAGTTTCCTCTCCCCTAGGTATCTCTGCAGAAACTTAGCTTTTAGCTGCTCCCATGAGTGGATGCTCTCAGAGGGCAGGCTGAAGAACCAATGTGAGGCCACCCCTGATAGGGTGTTTGGGAAAAGGAGTGCCTTGTATCTTTCATCAGTTGTCCTCCCGAATAGAGAGGCCTCATGCTGTTGGATATGCTCTAGGGGGTCTCCCTTCCCGTTGTACTTTGCAATTTGCACAGTGTGCAGGGAGTCTGGCACCCTGTTCATCTCCAGTTCCTTTGTGAAAGGGTGGTTCGTCTTGTCACTTAGACAATGCAAGCTGGGTTTCTTTGACTCATTCAATTTCCGGGTTATCATGGCTTCTATCTCCTCCGGGGTGATCACTACCTGTGCCGGAGTATAATCCCTCTGATATCCATTGTAGTTGTAGACTGGGCTTACTGGGTTCCCTTGTCCCTGCTGGTATGGACTGTAGGTGTACTCTTGATACGCCTGCTGGGGTGCTTCATAGAAGTCCTGCCTTCTTGGAGGTCTTGCTTGTCTCTCCTCCCCAAACGGGGTGTAAGCCCTGTTGTTCTGCTGTTGCCTAGGAGGCACGAATTGTTGCCTTCCCTCTGGGGGTGGCTCCTGGTAATATCTTCTTTGCTCCTCTCGCTGCCCTGCTTGAGGGTGCGGGTAGTGCTCTTCTGTCGGGATCTGCTCCTCCTCATGAGCTTCAGTATAAGTCCCTTGGGTGTATGCCTGCCTTGCATATGCTGTGTGGGCGCGGTTGCCACCTCTCTGTGCTGGCATCCCATACGGGTACCCTTGGGGTTGCTCTTCATAATAGTATCCCTCAGGGGGTGCCGTGTTGTGAGAAGGCATTCCCTGTTGTCTTCCTTCTCTCTGTGGCCTTCTTGCCCGGGGGGTGGAGGCTGTGGAGGATTCAGCCCCAGCTGGGCGTGAAGGTCCTCCCTCCTGATTGTTCTGTTGCTGAGGAGGTTGTGGTATTTCTTGGGGCTCTGGATGCATTGGCTGCTTCCCAGGGTCAGGCCGCCTCCCTGGAGGTATGGGTTCTCTTCTCCGCCCATTGCCCCCGGGTGGGTGTTGGGGCCTGGACACCCTACTGTTCGTCATAGCTCGTGTAATAGCCAGGCTTTCTGTCCGAAGCCTACAGACGGCGCCAAGTGTTAAGTTATGGGATCTCAGTCAACGGGGTGTCGGCTTTAATCCCACTCCTTGTAGGGGGGGGTGTGTGTGATCCGGTCTTCTCAAGTCGCCTTGTCTTTTCCTATGTCCTTCTTCCGTTCCTTCTGCCCTTGGTTCCTTCTCTTCTTCTCTCCCTTTGCCCTTGGTTCCTTCTCTTCTTCTCTCCCTTTGCCCTGCAAAAGGGGCAATACCAGACACGGAGGAGGGGGGGGTGGTGCCTGGTGAACCCTCTCCGATGCCTAAGTCAGAACTATACTTCTAGAGAGATAAAGCTAGAGAGATGTCAGAGCTAAATTATCCAAATAGCCAAGATGTCCAAATGAGTTGTGAATGTGGGGTATTTATAGGCAACGATGTCATTAAGGTGGCTTAATGACATCGTTAACCTCTAAACACAATTAATTAACCTTTAAGTATATAATTAAGACCTTAGGATTCGGAGGAGGTAGGCGGAGTGGACCGAGCATGGGCGTCTGAGAGTGGTGTCGGGACCCTTGGGGGGGGGAGGAATCCGACCCCCGAGGGTAGGGGTTGGGTGAGGGCACCCAACCCCTCCTAGGGAGGGTGGGGTTGGCCAACCCCATCCCTCCTAGGAGGGATCGGGTTGGCCGACCCGATCTCTCCTAGGAGAGATCGGGTTGGCCAACCCGATCTCCCCTAGGGGAGATCGGGTCGGCTGACCCGATCTCCCCTAGGGGAGGTCGGGTGTGGCCACCCAACCTCACCTAGGTGAGTTCGCCTCCGTCGGACGGGCGCTTCGGCCCCGTCCGAGCCGTTGATGTTCTCGCGAAGTGTCCGGGTTGAAGTTTCGATTGGAAATCATAAATGGGACGATAAAAATACAACGGTTTGGAAGTCAACGGGTTCAAATTGGGCGTATATCCATCAGTACACGGATGGCTCCTCAAGTTCAGACGGATCAGGAGCAGGTTTTGTATTGATACCACCAGGCTGAGGTGAGCCGCTTCGATATGCTTTGGCCTTAACGTTTAGGGCCACGAACAACGAAGCTGAGTATGAGGCTCTTATCACGAGCCTGAAAATTGCTAAAGGTATGGGAGTTGCTCACTTGAGAGTGAAGTGCGACGCGGGCCTGATTGTGAATCAAGTCCAAGGGCGATACGAGGCGAAGAGCCCGATGATGAAGAAGTACCTTCGTGAGGTGCAAGTCTTGAAAAGAGAGCTTTAAAAGCTTCGACATCGAGGCGATCCCGAGGGAGGAAAACGTGGAAGCGGATGCTTTGAGCAAATTTGCCTTGGGGGCACCCTTGGAGGAAAATCGGAAGGTGCACTTCTTGGAGAAGGTGATCTTGTCGACCACCGACTCGACGCAGGTATGTGCTATTGAAACAGGATCGGAGGAGCTCACTTGGATGACCCCGATAGTCGCGTATCTGACTACGGGGGCAGTCCCCGATAATGAGGTGGTAGCGGACAGGATACGTCGGATCCCGGTTAACTACGTGATGCTGGACAATCAGCTATACAAGAAAGGCTGGTTCTCGACTCCGTACTTGAAGTGTGTGGCTGAGCCCGACACAGCTCGAATCCTGAAGGAAGTGCATGAAGGGGTCGCGGCTTGTCATGAAGGGGCCCGATCCATAATGAGGAAAGTGTTAAATCTGGGCTATTATTGGCCTACGATGAGCAAGGAGGCGACGGCGTTGGTCTGATCCTGTGATACGTGCAAGAGGTACGCCCCGAATATCGTGGCTCCGGCCGCTAATCTGACGTCCATCAAGAGGGCTTGGCCCTTCGCACAGTGGGGCATCGACTTGGTGGGACCTCTCCCGCAAGCACAAGGTCAGTGTAAGTATTTGCTTGTGGCTGTTGACTGTTTTTCGAAATGGATAGAAGCTAAGGCGTTGGCCAAGACGACGGGGAACCAGATCGTCAAGTTTCTCCAGACTCATATTGTATCCAGATATGGGATTCCCAAGGTGGTGATCAGCGACAATGGTCCACCGTTTAACGGGGCTCAGGTGAAGGAGTATCTGGAGGAGTTGAATATCGAGCATCGGACGGCCTCTGTCCACCATGCTCAGACTAATGGCCAGGTGGAATCGGCCAACAAAATCTTGATGGATGGCCTGAAGAAGAGGGTCTATGCCTTGAAGGGCAAATGGCTGAACGAGCTAGAAAACGTGCTTTGGGCTGTTAGAACGACACCCAAACGATCAACTGGGGAGACTCCGTTTGGCCTTGTTTATGGCACGGAGGCTGTTGCTCCCGTGGAGGTAGCTGTGGCGTCCCATCGGGTGAGATATTACGAGCCTTTGACGAATGACGAGATGAGACGTCTAGATTTGGACTTACTCGAAGAGAAGAGGCGGGAAGCCGATGAAGTCCAGGCTCAAATGCGTTTGGCGAAGGCCAGGTATTACAATCGGCGAGTTAAGTCCCGACAATTCTTCGTCGGGGAGCTGGTTTGGCGTCGCAACGAGTTTACCCTTTTGGATCGAATCAACAAGATGTTACCAAAATGGGAAGGACCTTACAAGGTCGTGGGGATGCCAGCTCCGAATGCGTACAAGTTGGAAGATCTCGATGGCAGAGTATTGAAGCATTCTTTTAGTGGCGAACACTTGAAGAAATGTCATGCTTGATGAAAAGTCGCCTTAAGTGGTGCCCGATGAAAAGTCGCCTTAAGTGGTGCCCGATGTAAAATCTCCTTAAGTGGTGTATGCTATTTATCGTTTGATTCGATGTAAGCAAGTTTTGTGCCATCAATGAATAAAGAGGTTGCTTCCGATCATATTATTCTTAGATTTATTCTAAGTGTTGTTTAAAAAGTCGCCTTAAGTGGTGCACGAGAAAAGTCTCCTTAAGTGGTGCACGAGAAAAGTCGCCTTAAGTGGTGCACGAGAAAAGTCGCCTTAAGTGGTGCACGAGAAAAGTCGCCTTAAGTGGTGCACGAGAAAAGTCGCCTTAAGTGGTGCACGAGAAAAGCCGCCTTAAGTGGTGCACGAGAAAACTCGTCTTAAGTGATGCATGATTCTTATATTTATTCTAAGTGTTGTTAAGTCATCTTAAGTGATGCACGAGGTTAAGTCGTCTTAAGTGATGCATGATTCTTGGATTTATTCTAAGTATTGGAAAGTCGCCTTAAGTGGTGCGTGATATTAAGTCACCTTAAGTGGTGCAAGTTGTTAAGTCGTCTTAAGTGATGTGTGAAATATCTTAAGTGTCGAGGTTTCGTCTTAAGTAAGTAAAGCCGCTTTGAGAAGTGCAATGGAAAATCGAACTAAGAAAGTCTGATATTCATGAGGGCTCAAAGGCCCGAGGATTACAAAAATGAGGAAAATACAAGGACTCTAAAGATAAGCATTTAGGCTTGTTCCTTGTCGGCAGCATCAGCGGGAGCAGGGTCCACAAGGTCTGTGGCAAGAAACGCCGCTGCAGACGATTATATCGAAGAGACGGATCAAAATATATGACCGGTCGGGTTTCGAACTATAATGTTTTCCGAAAAATAAAAAATTGTTCGGCGTAAGGATATTTTGTAGGAATAACATGACGGGTGCGATCATACCGGCACTAATGCACCGGATCCCATCAGAACTCCGAAGTTAAGCGTGCTTGGGCGAGAGTAGTACTAGGATGGGTGACCTCCTGGGAAGTCCTCGTGTTGCACCCCTCTTTTTGCATCTTTTAAATCAAGTTTTGTTCTTATACGTGTGTATAACGTTTCTCACATTTTTATTTACGTTTTAAGGAATAGAACATCACTTTTTATGGAAATTTATTCAAATTTGCAAGAAACGCCGCTGCAGACGATTATATCGAAGAGACGGATCAAAATATATGACCGGTCGGGTTTCGAACTATAATGTTTTCCGAAAAATAAAAAATTGTTCGGCGTAAGGACATTTTGTAGGAATAACATGACGGGTGCGATCATACGAGCACTAATGCACCGGATCCCATCAGAACTCCGAAGTTAAGCGTGCTTGGGCGAGAGTAGTACTAGGATGGGTGACCTCCTGGGAAGTCCTCGTGTTGCACCCCTCTTTTTGCATCTTTTAAATCAATTTTTGTTCTTATACGTGTGTATAACGTTTCTCACATTTTTATTTACGTTTTTAAGGAATAGAACATCACTTTTTATGGAAATTTATTCAAATTTGCAAGAAACGCCGCTGCAGACGATTATATCGAAGAGACGGATCAAAATATATGACCGGTCGGGTTTCGAACTATAATGTTTTCCGAAAAATAAAAAATTGTTCGGCGTAAGGACATTTTGTAGGAATAACATGACGGGTGCGATCATACCAGCACTAATGCACCGGATCCCATCAGAACTCCGAAGTTAAGCGTGCTTGGGCGAGAGTAGTACTAGGATGGGTGACCTCCTGGGAAGTCCTCGTGTTGCACCCCTCTTTTTGCATCTTTTAAATCAAGTTTTGTTCTTATACGTGTGTATAACGTTTCTCACATTTTTATTTACGTTTTTAAGGAATAGAACATCACTTTTTATGGAAATTTATTCAAATTTGCAAGAAACGCCGCTGCAGACGATTATATCGAAGAGACGGATCAAAATATATGACCGGTCGGGTTTCGAACTATAATGTTTTCCGAAAAATAAAAAATTGTTCGGCGTAAGGATATTTTGTAGGAATAACATGACGGGTGCGATCATACCAGCACTAATGCACCGGATCCCATCAGAACTCCGAAGTTAAGCGTGCTTGGGCGAGAGTAGTACTAGGATGGGTGACCTCCTGGGAAGTCCTCGTGTTGCACCCCTCTTTTTGCATCTTTTAAATCAAGTTTTGTTCTTATACGTGTGTATAACGTTTCTCACATTTTTATTTATGTTTTTAAGGAATAGAACATCACTTTTTATGGAAATTTATTCAAATTTGCAAGAAACGCCGCTGCAGACGATTATATCGAAGAGACGGATCAAAATATATGACCGGTCGGGTTTCGAACTATAATGTTTTCCGAAAAATAAAAAATTGTTCGGCGTAAGGATATTTTGTAGGAATAACATGACGGGTGCGATCATACCAGCACTAATGCACCGGATCCCATCAGAACTCCGAAGTTAAGCGTGCTTGGGCGAGAGTAGTACTAGGGTGGGTGACCTCCTGGGAAGTCCTCGTGTTGCACCCCTCTTTTTGCATCTTTTAAATCAATTTTTGTTCTTATACGTGTGTATAACGTTTCTCACATTTTTATTTACGTTTTTAAGGAATAGAACATCACTTTTTATGGAAATTTATTCAAATTTGCAAGAAACGCCTCTGCAGACGATTATATCGAAGAGACGGATCAAAATATATGACCGGTCGGGTTTCGAACTATAATGTTTTCCGAAAAATAAAAAATTGTTCGGCGTAAGGATATTTTGTAGGAATAACATGACGGGTGCGATCATACCAGCACTAATGCACCGGATCCCATCAGAACTCCGAAGTTAAGCGTGCTTGGGCGAGAGTAGTACTAGGATGGGTGACCTCCTGGGAAGTCCTCGTGTTGCACCCCTCTTTTTGCATCTTTTAAATCAATTTTTGTTCTTATACGTGTGTATAACGTTTCTCACATTTTTATTTACGTTTTTAAGGAATAGAACATCACTTTTTATGGAAATTTATTCAAATTTGCAAGAAACGCCGCTGCAGACGATTATATCGAAGAGACGGATCAAAATATATGACCGGTCGGGTTTCGAACTATAATGTTTTCCGAATAAAAAATTGTTCGGCGTAAGGATATTTTGTAGGAATAACATGACGGGTGCGATCATACCAGCACTAATGTACCGGATCCCATCAGAACTCCGAAGTTAAGCGTGCTTGGGCGAGAGTAGTACTAGGATGGGTGACCTCCTGGGAAGTCCTCGTGTTGCACCCCTCTTTTTGCATCTTTTAAATCAAGTTTTGTTCTTATACGTGTGTATAACGTTTCTCACATTTTTATTTACGTTTTTAAGGAATAGAACATCACTTTTTATGGAAATTTATTCAAATTTGCAAGAAACGCCGCTGCAGACGATTATATCGAAGAGACGGATCAAAATATATGACCGGTCGGGTTTCGAATTATAATGTTTTCCGAAAAATAAAAAATTGTTCGGCGTAAGGATATTTTGTAGGAATAACATGACGGGTGCGATCATACCAGCACTAATGCACCGGATCCCATCAGAACTCCGAAGTTAAGCGTGCTTGGGCGAGAGTAGTACTAGGATGGGTGACCTCCTGGGAAGTCCTCGTGTTGCACCCCTCTTTTTGCATCTTTTAAATCAATTTTTGTTCTTATACGTGTGTATAACGTTTCTCACATTTTTATTTACGTTTTTAAGGAATAGAACATCACTTTTTATGGAAATTTATTCAAATTTGCAAGAAACGCCGCTGCAGACGATTATATCGAAGAGACGGATCAAAATATATGACCGGTCGGGTTTCGAACTATAATGTTTTCCGAAAAATAAAAAATTGTTCGGCGTAAGGATATTTTGTAGGAATAACATGACGGGTGCGATCATACCAGCACTAATGCACCGGATCCCATCAGAACTCCGAAGTTAAGCGTGCTTGGGCGAGAGTAGTACTAGGATGGGTGACCTCCTGGGAAGTCCTCGTGTTGCACCCCTCTTTTTGCATCTTTTAAATCAAGTTTTGTTCTTATACGTGTGTATAACGTTTCTCACATTTTTATTTACGTTTTTAAGGAATAGAACATCACTTTTTATGGAAATTTATTCAAATTTGCAAGAAACGCCGCTGCGACGATTATATCGAAGAGACGGATCAAAATATATGACCGGTCGGGTTTCGAACTATAATGTTTTCCGAAAAATAAAAAATTGTTCGGCGTAAGGACATTTTGTAGGAATAACATGACGGGTGCGATCATACCAGCACTAATGCACCGGATCCCATCAGAACTCCGAAGTTAAGCGTGCTTGGGCGAGAGTAGTACTAGGATGGGTGACCTCCTGGGAAGTCCTCGTGTTGCACCCCTCTTTTTGCATCTTTTAAATCAATTATTGTTCTTATACGTGTGTATAACGTTTCTCACATTTTTATTTACGTTTTTAAGGAATAGAACATCACTTTTTATGGAAATTTATTCAAATTTGCAAGAAACGCCGCTGCAGACGATTATATCGAAGAGACGGATCAAAATATATGACCGGTCGGGTTTCGAACTATAATGTTTTCCGAAAAATAAAAAATTGTTCGGCGTAAGGATATTTTGTAGGAATAACATGACGGGTGCGATCATACCAGCACTAATGCACCGGATCCCATCAGAACTCCGAAGTTAAGCGTGCTTGGGCGAGAGTAGTACTAGGATGGGTGACCTCCTGGGAAGTCCTCGTGTTGCACCCCTCTTTTTGCATCTTTTAAATCAATTTTGTTCTTATACGTGTGTATAACGTTTCTCACATTTTTATTTACGTTTTTAAGGAATAGAACATCACTTTTTATGGAAATTTATTCAAATTTGCAAGAAACGCCGCTGCAGACGATTATATCGAAGAGACGGATCAAAATATATGACCGGTCGGGTTTCGAACTATAATGTTTTCCGAAAAATAAAAATTGTTCGGCGTAAGGATATTTTGTAGGAATAACATGACGGGTGCGATCATACCAGCACTAATGCACCGGATCCCATCAGAACTCCGAAGTTAAGCGTGCTTGGGCGAGAGTAGTACTAGGATGGGTGACCTCCTGGGAAGTCCTCGTGTTGCACCCCTCTTTTTGCATCTTTTAAATCAAGTTTTGTTCTTATACGTGTGTATAACGTTTCTCACATTTTTATTTACGTTTTTAAGGAATAGAACATCACTTTTTATGGAAATTTATTCAAATTTGCAAGAAACGCCGCTGCGGACGATTATATCGAAGAGACGGATCAAAATATATGACCGGTCGGGTTTCGAACTATAATGTTTTCCGAAAAATAAAAAATTGTTCGGCGTAAGGATATTTTGTAGGAATAACATGACGGGTGCGATCATACCAGCACTAATGCACCGGATCCCATCAGAACTCCGAAGTTAAGCGTGCTTGGGCGAGAGTAGTACTAGGATGGGTGACCTCCTGGGAAGTCCTCGTGTTGCACCCCTCTTTTTGCATCTTTTAAATCAATTATTGTTCTTATACGTGTGTATAACGTTTCTCACATTTTTATTTACGTTTTTAAGGAATAGAACATCACTTTTTATGGAAATTTATTCAAATTTGCAAGAAACGCCGCTGCAGACGATTATATCGAAGAGACGGATCAAAATATATGACCGGTCGGGTTTCGAACTATAATGTTTTCCGAAAAATAAAAAATTGTTCGGCGTAAGGATATTTTGTAGGAATAACATGACGGGTGCGATCATACCAGCACTAATGCACCGGATCCCATCAGAACTCCGAAGTTAAGCGTGCTTGGGCGAGAGTAGTACTAGGATGGGTGACCTCCTGGGAAGTCCTCGTGTTGCACCCCTCTTTTTGCATCTTTTAAATCAATTTTTGTTCTTATACGTGTGTATAACGTTTCTCACATTTTTATTTACGTTTTTAAGGAATAGAACATCACTTTTTATGGAAATTTATTCAAATTTGCAAGAAACGCCGCTGCAGACGATTATATCGAAGAGACGGATCAAAATATATGACCGGTCGGGTTTCGAACTATAATGTTTTCCGAAAAATAAAAAATTGTTCGGCGTAAGGATATTTTGTAGGAATAACATGACGGGTGCGATCATACCAGCACTAATGCACCGGATCCCATCAGAACTCCGAAGTTAAGCGTGCTTGGGCGAGAGTAGTACTAGGATGGGTGACCTCCTGGGAAGTCCTCGTGTTGCACCCCTCTTTTTGCATCTTTTAAATCAAGTTTTGTTCTTATACGTGTGTATAACGTTTCTCACATTTTTATTTACGTTTTTAAGGAATAGAACATCACTTTTTATGGAAATTTATTCAAATTTGCAAGAAACGCCGCTGCAGACGATTATATCGAAGAGACGGATCAAAATATATGACCGGTCGGGTTTCGAATTATAATGTTTTCCGAAAAATAAAAAATTGTTCGGCGTAAGGATATTTTGTAGGAATAACATGACGGGTGCGATCATACCAGCACTAATGCACCGGATCCCATCAGAACTCCGAAGTTAAGCGTGCTTGGGCGAGAGTAGTACTAGGATGGGTGACCTCCTGGGAAGTCCTCGTGTTGCACCCCTCTTTTTGCATCTTTTAAATCAAGTTTTGTTCTTATACGTGTGTATAACGTTTCTCACATTTTTATTTACGTTTTTAAGGAATAGAACATCACTTTTTATGGAAATTTATTCAAATTTGCAAGAAACGCCGCTGCAGACGATTATATCGAAGAGACGGATCAAAATATATGACCGGTCGGGTTTCGAACTATAATGTTTTCCGAAAAATAAAAAATTGTTCGGCGTAAGGATATTTTGTAGGAATAACATGACGGGTGCGATCATACCAGCACTAATGCACCGGATCCCATCAGAACTCCGAAGTTAAGCGTGCTTGGGCGAGAGTAGTACTAGGATGGGTGACCTCCTGGGAAGTCCTCGTGTTGCACCCCTCTTTTTGCATCTTTTAAATCAAGTTTTGTTCTTATACGTGTGTATAACGTTTCTCACATTTTTATTTACGTTTTTAAGGAATAGAACATCACTTTTTATGGAAATTTATTCAAATTTGCAAGAAACGCCGCTGCAGACGATTATATCGAAGAGACGGATCAAAATATATGACCGGTCGGGTTTCGAACTATAATGTTTTCCGAAAAAAAAAATTGTTCGGCGTAAGGATATTTTGTAGGAATAACATGACGGGTGCGATCATACCAGCACTAATGCACCGGATCCCATCAGAACTCCGAAGTTAAGCGTGCTTGGGCGAGAGTAGTACTAGGATGGGTGACCTCCTGGGAAGTCCTCGTGTTGCACCCCTCTTTTTGCATCTTTTAAATCAATTTTGTTCTTATACGTGTGTATAACGTTTCTCACATTTTTATTTACGTTTTTAAGGAATAGAACATCACTTTTTATGGAAATTTATTCAAATTTGCAAGAAACGCCGCTGCAGACGATTATATCGAAGAGACGGATCAAAATATATGACCGGTCGGGTTTCGAACTATAATGTTTTCCGAAAAATAAAAAATTGTTCGGCGTAAGGATATTTTGTAGGAATAACATGACGGGTGCGATCATACCAGCACTAATGCACCGGATCCCATCAGAACTCCGAAGTTAAGCGTGCTTGGGCGAGAGTAGTACTAGGATGGGTGACCTCCTGGGAAGTCCTCGTGTTGCACCCCTCTTTTTGCATCTTTTAAATCAATTTTTGTTCTTATACGTGTGTATAACGTTTCTCACATTTTTATTTACGTTTTTAAGGAATAGAACATCACTTTTTATGGAAATTTATTCAAATTTGCAAGAAACGCCGCTGCAGACGATTATATCGAAGAGACGGATCAAAATATATGACCGGTCGGGTTTCGAACTATAATGTTTTCCGAAAAATAAAAAATTGTTCGGCGTAAGGATATTTTGTAGGAATAACATGACGGGTGCGATCATACCAGCACTAATGCACCGGATCCCATCAGAACTCCGAAGTTAAGCGTGCTTGGGCGAGAGTAGTACTAGGATGGGTGACCTCCTGGGAAGTCCTCGTGTTGCACCCCTCTTTTTGCATCTTTTAAATCAAGTTTTGTTCTTATACGTGTGTATAACGTTTCTCACATTTTTATTTACGTTTTTAAGGAATAGAACATCACTTTTTATGGAAATTTATTCAAATTTGCAAGAAACGCCGCTGCAGACGATTATATCGAAGAGACGGATCAAAATATATGACCGGTCGGGTTTCGAACTATAATGTTTTCCGAAAAATAAAAAATTGTTCGGCGTAAGGATATTTTGTAGGAATAACATGACGGGTGCGATCATACCAGCACTAATGCACCGGATCCCATCAGAACTCCGAAGTTAAGCGTGCTTGGGCGAGAGTAGTACTAGGATGGGTGACCTCCTGGGAAGTCCTCGTGTTGCACCCCTCTTTTTGCATCTTTTAAATCAATTTTGTTCTTATACGTGTGTATAACGTTTCTCACATTTTATTTACGTTTTTAAGGAATAGAACATCACTTTTTATGGAAATTTATTCAAATTTGCAAGAAACGCCGCTGCAGACGATTATATCGAAGAGACGGATCAAAATATATGACCGGTCGGGTTTCGAACTATAATGTTTTCCGAAAAATAAAAAATTGTTCGGCGTAAGGATATTTTGTAGGAATAACATGACGGGTGCGATCATACCAGCACTAATGCACCGGATCCCATCAGAACTCCGAAGTTAAGCGTGCTTGGGCGAGAGTAGTACTAGGATGGGTGACCTCCTGGGAAGTCCTCGTGTTGCACCCCTCTTTTTGCATCTTTTAAATCAATTTTTGTTCTTATACGTGTGTATAACGTTTCTCACATTTTTATTTACGTTTTTAAGGAATAGAACATCACTTTTTATGGAAATTTATTCAAATTTGCAAGAAACGCCGCTGCAGACGATTATATCGAAGAGACGGATCAAAATATATGACCGGTCGGGTTTCGAACTATAATGTTTCCGAAAAATAAAAAATTGTTCGGCGTAAGGATATTTTGTAGGAATAACATGACGGGTGCGATCATACCAGCACTAATGCACCGGATCCCATCAGAACTCCGAAGTTAAGCGTGCTTGGGCGAGAGTAGTACTAGGATGGGTGACCTCCTGGGAAGTCCTCGTGTTGCACCCCTCTTTTTGCATCTTTTAAATCAATTTTTGTTCTTATACGTGTGTATAACGTTTCTCACATTTTTATTTACGTTTTTAAGGAATAGAACATCACTTTTTATGGAAATTTATTCAAATTTGCAAGAAACGCCGCTGCAGACGATTATATCGAAGAGACGGATCAAAATATATGACCGGTCGGGTTTCGAACTATAATGTTTTCCGAAAAATAAAAAATTGTTCGGCGTAAGGATATTTTGTAGGAATAACATGACGGGTGCGATCATACCAGCACTAATGCACCGGATCCCATCAGAACTCCGAAGTTAAGCGTGCTTGGGCGAGAGTAGTACTAGGATGGGTGACCTCCTGGGAAGTCCTCGTGTTGCACCCCTCTTTTTGCATCTTTTAAATCAAGTTTTGTTCTTATACGTGTGTATAACGTTTCTCACATTTTTATTTACGTTTTTAAGGAATAGAACATCACTTTTTATGGAAATTTATTCAAATTTGCAAGAAACGCCGCTGCAGACGATTATATCGAAGAGACGGATCAAAATATATGACCGGTCGGGTTTCGAACTATAATGTTTTCCCGAAAAATAAAAAATTGTTCGGCGTAAGGATATTTTGTAGGAATAACATGACGGGTGCGATCATACCAGCACTAATGCACCGGATCCCATCAGAACTCCGAAGTTAAGCGTGCTTGGGCGAGAGTAGTACTAGGATGGGTGACCTCCTGGGAAGTCCTCGTGTTGCACCCCTCTTTTTGCATCTTTTAAATCAATTTTTGTTCTTATACGTGTGTATAACGTTTCTCACATTTTTATTTACGTTTTTAAGGAATAGAACATCACTTTTTATGGAAATTTATTCAAATTTGCAAGAAACGCCGCTGCAGACGATTATATCGAAGAGACGGATCAAAATATATGACCGGTCGGGTTTCGAACTATAATGTTTTCCGAAAAATAAAAATTGTTCGGCGTAAGGATATTTTGTAGGAATAACATGACGGGTGCGATCATACCAGCACTAATGCACCGGATCCCATCAGAACTCCGAAGTTAAGCGTGCTTGGGCGAGAGTAGTACTAGGATGGGTGACCTCCTGGGAAGTCCTCGTGTTGCACCCCTCTTTTTGCATCTTTTAAATCAATTTTTGTTCTTATACGTGTGTATAACGTTTCTCACATTTTTATTTACGTTTTTAAGGAATAGAACATCACTTTTTATGGAAATTTATTCAAATTTGCAAGAAACGCCGCTGCAGACGATTATATCGAAGAGACGGATCAAATATATGACCGGTCGGGTTTCGAACTATAATGTTTTCCGAAAAATAAAAATTGTTCGGCGTAAGGATATTTGTAGGAATAACATGACGGGTGCGATCATACCAGCACTAATGCACCGGATCCCATCAGAACTCCGAAGTTAAGCGTGCTTGGGCGAGAGTAGTACTAGGATGGGTGACCTCCTGGGAAGTCCTCGTGTTGCACCCCTCTTTTTGCATCTTTTAAATCAAGTTTTGTTCTTATACGTGTGTATAACGTTTCTCACATTTTTATTTACGTTTTTAAGGAATAGAACATCACTTTTTATGGAAATTTATTCAATTTGCAAGAAACGCCGCTGCAGACGATTATATCGAAGAGACGGATCAAAATATATGACCGGGTCGGGTTTCGAACTATAATGTTTTCCGAAAAAAAAAAAATTGTTCGGCGTAAGGATATTTTGTAGGAATAACATGACGGGTGCGATCATACCAGCACTAATGCACCGGATCCCATCAGAACTCCGAAGTTAAGCGTGCTTGGGCGAGAGTAGTACTAGGATGGGTGACCTCCTGGGAAGTCCTCGTGTTGCACCCCTCTTTTTGCATCTTTTAAATCAATTTTTGTTCTTATACGTGTGTATAACGTTTCTCACATTTTTATTTACGTTTTTAAGGAATAGAACATCACTTTTTATGGAAATTTATTCAAATTTGCAAGAAACGCCGCTGCAGACGATTATATCGAAGAGACGGATCAAAATATATGACCGGTCGGGTTTCGAACTATAATGTTTTCCGAAAAATAAAAAATTGTTCGGCGTAAGGATATTTTGTAGGAATAACATGACGGGTGCGATCATACCAGCACTAATGCACCGGATCCCATCAGAACTCCGAAGTTAAGCGTGCTTGGGCGAGAGTAGTACTAGGATGGGTGACCTCCTGGGAAGTCCTCGTGTTGCACCCCTCTTTTTGCATCTTTTAAATCAAGTTTTGTTCTTATACGTGTGTATAACGTTTCTCACATTTTTATTTACGTTTTTAAGGAATAGAACATCACTTTTTATGGAAATTTATTCAAATTTGCAAGAAACGCCGCTGCAGACGATTATATCGAAGAGACGGATCAAAATATATGACCGGTCGGGTTTCGAACTATAATGTTTTCCGAAAAAAAAAAATTGTTCGGCGTAAGGATATTTTGTAGGAATAACATGACGGGTGCGATCATACCAGCACTAATGCACCGGATCCCATCAGAACTCCGAAGTTAAGCGTGCTTGGGCGAGAGTAGTACTAGGATGGGTGACCTCCTGGGAAGTCCTCGTGTTGCACCCTCTTTTTGCATCTTTTAAATCAATTTTTGTTCTTATACGTGTGTATAACGTTTCTCACATTTTTATTTACGTTTTTAAGGAATAGAACATCACTTTTTATGGAAATTTATTCAAATTTGCAAGAAACGCCGCTGCAGACGATTATATCGAAGAGACGGATCAAAATATATGACCGGTCGGGTTTCGAACTATAATGTTTTCCGAAAAATAAAAAATTGTTCGGCGTAAGGATATTTTGTAGGAATAACATGACGGGTGCGATCATACCAGCACTAATGCACCGGATCCCATCAGAACTCCGAAGTTAAGCGTGCTTGGGCGAGAGTAGTACTAGGATGGGTGACCTCCTGGGAAGTCCTCGTGTTGCACCCCTCTTTTTGCATCTTTTAAATCAATTTTTTTCTTATACGTGTGTATAACGTTTCTCACATTTTTATTTACGTTTTTAAGGAATAGAACATCACTTTTTATGGAAATTTATTCAAATTTGCAAGAAACGCCGCTGCAGACGATTATATCGAAGAGACGGATCAAAATATATGACCGGTCGGGTTTCGAACTATAATGTTTTCCGAAAAATAAAAAATTGTTCGGCGTAAGGATATTTTGTAGGAATAACATGACGGGTGCGATCATACCAGCACTAATGCACCGGATCCCATCAGAACTCCGAAGTTAAGCGTGCTTGGGCGAGAGTAGTACTAGGATGGGTGACCTCCTGGGAAGTCCTCGTGTTGCACCCCTCTTTTTGCATCTTTTAAATCAATTTTTGTTCTTATACGTGTGTATAACGTTTCTCACATTTTTATTTACGTTTTTAAGGAATAGAACATCACTTTTATGGAAATTTATTCAAATTTGCAAGAAACGCCGCTGCAGACGATTATATCGAAGAGACGGATCAAAATATATGACCGGTCGGGTTTCGAACTATAATGTTTTCCGAAAAATAAAAAATTGTTCGGCGTAAGGATATTTTGTAGGAATAACATGACGGGTGCGATCATACCAGCACTAATGCACCGGATCCCATCAGAACTCCGAAGTTAAGCGTGCTTGGGCGAGAGTAGTACTAGGATGGGTGACCTCCTGGGAAGTCCTCGTGTTGCACCCTCTTTTTGCATCTTTTAAATCAATTTTTGTTCTTATACGTGTGTATAACGTTTCTCACATTTTTATTTACGTTTTTAAGGAATAGAACATCACTTTTTATGGAAATTTATTCAAATTTGCAAGAAACGCCGCTGCAGACGATTATATCGAAGAGACGGATCAAAATATATGACCGGTCGGGTTTCGAACTATAATGTTTTCCGAAAAATAAAAAATTGTTCGGCGTAAGGATATTTTGTAGGAATAACATGACGGGTGCGATCATACCAGCACTAATGCACCGGATCCCATCAGAACTCCGAAGTTAAGCGTGCTTGGGCGAGAGTAGTACTAGGATGGGTGACCTCCTGGGAAGTCCTCGTGTTGCACCCTCTTTTTGCATCTTTTAAATCAATTTTTGTTCTTATACGTGTGTATAACGTTTCTCACATTTTTATTTACGTTTTTAAGGAATAGAACATCACTTTTTATGGAAATTTATTCAAATTTGCAAGAAACGCCGCTGCAGACGATTATATCGATCGAAGAGACGGATCAAAATATATGACCGGTCGGGTTTCGAACTATAATGTTTTCCGAAAAATAAAAAATTGTTCGGCGTAAGGATATTTTGTAGGAATAACATGACGGGTGCGATCATACCAGCACTAATGCACCGGATCCCATCAGAACTCCGAAGTTAAGCGTGCTTGGGCGAGAGTAGTACTAGGATGGGTGACCTCCTGGGAAGTCCTCGTGTTGCACCCCTCTTTTTGCATCTTTTAAATCAATTTTTGTTCTTATACGTGTGTATAACGTTTCTCACATTTTTTTTACGTTTTTAAGGAATAGAACATCACTTTTTATGGAAATTTATTCAAATTTGCAAGAAACGCCGCTGCAGACGATTATATCGAAGAGACGGATCAAAATATATGACCGGTCGGGTTTCGAACTATAATGTTTTCCGAAAAATAAAAAATTGTTCGGCGTAAGGATATTTTGTAGGAATAACATGACGGGTGCGATCATACCAGCACTAATGCACCGGATCCCATCAGAACTCCGAAGTTAAGCGTGCTTGGGCGAGAGTAGTACTAGGATGGGTGACCTCCTGGGAAGTCCTCGTGTTGCACCCCTCTTTTTGCATCTTTTAAATCAATTTTTTTTCTTATACGTGTGTATAACGTTTCTCACATTTTTATTTACGTTTTTAAGGAATAGAACATCACTTTTTATGGAAATTTATTCAAATTTGCAAGAAACGCCGCTGCAGACGATTATATCGAAGAGACGGATCAAAATATATGACCGGTCGGGTTTCGAACTATAATGTTTTCCGAAAAATAAAAAATTGTTCGGCGTAAGGATATTTTGTAGGAATAACATGACGGGTGCGATCATACCAGCACTAATGCACCGGATCCCATCAGAACTCCGAAGTTAAGCGTGCTTGGGCGAGAGTAGTACTAGGATGGGTGACCTCCTGGGAAGTCCTCGTGTTGCACCCCTCTTTTTGCATCTTTTAAATCAAGTTTTGTTCTTATACGTGTGTATAACGTTTCTCACATTTTTATTTACGTTTTTAAGGAATAGAACATCACTTTTTATGGAAATTTATTCAAATTTGCAAGAAACGCCGCTGCAGACGATTATATCGAAGAGACGGATCAAAATATATGACCGGTCGGGTTCGAACTATAATGTTTTCTGAATAAAAAATTGTTCGGCGTAAGGATATTTTTGTAGGAATAACATGACGGGTGCGATCATACCAGCACTAATGCACCGGATCCCATCAGAACTCCGAAGTTAAGCGTGCC
>JAPTYO010000020.1:9261702-9262982 GCA_036873135.1 Clarkia xantiana subsp. parviflora | reverse complement strand
GATTCTTGGATGTGTTTCGACTAATACGTTGTGAAACATGTTAGAAGGCATCCAAACTTGGTTCGGATGATTTGGTGATTTTTTACGATATTTGAATTTTCGGGTTTTTGGCTCGTAAAATTGAGAAAAAATAGTAATTCTCGAGATAATGGCGTGAAATTTGGTGGAGGTGATCTTGGTACCACTAGTGACGTCCCTACAAAATTTGAAGCGATTCCGAGATGGTTGCCCGGGAGTGAATTTTGCCCAGCACTTGCCCACGCATGGCAGCCTTGGCTGTGGGATTTTCCCACGCCTGGACAGTGCCTTGCCCGTGCATGGACAGTGCCTTGCCGTGCATGGACAGTGCCTTGCCAGTGCATGGACAGTGCCTTGGCATGGCGGGTGGGCGATTACCAAAGGTTGCGTTTCAATCGATTCTTTGGATGTTTTTCGACTAATATGTTGTGAAAACATGTTAGAAGGCATCCAAACTTGGTTCGGATGATTTGGTGATTTTTTACGAATATTTGAATTTTTCGGGTTTTGGCTCGTAAATTGAGAAAAAAATAGTAATCTCGAGATAATGGCGTGAAATTTGTGGTGGAGGTGCTCTTGGTACCACTAGTGACGTCCCTACAAAATTTGAAGCGATTCCGAGATGGTGGCTCCGGGAGTGAATTTTGCCAAGCACTTGCCCACGCATGGAAGGCTTGGTTGTGGGATTTTCCCACGCCTGGCAGCCTGGTTGTGGATTTTCCCATGCCTGGCAGCCTTGGCTGTGGGATTTTCCCACGCCTTGACAGTGCCTTGGCATGGCGGGTGGGCGATTCCCAAAAGTTGCGTTTCCATCGATTCTTTGGATGTGTTTCGACTAATATGTTGTGAAAACATGTTAGAAGGCATTCAAAATTGGTTCGGATGATTTGGTGATTTTTACGAATATTTGAATTTTTCGGGTTTTTAGCTCGTAAAATTGAGAAAAAATAGTAATTCTCGAGATAATTGCGTGAAATTTGGTGGAAGTGATCTTGGTACCACTAGTGACGTCCCTACAAAATTTGAAGCGATTCCGAGATGGTTGCCCCGGGAGTGAATTTTGCCCAGCACTTGCCCACGCATGCAGCTTGCGTTGGCTGTGGATTTTCCCACGCCTGGACAGTGCCTTGCCCGTGCATGGACAGTGCCTGGACCGTGCCTGGACAGTGCATGGACAGTGCCTTGGCATGGCGGGTGGGCGATTACCAAAAGTTGCGTTTCCTTCGATTCTTTGCATGTGTTTCGACTAATACGTTGTGAAA
>JAPTYO010000020.1:9249202-9251702 GCA_036873135.1 Clarkia xantiana subsp. parviflora | reverse complement strand
TAGAAGGCATCCAAACTTGGTTCGGATGATTTGGTGATTTTTTACGAATATTTGAATTTTTCGGGTTTTTGGCTCGTAAAATTGAGAAAAAATAGTAATTCTCGAGATAATGGCGTGAAATTTGGTGGAGGTGCTCTTGGTACCACTAGTGACGTCCCTACAAAATTTGAAGCGATTCCGAGATGGTTGCCCCGGGAGTGAATTTTGCCCAGCACTTGCCCACGCATGGCAGCCTTGGCTGTGGGATTTTCCCACGCCTGGACAGTGCCTTGCCCGTGCATGGACAGTGCCTTGCCCGTGCATGGACAGTGCCTTGCCCGTGCATGGACAGTGCCTTGGCATGGCGGGTGGGCGATTACCAAAGTTGCGTTTCAATCGATTCTTTGGATGTTTTTCGACTAATATGTTGTGAAAACATGTTAGAAGGCATCCAAACTTGGTTCGGATGATTTGGTGATTTTTTACGAATATTTGAATTTTTCGGGTTTTTGGCTCGTAAAATTGAGAAAAAATAGTAATTCTCGAGATAATGGCGTGAAATTTGGTGGAGGTGCTCTTGGTACCACTAGTGACGTCCCTACAAAATTTGAAGCGATTCCGAGATGGTTGCTCCGGGAGTGAATTTTGCCAAGCACTTGCCCACGCATGGAAGGCTTGGTTGTGGGATTTTCCCACGCCTGGCAGCCTTGGTTGTGGGATTTTCCCATGCCTGGCAGCCTTGGCTGTGGGATTTTCCCACGCCTTGACAGTGCCTTGGCATGGCGGGTGGGCGATTCCCAAAAGTTGCGTTTCCATCGATTCTTTGGATGTGTTTCGACTAATATGTTGTGAAAACATGTTAGAAGGCATTCAAAATTGGTTCGGATGATTTGGTGATTTTTTACGAATATTTGAATTTTTCGGGTTTTTAGCTCGTAAAATTGAGAAAAAATAGTAATTCTCGAGATAATTGCGTGAAATTTGGTGGAAGTGATCTTGGTACCACTAGTGACGTCCCTACAAAATTTGAAGCGATTCCGAGATGGTTGCCCCGGGAGTGAATTTTGCCCAGCACTTGCCCACGCATGGCAGCGTTGGCTGTGGGATTTTCCCACGCCTGGACAGTGCCTTGCCCGTGCATGGACAGTGCCTGGACCGTGCCTGGACAGTGCATGGACAGTGCCTTGGCATGGCGGGTGGGCGATTACCAAAAGTTGCGTTTCCTTCGATTCTTTGCATGTGTTTCGACTAATACGTTGTGAAAACATGTTAGAAGGCATCCAGACTTGGTTCGGATGATTTGGTGATTTTTTACGAATATTTGAATTTTTCGGGTTTTTAGCTCGTAAAATTGAGAAAAAATAGTAATACTCGAGATAATTGCGTGAAATTTGGTGGAAGTGATCTTGGTACCACTAGTGACGTCCCTACAAAATTTGAAGCGATTCCGAGATGGTTGCCCCGGGAGTGAATTTTGCCCAGCACTTGCCCACGCCTGGCAGCCTGGCTGTGGGATTTTCCCACGCCTGGACAGTGCCTTGCCCGTGCATGGACAGTGCCTGGACCGTGCCTGGACAGTGCATGGACAGTGCATGGACAGTGCCATGGCATGGCGGGTGGGCGATTACCAAAAGTTGCGTTTCAATCGATTCTTTGAATGTGTTTCGACTAATATGTTGTGAAAACATGTTAGAAGGCATCCAAACTTGGTTCGGCTGATTCGGTGATTTTTTAACGAATATTTGAATTTTTCGGGTTTTTAGCTCGGAAAATTGAGAAAAAATAGCAATTCTCAAGATAATTGCGTGAAACTTGGTGGAGATGTTCTTGGTACCACTAATGAGGCCCCTACAAAATTTGAAGCGATTCCGAGTTCGTTTGATCGATATAAAAGCATTTGAAAAAAACTGGTGCTAGTTCAAGCACCCCCAATGTCTACTCCTTCCAAGCCAGTTTTGTTAAATAAAGCTCTTTAGGGGGGAGTGGCCAGCCCCCCTGTCAAGGGATGATCCAATGCGAGCATGCAACCCAGCACATGTTGCTACACATGTTGCCCCTGCAAAGCATTGGTAACCTTGGCCCTGGCCAAAGGGGTGGTGGAAAATTTTGTGTTGGAAAATTTGGTGGGTCGGATAAAATGACGGAAATGCCCCTGTGATCGAAAAATTCCACCGGTTGCCAATCTTTTCGTTGTGGAACATGTGTTGTTGCCGAAGGTGAAACGGATGGTACGGGACACCAGACGAACTCGCATGCCCACCTAGGAATTATTGGTTTCCATCGTTGACGGATGTTCGGAGGGCTACTAGGAATTGACGGATTCGGCGGCGCGGTTGCGGATGGGATGTTTGCGGTTTGGGGGTGATCGGCTGGTGCCGTAGACCCCCACAAACACTCCCGCGGGATGCAACTAGAATAAAGGCCTCTGGCCGACAACGGGATGGACAATTAGGTTGGTATGACAAAGTGACGGAAATGCCCCTACGATCGAAAAATACCACCGGTTGCCACTCGGTCCGTG
>JAPTYO010000020.1:7916702-7929202 GCA_036873135.1 Clarkia xantiana subsp. parviflora | reverse complement strand
CATCCAAACTTGGTTCGGATGATTTGGTGATTTTTTACGAATATTTGAATTTTTCGGGTTTTTAGCTCGTAAAATTGAGAAAAAATAGTAATTCTCGAGATAATTGCGTGAAATTTGGTGGAAGTGATCTTGGTACCACTAGTGACGTCCCTACAAAATTTGAAGCGATTCCGAGATGGTTGCCCCGGGAGTGAATTTTGCCCAGCACTTGCCCACGCATGGCAGCCTGGCTGTGGGATTTTCCCACGCCTGGACAGTGCCTTGCCCGTGCATGGACAGTGCCTGGACCGTGCCTGGACAGTGCATGGACAGTGCATGGACAGTGCCTTGGCATGGCGGGTGGGCGATTACCAAAAGTTGCGTTTCAATCGATTCTTTGGATGTGTTTCGACTAATACGTTGTGAAAACATGTTAGAAGGCATCCAAACTTGGTTCGGATGATTTGGTGATTTTTTACGAATATTTGAATTTTTCGGGTTTTTAGCTCGTAAAATTGAGAAAAAATAGTAATTCTCGAGATAATTGCGTGAAATTTGGTGGAGGTGATCTTGGTACCACTAGTGACGTCCCTACAAAATTTGAAGCGATTCCGAGATGGTTGCCCCGGGAGTGAATTTTGCCCAGCACTTGCCCACGCATGGCAGGCTTGGCTGTGGGATTTTCCCACGCCTGGCAGCCTTGGTTGTGGGATTTTCCCATGCCTGGCTGCCTTGGCTGTGGGATTTTCCCACGCCTTGACAGTGCCTTGGCATGGCGGGTGGGCGATTACCAAAAGTTGCGTTTCCATCGATTCTTTGGATGTGTTTCGACTAATATGTTGTGAAAACATGTTAGAAGGCATCCAAACTTGGTTCGGATGATTTGGTGATTTTTTACGAATATTTGAATTTTTCGGGTTTTTAGCTCGTAAAATTGAGAAAAAATAGTAATTCTCGAGATAATTGCGTGAAATTTGGTGGAAGTGATCTTGGTACCACTAGTGACGTCCCTACAAAATTTGAAGCGATTCCGAGATGGTTGCCCCGGGAGTGAATTTTGCCCAGCACTTGCCCACGCATGGCAGCCTGGCTGTGGGATTTTCCCACGCCTGGACAGTGCCTTGCCCGTGCATGGACAGTGCCTGGACCGTGCCTGGACAGTGCATGGACAGTGCATGGACAGTGCCTTGGCATGGCGGGTGGGCGATTACCAAAAGTTGCGTTTCAATCGATTCTTTGGATGTGTTTCGACTAATATGTTGTGAAAACATGTTAGAAGGCATCCAAACTTGGTTCGGATGATTTGGTGATTTTTTACGAATATTTGAATTTTTCGGGTTTTTAGCTCGTAAAATTGAGAAAAAATAGTAATTCTCGAGATAATGGCGTGAAATTTGGTGGAGGTGCTCTTGGTACCACTAGTGACGTCCCTACAAAATTTGAAGCGATTCCGAGATGGTTGCTCCGGGAGTGAATTTTGCCAAGCACTTGCCCACGCATGGCAGGCTTGGCTGTGGGATTTTCCCACGCCTGGCAGCCTTGGTTGTGGGATTTTCCCATGCCTGGCAGCCTTGGCTGTGGATTTTCCCACGCCTTGACAGTGCCTTGGCATGGCGGGTGGGCGATTACCAAAAGTTGCGTTTCCATCGATTCTTTGGATGTGTTTCGACTAATACGTTGTGAAAACATGTTAGAAGGCATCCAAACTTGGTTCGGATGATTTGGTGATTTTTTACGAATATTTGAATTTTTCGGGTTTTTAGCTCGTAAAATTGAGAAAAAATAGTAATTCTCGAGATAATTGCGTGAAATTTGGTGGAAGTGATCTTGGTACCACTAGTGACGTCCCTACAAAATTTGAAGCGATTCCGAGATGGTTGCCCCGGGAGTGAATTTTGCCCAGCACTTGCCCACGCATGGCAGCCTGGCTGTGGGATTTTCCCACGCCTGGACAGTGCCTTGCCCGTGCATGGACAGTGCCTGGACCGTGCCTGGACAGTGCATGGACAGTGCATGGACAGTGCCTTGGCATGGCGGGTGGGCGATTACCAAAAGTTGCGTTTCAATCGATTCTTTGGATGTGTTTCGACTAATATGTTGTGAAAACATGTTAGAAGGCATCCAAACTTGGTTCGGATGATTTGGTGATTTTTTACGAATATTTGAATTTTTCGGGTTTTTAGCTCGTAAAATTGAGAAAAAATAGTAATTCTCGAGATAATGGCGTGAAATTTGGTGGAGGTGCTCTTGGTACCACTAGTGACGTCCCTACAAAATTTGAAGCGATTCCGAGATGGTTGCTCCGGGAGTGAATTTTGCCAAGCACTTGCCCACGCATGGCAGGCTTGGTTGTGGGATTTTCCCACGCCTGGCAGCCTTGGTTGTGGGATTTTCCCATGCCTGGCAGCCTTGGCTGTGGGATTTTCCCACGCCTTGACAGTGCCTTGGCATGGCGGGTGGGCGATTACCAAAAGTTGCGTTTCCATCGATTCTTTGGATGTGTTTCGACTAATACGTTGTGAAAACATGTTAGAAGGCATCCAAACTTGGTTCGGATGATTTGGTGATTTTTTACGAATATTTGAATTTTTCGGGTTTTTAGCTCGTAAAATTGAGAAAAAATAGTAATTCTCGAGATAATTGCGTGAAATTTGGTGGAAGTGATCTTGGTACCACTAGTGACGTCCCTACAAAATTTGAAGCGATTCCGAGATGGTTGCCCCGGGAGTGAATTTTGCCCAGCACTTGCCCACGCCTGGCAGCCTGGCTGTGGGATTTTCCCACGCCTGGACAGTGCCTTGCCCGTGCATGGACAGTGCCTGGACCGTGCCTGGACAGTGCATGGACAGTGCATGGACAGTGCCTTGGCATGGCGGGTGGGCGATTACCAAAAGTTGCGTTTCAATCGATTCTTTGGATGTGTTTCGACTAATATGTTGTGAAAACATGTTAGAAGGCATCCAAACTTGGTTCGGATGATTTGGTGATTTTTTACGAATATTTGAATTTTTCGGGTTTTTAGCTCGTAAAATTGAGAAAAAATAGTAATTCTCGAGATAATTGCGTGAAATTTGGTGGAAGTGATCTTGGTACCACTAGTGACGTCCCTACAAAATTTGAAGCGATTCCGAGATGGTTGCCCCGGGAGTGAATTTTGCCCAGCACTTGCCCACGCCTGGCAGCCTGGCTGTGGGATTTTCCCACGCCTGGACAGTGCCTTGCCCGTGCATGGAAAGTGCCTGGACCGTTCCTGGACAGTGCATGGACAGTGCATGGACAGTGCCTTGGCATGGCGGGTGGGCGATTACCAAAAGTTGCGTTTCAATCGATTCTTTGGATGTGTTTCGACTAATATGTTGTGAAAACATGTTAGAAGGCATCCAAACTTGGTTCGGATGATTTGGTGATTTTTTACGAATATTTGAATTTTTCGGGTTTTTAGCTCGTAAAATTGAGAAAAAATAGTAATTCTCGAGATAATGCGTGAAATTTGGTGGAAGTGATCTTGGTACCACTAGTGACGTCCCTACAAAATTTGAAGCGATTCCGAGATGGTTGCCCCGGGAGTGAATTTTGCCCAGCACTTGCCCACGCCTGGCAGCCTGGCTGTGGGATTTTCCCACGCCTGGACAGTGCCTTTCCCGTGCATGGACAGTGCCTGGACCGTGCCTGGACAGTGCATGGACAGTGCATGGACAGTGCCTTGGCATGGCGGGTGGGCGATTACCAAAAGTTGCGTTTCAATCGATTCTTTGGATGTGTTTCGACTAATATGTTGTGAAAACATGTTAGAAGGCATCCAAACTTGGTTCGGATGATTTGGTGATTTTTTACGAATATTTGAATTTTTCGGGTTTTTAGCTCGTAAAATTGAGAAAAAATAGTAATTCTCGAGATAATGGCGTGAAATTTGGTGGAGGTGCTCTTGGTACCACTAGTGACGTCCCTACAAAATTTGAAGCGATTCCGAGATGGTTGCTCCGGGAGTGAATTTTGCCAAGCACTTGCCCACGCCTGGCAGGCTTGGTTGTGGGATTTTCCCACGCCTGGCAGCCTTGGTTGTGGGATTTTCCCATGCCTGGCAGCCTGGCTGTGGGATTTTCCCACGCCTTGACAGTGCCTTGGCATGGCGGGTGGGCGATTACCAAAAGTTGCGTTTCCATCGATTCTTTGGATGTGTTTCGACTAATATGTTGTGAAAACATGTTAGAAGGCATCCAAACTTGGTTCGGATGATTTGGTGATTTTTTACGAATATTTGAATTTTTCGGGTTTTTAGCTCGTAAAATTGAGAAAAAATAGTAATTCTCGAGATAATTGCGTGAAATTTGGTGGAAGTGATCTTGGTACCACTAGTGACGTCCCTACAAAATTTGAAGCGATTCCGAGATGGTTGCCCCGGGAGTGAATTTTGCCCAGCACTTGCCCACGCCTGGCAGCCTGGCTGTGGGATTTTCCCACGCCTGGACAGTGCCTTGCCCGTGCATGGACAGTGCCTGGACCGTGCCTGGACAGTGCATGGACAGTGCATGGACAGTGCCTTGGCATGGCGGGTGGGCGATTACCAAAAGTTGCGTTTCAATCGATTCTTTGGATGTGTTTCGACTAATATGTTGTGAAAACATGTTAGAAGGCATCCAAACTTGGTTCGGATGATTTGGTGATTTTTTACGAATATTTGAATTTTTCGGGTTTTTAGCTCGTAAAATTGAGAAAAAATAGTAATTCTCGAGATAATTGCGTGAAATTTGGTGGAAGTGATCTTGGTACCACTAGTGACGTCCCTACAAAATTTGAAGCGATTCCGAGATGGTTGCCCCGGGAGTGAATTTTGCCCAGCACATGCCCACGCCTGGCAGCCTGGCTGTGGGATTTTCCCACGCCTGGACAGTGCCTTGCCCGTGCATGGAAAGTGCCTGGACCGTTCCTGGACAGTGCATGGACAGTGCATGGACAGTGCCTTGGCATGGCGGGTGGGCGATTACCAAAAGTTGCGTTTCAATCGATTCTTTGGATGTGTTTCGACTAATATGTTGTGAAAACATGTTAGAAGGCATCCAAACTTGGTTCGGATGATTTGGTGATTTTTACGAATATTTGAATTTTTCGGGTTTTTAGCTCGTAAAATTGAGAAAAAATAGTAATTCTCGAGATAATTGCGTGAAATTTGGTGGAGGTGCTCTTGGTACCACTAGTGACGTCCCTACAAAATTTGAAGCGATTCCGAGATGGTTGCTCCGGGAGTGAATTTTGCCAAGCACTTGCGCACGCCTGGCAGGCTTGGTTGTGGGATTTTCCCACGCCTGGCAGCCTTGGTTGTGTGATTTTCCCATGCCTGGCAGCCTTGGCTGTGGGATTTTCCACGCCTTGACAGTGTCTTGGCATGGCGGGTGGGCGATTCCCAGAAGTTGCGTTTCCATCGATTCTTTGGATGTGTTTCGACTAATATGTTGTGAAAACATGTTAGAAGGCATCCAAACTTGGTTCGGATGATTTGGTGATTTTTTACGAATATTTGAATTTTTCGGGTTTTTAGCTCGTAAAATTGAGAAAAAATAGTAATTCTCGAGATAATTGCGTGAAATTTGGTGGAAGTGATCTTGGTACCACTAGTGACGTCCCTACAAAATTTGAAGCGATTCCGAGATGGTTGCCCCGGGAGTGAATTTTGCCCAGCACATGCCCACGCCTGGCAGCCTGGCTGTGGGATTTTCCCACGCCTGGACAGTGCCTTGCCCGTGCATGGAAAGTGCGTGGACCGTGCCTGGACAGTGCATGGACAGTGCATGGACAGTGCCTTGGCATGGCGGGTGGGCGATTACCAAAAGTTGCGTTTCAATCGATTCTTTGGATGTGTTTCGACTAATATGTTGTGAAAACATGTTACCAGGCATCCAAACTTGGTTCGGATGATTTGGTGATTTTTTTACGAATATTTGAATTTTTCGGGTTTTTAGCTCGTAAAATTGAGAAAAAATAGTAATTCTCGAGATAATGGCGTGAAATTTGGTGGAGGTGCTCTTGGTACCACTAGTGACGTCCCTACAAAATTTGAAGCGATTCCGAGATGGTTGCTCCGGGAGTGAATTTTGCCAAGCACTTGCGCACGTCTGGCAGGCTTGGTTGTGGGATTTTCCCACGCCCGGCAGCCTTGGTTGTGGGATTTTCCCATGCCTGGCTGCCTTGGCTGTTGGATTTTCCCACGCCTTGACAGTGCCTAGGCATGGCGGGTGGGCGATTACCAAAAGTTGCGTTTCCATCGATTCTTTGGATGTGTTTCGACTAATATGTTGTGAAAACATGTTAGAAGGCATCCAAACTTGGTTCGGATGATTTGGTGATTTTTTACGAATATTTGAATTTTTCGGGTTTTTAGCTCGTAAAATTGAGAAAAAATAGTAATTCTAGAGATAATTGCGTGAAATTTGGTGGAAGTGATCTTGGTACCACTAGTGACGTCCCTACAAAATTTGAAGCGATTCCGAGATGGTTGCCCCGGGAGTGAATTTTGCCCAGCACTTGCCCACGCCTGGCAGCCTGGCTGTGGGATTTTCCCACGCCTGGACAGTGCCTTGCCCGTGCATAGACAGTGCCTGGACCGTGCCTGGACAGTGCATGGACAGTGCATGGACAGTGCCTTGGCATGGCGGGTGGGCGATTACCAAAAGTTGCGTTTCAATCGATTCTTTGGATGTGTTTCGACTAATATGTTGTGAAAACATGTTAGAAGGCATCCAAACTTGGTTCGGATGATTTGGTGATTTTTACGAATATTTTAATTTTTCGGGTTTTTAGCTCGTAAAATTGAGAAAAAATAGTAATTCTCGAGATAATTGCGTGAAATATGGTGGAAGTGATCTTGGTACCACTAGTGACGTCCCTACAAAATTTGAAGCGATTCCGAGATGGTTGCCCCGGAGTGAATTTTGCCCAGCACATGCCCACGCCTGGCAGCCTGGCTGTGGGATTTTCCCACGCTGGACAGTGCCTTGCCCGTGCATGGAAAGTGCCTGGACCGTTCCTGGACAGTGCATGGACAGTGCATGGACAGTGCATGGACAGTGCCTTGGCATGGCGGGTGGGCGATTACCAAAAGTTGCGTTTCAATCGATTCTTTGGATGTGTTTCGACTAATATGTTGTGAAAACATGTTAGAAGGCATCCCAACTTGGTTCGGATGATTTGGTGATTATTTACGAATATTTGAATTTTTCGGGTTTTTTAGCTCGTAAAATTGAGAAAAAATAGTAATTCTCGAGATAATAGCGTGAAATTTGGTGGAGGTGCTCTTGGTACCACTAGTGACGTCCCTACAAAATTTGAAGCGATTCCGAGATGGTTGCTCCGGGAGTGAATTTTTGCCAAGCACTTGCGCACGCCTGGCAGGCTTGGTTGTGGGATTTTCCCACGCCTGGCAGCCTTGGTTGTGGGATTTTCCCATGCCTGGCAGCCTTGGCTGTGGGATTTTCCCACGCCTTGACAGTGTCTTGGCATGGCGGGTGGGCGATTCCCAGAAGTTGCGTTTCCATCGATTCTTTGGATGTGTTTCGACTAATATGTTGTGAAAACATGTTAGAAGGCATCCAAACTTGGTTCGGATGATTTGGTGATTTTTTACGAATATTTGAATTTTTCGGGTTTTTAGCTCGTAAAATTGAGAAAAAATAGTAATTCTCAAGATAATTGCGTGAAATTTGGTGGAAGTGATCTTGGTACCACTAGTGACGTCCCTACAAAATTTGAAGCGATTCCGAGATGGTTGCCCGGGAGTGAATTTTGCCAGCACATGCCCACGCCTGGCAGCCTGGCTGTGGGATTTTCCCACGCCTGGACAGTGCCTTGCCCGTGCATGGAAAGTGCGTGGACCGTGCCTGGACAGTGCATGGACAGTGCATGGACAGTGCCTTGGCATGGCGGGTGGGCGATTACCAAAAGTTGCGTTTCAATCGATTCTTTGGATGTGTTTCGACTAATATGTTGTGAAAACATGTTACAAGGCATCCAAACTTGGTTCGGATGATTTGGTGATTTTTTACGAATATTTGAATTTTTCGGGTTTTTAGCTCGTAAAATTGAGAAAAAATAGTAATTCTCGAGATAATGGCGTGAAATTTGGTGGAGGTGCTCTTGGTACCACTAGTGACGTCCCTACAAAATTTGAAGCGATTCCGAGATAGTTGCTCCGGGAGTGAATTTTGCCAAGCACTTGCGCACGTCTGGCAGGCTTGGTTGTGGGATTTTCCCACGCCCGGCAGCCTTGGTTGTGTGGGATTTTCCCATGCCTGGCTGCCTTGGCTGTTGGATTTTCCCACGCCTTGACAGTGCCTAGGCATGGCGGGTGGGCGATTACCAAAAGTTGCGTTTCCATCGATTCTTTGGATGTGTTTCGACTAATATGTTGTGAAAACATGTTAGAAGGCATCCAAACTTGGTTCGGATGATTTGGTGATTTTTTACGAATATTTGAATTTTTCGGGTTTTTAGCTCGTAAAATTGAGAAAAAATAGTAATTCTAGAGATAATTGCGTGAAATTTGGTGGAAGTGATCTTGGTACCACTAGTGACGTCCCTACAAAATTTGAAGCGATTCCGAGATGGTTTGCCCCGGGAGTGAATTTTGCCCAGCACTTGCCCACGCCTGGCAGCCTGGCTGTGGGATTTTCCCACGCCTGGACAGTGCCTTGCCCGTGCATAGACAGTGCCTGGACCGTGCCTGGACAGTGCATGGACAGTGCATGGACAGTGCCTTGGCATGGCGGGTGGGCGATTACCAAAAGTTGCGTTTCAATCGATTCTTTGGATGTGTTTCGACTAATATGTTGTGAAAACATGTTAGAAGGCATCCAAACTTGGTTCGGATGATTTGGTGATTTTTTACGAATATTTTAATTTTTCGGGTTTTTAGCTCTAAAATTGAGAAAAAATAGTAATTCTCGAGATAATTGCGTGAAATATGGTGGAAGTGATCTTGGTACCACTAGTGACGTCCCTACAAAATTTGAAGCGATTCCGAGATGGTTGCCCCGGGAGTGAATTTTGCCCAGCACATGCCACGCCTGGCAGCCTGGCTGTGGGATTTTCCCACGCCTGAACAGTGCCTTGCCCGTGCATGGAAAGTGCCTGGACCGTTCCTGGACAGTGCATGGACAGTGCATGGACAGTGCCTTGGCATGGCGGGTGGGCGATTACCAAAAGTTGCGTTTCAATCGATTCTTTGGATGTGTTTCGACTAATATGTTGTGAAACATGTTAGAAGGCATCCCAACTTGGTTCGGATGATTTGGTGATTATTTACGAATATTTGAATTTTTCGGGTTTTTAGCTCGTAAAATTGAGAAAAAATAGTAATTCTCGAGATAATAGCGTGAAATTTGGTGGAGGTGCTCTTGGTACCACTAGTGACGTCCCTACAAAATTTGAAGCGATTCCGAGATGGTTGCTCTGGGAGTGAATTTTGCCAAGCACTTGCGCACGCCTGGCAGGCTTGGTTGTGGGATTTTCCCACGCCTGGCAGCCTTGGTTGTGGGATTTTCCCATGCCTGGCAGCCTTGGCTGTGGGATTTTCCCACGCCTTGACAGTGTCTTGGCATGGCGGGTGGGCGATTCCCAGAAGTTGCGTTTCCATCGATTCTTTGGATGTGTTTCGACTAATATGTTGTGAAAACATGTTAGAAGGCATCCAAACTTGGTTCGGATGATTGGTGATTTTTTACGAATATTTGAATTTTTTCGGGTTTTTAGCTCGTAAAATTGAGAAAAAGTAGTAATTCTCGAGATAATTGCGTGAAATTTGGTGGAAGTGATCTTGGTACCACTAGTGACGTCCCTACAAAATTTGAAGCGATTCCGAGATGGTTGCCCCGGGAGTGAATTTTGCCCAGCACATGCCCACGCCTGGCAGCCTGGCTGTGGGATTTCACACGCCTGGACAGTGCCTTGCCCGTGCATGGAAAGTGCCTGGACCGTGCCTGGACAGTGCATGGACAGTGCATGGACAGTGCCTTGGCATGGCGGGTGGGCGATTACCAAAGTTGCGTTTCAATCGATTCTTTGGATGTGTTTCGACTAATATGTTGTGAAAACATGTTACAAGGCATCCAAACTTGGTTCGGATGATTTGGTGATTTTTTATGAATATTTGAATTTTTCGGGTTTTTAGCTCGTAAAATTCAGAAAAAATAGTAATTCTCGAGATAATGCGTGAAATTTGGTGGAGGTGCTCTTGGTACCACTAGTGACGTCCCTATAAAATTTGAAGCGATTCCGAGATGGTTGCTCCGGGAGTGAATTTTGCCAAGCACTTGCGCACACCTGGCAGGCTTGGTTGTGGATTTTCCCACGCCTGGCAGCCTTGGTTGTGGGATTTTCCCATGCCTGGCAGCCTTGGCTGTGGGATTTTCCCACGCCTTGACAGTGTCTTGTCATGGCGGGTGGGCGATTCCCAGAAGTTGCGTTTCCATCGATTCTTTGGATGTGTTTCGACTAATATGTTGTGAAAACATGTTAGAAGGGATCCAAACTTGGTTCGGATGATTTGGTGATTTTTTACGAATATTTGAATTTTTCGGGTTTTTAGCTCGTAAAATTGAGAAAAAGTAGTAATTCTCGAGATAATTGCGTGAAATTTGGTGGAAGTGATCTGGTACCACTAGTGACGTCCCTACAAAATTTGAAGCGATTCCGAGATGGTTGCCCCGGGAGTGAATTTTGCCCAGCACATGCCCACGCCTGGCAGCCTGGCTGTGGGATTTTTCCCACGCCTGGACAGTGCCTTGCCCGTGCATGGAAAGTGCCTGGACCGTGCCTGGACAGTGCATGGCCAGTGCATGGACAGTGCCTTGGCATGGCGGGTGGGCGATTACCAAAAGTTGCGTTTCAATCGATTCTTTGGATGTGTTTCGACTAATATGTTGTGAAAACATGTTACAAGGCATCCAAACTTGATTCGGATGATTTGGTGATTTTTTAATGAATATTTGAATTTTTTCGTTTTTAGCTCGTAAAATTCAGAAAAAATAGTAATTCTCGAGATAATGGCGTGAAATTTGGGTGGAGGTGCTCTTGGTACCACTAGTGACGTCCCTACAAAATTTGAAGCGATTCCGAGATGGTTGCTCCGGGAGTGAATTTTGCCAAGCACTTGCGCACGCCTGGCAGGCTTGGTTGTGGGATTTTCCCACGCCTGGCAGCCTTGGTTGTGGTATTTTCCCATGCCTGGCAGCCTTGGCTGTGGGATTTTCCCACGCCTTGACAGTGTCTTGTCATGGCGGGTGGGGCGATTCCCAGAAGTTGCGTTTCCATCGATTCTTTGGATGTGTTTCGACTAATATGTTGTGAAAACATGTTAGAAGGGATCCAAACTTGGTTCGGATGATTTGTGATTTTTTACGAATATTTGAATTTTTCGGGTTTTTAGCTCGTAAAATTGAGCAAAAGTTAATTCTCGAGATAATTGCGTGAAATTTGGTGGAAGTGATCTTGGTACCACTAGTGACGTCCCCTACAAAATTTGAAGCGATTCCGAGATGGTTGCCCCGGGAGTGAATTTTGCCCAGCACTTGCCCACGCCTGGCAGCCTGGCTGTGGGATTTTCCCACGCCTGGACAGTGCCTTGCCCGTGCATGGAAAGTGCTTGGACCGTGCCTGGACCGTGCCTGGACAGTGCATGGACAGTGCATGGACAGTGCCTTAGCATGGCGGGTGGGCGATTTACCAAAAGTTGCGTTTCAATCGATTCTTTGGATGTGTTCTCGACTAATTGTTGTGAAAACATGTTACAAGGCATCCAAACTTGGTTCGGATGATTTGGTGTTTTTTACGAATATTTGAATTTTCGGGTTTTTAGCTCGTAAAATTGAGAAAAATAGTAATTCTCGAGATAATGGCGTGAAATTTGGTGGAGGTGCTCTTGTACCACTAGTGACGTCCCTACAAAATTTGAAGTGATTCCGAGATGGTTGCTCCGGGAGTGAATTTTTGCCAAGCACTTGCGCACGCCTGGCAGGCTTGGTTGTGGGATTTTCCCACGCCCCGGCAGCCTTGGTTGTGGGATTTTCCCATGCCTGGCTGCCTTGGCTGTGGGATTTTCCCACGCCTTGACAGTGCCTAGGCATGGCGGTGGGGCGATTACCAAAGTTGCGTTCCATCGATTCTTTGGATGTGTTTCGACTAATATGTTGGTGAAAACATGTTAGAAGGCATCTAAACTTGGTTCGGATGATTTGGTGATTTTTTACGAATATTTGAATTTTTCGGGTTTTTAGCTCGTAAAATTGAGAAAAAATAGTAATTCTAGAGATAATTGCGTGAAATTTGGTGGAAGTGATCTTGGTACCACTAGTGACGTCCCTACAAAATTGAAGCGATCCGAGATGGTTGCCCCGGGAGTGAATTTTGCCAGCACTTGCCCACGCCTGGCAGCCTGGCTGTGGATTTTCCCACGCCTGGACAGTGCCTTGCCCGTGCATAGACAGTGCCTGGACCGTGCCTGGACAGTGCATGGACAGTGCATGGACAGTGCC